>CM031080.1:13303568-13732510 GCA_018257905.1 Gillenia trifoliata | reverse complement strand
TCCGAACGACGTACGGCTCGCGTCTACGAATTCGTATCGACGAGCACGTCAAGAAAACACAATTGGATGCGTCGTACGAGTTACGACGCAAAAGTCAACCAAAAAGTCAACCCAGGGGCAAAAACGTCATTTCCCACTTCCGGGAATAAAATAATTTAAATTTTTGAACGGGATGTTACATATACTCACTTTTTGATTTGGCCCAATTAAAAGATGACATGTGTTCTTTATGTTTAAAAGCCCAAGAAAAATTAAATAGCATATATTTTATTTTTTAAAACAATAAAATATGTGTTAAAATATTATTGGGCTAAATCATTAAAGTGAGTATATGGGGTACTCACTAGTGAGTACCTAAGTATTATCCTATTCTAAAAGGCCCCAATTCCAATTTCCTTCAAAAAAGTTGAGCTCCAATTAATTATGCAGACTTATTTTGGGAAAAATCTTCAATAGTACATACTATTAAAGTTTGACCCCTTACTCTGAAAAGATGTGGACAAACTGCACATGAACTACATCAGCTAGAGACAAAGGGCACATTTGCTACACCTTCTTAGATAGGTTTAGTTGGAATTGTCTTAAATAAAAAGTATAACCCATGTTTGTTGTAAAGTGGAAATGGGACTAAAGAGTCCCCGTGTTTTTTAAAAGAGCTCGCTAGGTGGTCTTTGACACACTCCAATCCTGATGTACAGGTGGACACCCAAAAGTCGAATGTGCTGGTCGACACCACGTGGGGTGACGAAAGCCATTTAGAAGAATTTATGAAATAATTTAAGCAAATTGAATTAAATGAAGGTCAGAGTGCACGAAAGTGTGCGGGCTGACACACCCCGACCCGAATATCCAGGTGGACACCGGATATCGAGGCGTGCTGACCGTCATCCCTGAGGGATGATGAAGTCATGATGAAATAATTGAGAATTTAAATAGTGGAATAAAATGAATTTTGAGATAATTTGAATAAAAGAGTGCGGAAGTGCGTAGTGTGGGATAAGACCCATTATTACACAAATATCAGAGCTAGGATGCAGTGAATTTAAAAGAATATTCCATTCCTGTAGGAAGGATATAAACACAACTGAAGTGCAAATACATACTTCCACGGAGGGTAAAATGGTAATATCAGCAACAGCCACCGAACTCATCTGCCAACTAAAATCTAGGACTTGGAGGGGCGAAAAACAAAGGTGAGTGGGCCAAGTATGGTTTTGTAAAACCTTTTCAAAAGTGTGAGTCATAACCCCTCGCTGTAAAACCCGTAGTTTGCCAAAATAAGTTTAATAACAATAAACAACAATTATCAATACTTGGGACAGTGCCCACAAGGATACGGGTGAGATATAAATCAACAGCAATAAAAACAACACATTACTTATCGCATAATCATAGCACACAAGTCATGCAGAAAGTAGCTACATGACAGGCTGGGTGTTTACAAATCTACGCTCTAGCACTACATACACGTGAAGCTGGTGCTAAGTGCATCACAACGAGTTCGAGTTGCCGAGGCAACCTAGAACAAGCTGGCACCTACGATGGATCCAAAGTGAGTGTGCCGGTGCGTGTGAACATACACGTGAAGCTGGTCTACTCTCAGACAGTGCTAACACCGTGCAATATGCGTGATAAGTAATAAGTCTCTAAAACGTATAGACATGCCAACATTTATTCAAATACGCTAAAAAGCATGATGAACACATCATAATATGATAAGTAAAACATTTAACGAGTTTAATAAGATATGGCATGCTATACTAGTTCATAAAATCACATTTGAACACATACTAGAAATAATAATATTTTAATAAGAAAGGGCCCACTCACTGGTATGTCGTCGGGTCGTAGCCGCCGTACCTAGCCTGACCACGGACTTCCTCGGGATAGGTCTCACCTATATGGGAAGTCACTATACTAATCATTATACAAGTTTATCCAAATATAAATAAGGAAACGACTCGAAATCTCCTCTGTTTGCTCGAATTGGAGGTCTAAAACACCTCGAAAATTACCATACGTACCACCCCTAGGTAGTACGCGTCGTCACGAGTCGCCTCGTGAAGACGGAATTGGAAAAAGATGGCTCACGCGCCCTCACGCGCGGCTTGAAGGTGGCTGAGCCGCGGCCCACGCGCGCCAGTCAAAGTCAACGGTCAACGGTCAAGTCAACGCCGACGTCTGCAAGGTCGGTCCGAACCGGTTTGCCGACGTCATCGCTGATGTCAGCCGGTCGGTTTGAACCGGTGCTGACGTCAGCAGGCCGGTCTGAATCGGGTTTGCTGATGTCATCGCTGACGTCAGCGCCGGTCATCCTTGACCTTTTTCCGGTCGCCGAAATCTGGGTTTTTGGCCGGATTTTCTGGGTATTTTTCAAAGCTTCCTAACTACTTCGTTTCTAAGCCAAATTTTACGATCTATATATCAAAATGAAGGTAGAGACGAGTAGAGTTCAAAAATGCTTACCAACACCTCAAAAGGTGGTCGGAAGTGGCTGGAAAATGGCTCGAAAGAACTGGCCAAAAGTCGACGTCGTCGATCTCGCCGTTTTCTCCACTTGCAGGCCTTGGGTTGGGTTCCCAAGGTTCCCAGAAGATGTTTGGGGATGAATTTGAGTTGATTCGAGGTCCAAATCAACGAGTTCTTCGTCGGGAAATTTTGTGAAAACGGTTGGGAAAACTCCGAATTTCTGGGTTCGGTTTTGGGTTGGTTTTCAGAGCACCAAAGCCTGGGTTTTTGTCCCAGGAAGGTGAGGATGAGTTTGGGAGTGAGTTTGGTTGGAGGAAAATCAAGAGGGAGTGAGGGAAGAGTCACGGGGTGGCTTGAGTAGTTGTGCGTTTGGGAGTTTGCAGAGCTTTGGGTGTGATTTGTAGTGATTTATGCTTGCAGAAATCACGGCACCAATTGGGGAAAAGCAGAGGGACAAAATCAGTGAAGATTTGATACCTAGTGTGTGGTGAATTTCCACACTGCAACTGCTGCATTTAACGCAGAAAATTTTCAACTGATGAACATGCAGTCAAAATGCATGCAGCGTGCAGTCAGAAAACAGTAAGGGTGCAGAGCACCCGGTTTTGTTGAAAACCACGGGCGTGTAGCCCACAGAAATTTAGATTACCTCACAGGTATTTTACCCGAAATAATCGTAACTTGTCCGTTACAAGTCCGAAAATTATCCCGTTCGCGCCTACGGGTTCGTGGTAAAGTGTACTACTCAAAAACTACGAAATTAAGTCAATAAGAAATAATTGTCCACATAGGACATACGTGGCCACTAAGGGCATTTTCGTCAATTTACAAGGTTGGGGAATAAAATACAATACTTTTAGGGACGAGATGTAACACGGGCGGAAAGAAATAATAAAATAATAATTGTTGGACAGGGTAGAAGAATACTGAATAATTACAAATACAAGAATTCCCTACATTGTCATACCACCGCGTCTCGACGTCGACAGCTCCAAGCCACTTATCCTGGAGGGCCGTAAAAACAGAAGGGTGAGTGGGCCATAAGTAATTATTTTGTAAAACATTTCCTTTCTGAAAATAATAACCCCTCGCCGTCAAAATCAAGTAATAGTTCAGTTAAAAGCCTTTCTGAAAACATACTACAGTAGTAGGTAGAAATCAGTGTAAGTACGGAAATGTACTTGGTTTCCAAAACGGGCAGAAAGCCACAACTTAAGTATAAAATATTTTACCAGAAATCCGTATAAATAAAATAGTATGGGAAACCTGTAAATCAAATAGAAGCCTCCGTGGCATCAGTGAAATCCGATAGTAAAATCACAATATAAAACAGTAGGGTATACGCTCGATAGGTATGACAGACACACGAGTTCATACAGAGGTATTCTGTCATGAACAGGCTAGGTGTATGAATAATGTTACGCTCATGTACAACATACACGTGAAGCTAGCGCTAAGCGCATCACAACGAGTTCGAGTCGCCAAGTCGACCTAGAACAGGCTGGCACCTACAATGGATCCAAAGTGAGCGTGTTGGTGCGTGTGAACATACACATGAAGCTGGTCCTGGCCCCGGATAGTACTACTGACACCATGTAAGCATTCCTAATTGGGCGTGTAAAAACATACCACGGAATATTTCTAAATAAAATAAGGTGGGGTAATTTCCTTTCTAAAATAAACCTCAAAGTAAACATATAATTAGGTATTCACGGATGCCGTATCCGGAATACCAAGAATATACCAAAATGATACCAAGGTACATAAAATACCAATTTAATAACATACTAACTGAACCAAAATACGATATAAATATTAAACCCAAGGTTCACCAAGTATAAGTAAATCACATTTAAAGCATAGGCATAATAATACTAATTTCCAAAACCCATAAAATATAGCCGAGTCATATACTAGTGAACCAAGTATAAAATATAATACTAAAGTTCACTAACATAGCAAGATAAATACCGTTTAGAAGCATAGGCATAGCCTAATAATAATTCCAAAGCATGTAAAATATTTAATTTAATAAAGAAGGGGCCCACTCACATAAACCTTTGCCAAAAAAGCCCAATTGCACGCTCTCCGTACTCCACGGGTCGCCAAACCTATTTTAGAACACCCACAATTAATAAAGTATTCGAAAATATGAAGAAAACGGTGTTCGGAAACCCGAAAACGGAGATACGGGGTCGGAAAACCCAATACCGCCGCCGTGCGCTGCCGCACGCGCTGCCAAATGGCCTCACGCGCCGCCACGCGCTGCTGTGAGGTCCCACGCGCCCTCACGCGCCGGTGTGAGGTCCCACGTGCCGCACGCGTTGGTCACGCGCCGGTCAACGGTTCACGCTGACGTCAGCCCGGTTTGGATCGGTTACTGACATCATCGCCAGTCTGAACCGGTTTGCTGACGTCAACGCCGGTGATGCCTGCCGAAACTGGGAAAAATGGCTGGAAAACTGGGAAATTTTCAAAACTTCATATCTTCTTCATTTCAAGGCCAAATTGCACGATTCAAGTACCAAAATGAAGCTGGGAGTGAGGGGAACAAGAATTTACCAATTAGGGGCCAAAAACTGGCCAGAGGTGGCCTGAAAATTGAGAAGAAGCCACGGGTGCAAAGAGGCCGATTCCAGAACAGTGATCCCAGGCCATTTTAAGCCATGCCGAGCTTGATTCCAGTCCTTGGGACCTCGAGGAGTCGAATGGTGGCTAGATCGAGGGCCACCGAATTCGATTTCACTTAGGAACTCGACGGAAAAACACGGGGCTTCGCCGGAGTTCTAAGGAATTCAAGCCGGGGCTAATATCGGTTTTCTGGGTTTTGTCTAGGTGGTTTGAGAGAGGTGAAGTTGCTGGTTTGGTCTGCAAGGTTGATTGGCCAAGAAATTGGCTCGGTGAGGAGGAAGAAGGCCATGGGTGTGTTGAGAGGAAAGTGAGTGATTGCAGAGAGAAGAGAGAGAGCACGGGATAGAGACAAAGAGTCAACAGACAGGGGACAAGGGCAAATGGGCCAACAGTAAAGTTGGGCCCCAACCCAACAACGAAAACAGTCCAAAGTAAAAATACAGAAATGTTGGTAATTCGGCGCCAGTATAATATTCGTTCGGACTCCGAACGACGTCCAGTTCGCGTCCATGCGTTCATAACGACGAGCACGACAAGAAAATACAAACGGAAAGGTCGTACGAGCTATGGCGCAAAAGTCAACCGAAAGCTCAAAATACTAATATTTTCCAGAACGGGATGTAACAATCTACCCCCCTTATGAAAATTTCGTCCCCGAAATTTCCATAAGAAGTACAACGAGGTAGATGAGAGTAATAACGGTTCACAGTACATCGTCTCCGAAATTGCTCCCTCGAAGGTGATGAAAGTGAAAAAAAAAATACAAAGGGAAGGGTCGTACGAGTTATGACGTAAAAGTCAACCGAAAGGTCAACCAGGGGCATTTTCGTCATTTCCCACTTTCGGGAATAAAATACTAATATTTTCCAGAACGGGATGTAACAGTCTTATAGAGTGAGGTGTGTGAGGACGCCACTAAATAAGAACCTCGCAACACTGTGCAGTGAGTCAGGCTTCCTCCTCGCCTCTCTCACGCCAATCCACCGACCCTTGATTTCCCAGTGCCAATCTTCGATTTAATAGAATTGAATTCCACAAACTGAAAATCGAAATCAACTTATCTCAAAAGTTTTGAAATTGTAGAAAATAGAAGGAGAAAAATTGAAGAGGTAATGGACTCGAAATCAAGAAACTGAATCGGGATCGAAGATGTTGTTAAGCAATTGAAGCCTTAGTACCACGGAATTCATATGTAATGTCAACAAATCTAAATATCAAATTGAATATTAGTGTTAAATTGAATGACAGTCAACACCCATCGCAGCCCAAAACCCCTCTTCTAATCTCCTTCCTCAATTCCATCTCTCTTCCCTCTGTTTGTCAATGTTTGCTGCAGAATGATAGCTAGCCCATAATGTTTCATTTTTTTCCCTTCAGATTTTTGTTAGTTTCAAGTTGTTTTTAATTCTTAAAATTGAATAGTTAGGTTTTATTAATAATTTTCGTATTTTTTTTTCGGTTACAAGTCCTTTCATACTTCAATTAATAATTTTTCATTAAAAAAAATAGTTCAATTAATAGTTTATTATTAGATCATCACTATTTTTCCAGTCCAGCTTCTTAGTCCAAGAGAGCACCAAACGTAGAACAGTACTTAATCCAGTTTAGTCCAATCCAAGATATTCCAGGACATAGTCCAGTCTATGATAGTCCGACGTGACAAACATGCCCAAAAGTCACTAACTCCACCATATAAAATGAGTATTAAATCGTATAGAGTTATAAGTTAAGTCAATTGATAAGGATAGTGTGACTGTATAATGAATATAAACTAATTAGACATAACTTGTATACACTGCTATCACTATATGCATGGTTATATATACTTGGTTCATTTCACTTCAGCACTCAAGACGTTTGCAAAAATATTCAATTTTTAGTACGTTTTGCTGCTGATTTTTTTTTGGTCGAAAATAAAATTTCATTAATGAAAGGGGATATTACAATTTGTGATAGATATGCCTAAGTCCAAACAAAACACAAAACCCTATATAAACAAAACAAGACATAAAAGAATAGACAGACCCAAGCCAAAGGAGAGCTACAACCCAAAACAAAAAGGGAGGTCCACATAAACTTAGGCCCATAGGCAACAATAAAAACCAACAAAAAACCCTAATCTCAAGCAGCAAAAAGCAAGCCTCCATCGTCGCTACATCATCCGTGAAGGAAGACATCGCCCCAAACTGAAAAGAGCACCCGAACCAAAAACTAGATCTGAGAGTGTTGAGCAGAATCAATCCACCAAGAACCACAATATCCACAACCACACCTACAAGGAAGGTCACAAAACGTAACAGGAGGAGGGGGAGGGCAAAGGGAGTGTGTAAAACACCCTTGTTCTGACGTGAATTGTTCCACACTTCGCCCAATTTTTTCAGAAAGCCAGTTCAGCAGTGGGCTGTGAGTGTGGGGTCTTGTGTCATGATAGAGTCCAACACTCCGAGATTTAATTCATGATCAAGGGTTGGACATGATGAGGGGAGCAAGGGAGAGGTAGAAAAGAACGGTGCGAAGGGGACCGGAATTGGGGCTGGAGGTGCGGATTATTGAGTGATGATAAGGGAGAAAACTGAGACAATAGCAGAACTGAGATGAAAGCTCAGATAGCTGAGACAAAGTTCAGAAGGAAACATAGATAAAGAAAAAGGGAAGAAGAGAAGAAGAAAACAGAGAAAATCAGGGGCTACCACTGACCCTAAAGCCAAATGCTAGGGCCGGCGGCTGTTGGAAATTTGGATGGTTTTGCTTTGATAATTGTTGGCATTGTGATATGTTTTAGTAAAAAAATTTGCTGCTGATTAATTTGGCGAAACACGTTCACCCTGCCTTTTGTTGGTGCAGTGAGCTTGCATCAGAGTATTGCAAAAGAACAAGAGAAGTGACAAGGGAGCTACTGAGAGGAATATCAGAGAGCTTGGGATTGGAGGCCACAGACTTAGACAAGGCCTTGGATGTGGAATCTGCAGGCTTGCAAGTCTTTATTGCAAACCTCTATCCTCCTTGTCCGCAGCCTGAACTTGTAATGGGGATGCCACCTCATTCCGATCATGGCCTGTTGACCCTCCTCATGCAGAATGGAGTCAGTGGCCTTCAAGTGCAACACAAGGGGAAATGGGTCAACGTCAATGCCAAACCCTACTCCTTCCTTGTCAACACTGGTGATCACCTCGAGGTAAATAGGGTAAACTGTCGTTTGATCCCCTGAACTATCACCCTAGTTGAAATTGACCCCCTGAACTATTTTTTTGGTAAATTAACCCCTTAAACTTTCCTAAATTAGTAGATTTACCCCCTACCGCTAGATTCCATCCAATTTGCTGTTAATTCGTAAGAATGTCAGCTAGATCTACCAATTAAAATACGACACGTGTTAGTATTTGACAGCAAAGTGGATGAAATTTTGTTGAATCTGACGGTGAGGGGTTAATTGGCTGATTTCAAATAGTTCAGGGGGTCAATTTACCAAAAAAATAGTTCAGGGGGTCAATTTCAACTGGAGTAATAGTTCAGAGGGTCAAACGGCAGTTTACCCAGGTAAATATTCATCTTCAATTTCACTTCGTCACTTAGTCTTACGGTTTAGTAAAGACATTCTTTATCAATCCTTGGCAATAACACACCTTTTTGCTACATGTATGTACTTACACGCGTTGTAGATATTTAGCAATGGGAAGTATAGGAGCAATATTCACAGGGCAGTGCTGAACAACAAATCAACAAGAATATCGGTAGCCACTCCGACTGGCCCATCTCTTGAAACAGTAGTTACGCCTGCACCAAAGTTGGTAGACACTGCAAATCATCCGGCAGCAGCATATATTGGGATGAAGTACAAGGACTACTTGGAGCTTCAACAAGGCAGCATACTTGATGGGAAAGCCATTTTGGATCATGTACGTATGGGGGTTTCAAACTCTAAATAGGAAGCTTTGGAAGTGGGTCTACACTTTTGGTCCTAGCTAGCTAGCTTAACGACATGGTGTCATGTTTCTGTACACTAATGCAAATAATAATGACACCAAAAATAGCAATGGCCTGACGATTTCAGCTTAAACTGTTGATTACTGTATGGTGATGCTCTATGGGAGAATATATATATTTATGTACGCCAAAAAGAAGAAAATAATAAGTTAGTTAGACTTGGAGGCTTTGTCTTCACTTTCCATGAATTATCTGAATGTGTTGAGTCCTATCAAACCTTTTTTTTTTTAAATGGAGAATTTCATTAATAGACAGGGGCACCCAAATGCAAACTTTGGTACGGACATCAACCCCAATAGAGGAGGGTTTATGTAAACGGATCCCGAATCTCTACATTTACTTGTTGTGCATTTACCCGTATTTCGCTTCATCTTGACCATTATAATAATCCGATAACTTAAAACGTGACACGTCAATTAGCATAGAGTTTAATTAATTCAAACTTTTTTATTATTTCTTTTTTTTTTCTAAAGTGGCATTAGCCTCCGTTAGTTTATTGGATTGTCCGTCACAGACTCACAATGGCTGCCAAAACAGAAAAAATTCATGGCTGCCAAATAATGCCATGAAATTGTCAGGTTCCAAGAACCGCTCTCATATCACACCACTCATTAGCTAACAACTAATCCAATAAATAAAAAACGATTACAAACTATCTATAAACTTCAACCATCACAACAACTTTTGACCAATACCTGCCCTTTCATAACATGTCATGTCCCTTTACGAAGGTTACACCACTTATCAGTAAGTCCCATCCCTTATTGGTAGACTCCTCTATTAATTAAATAGAGCTAATTTAGGTCAATTAGAACGTACAATAAATATATTAATCCTATTTACCCTAATTAACTAAAGATCAATGAACCTTCTAACTACATTAATGCATTCAAACCAAACAATAATTACATACTAGTTTCATTTACATATGTACAACTAATAATGATACAACCCGTCCCCGAATTTTTAGTATTTTATTTCCCGAAGATTTGAAATGACCAAAATGGCCCTAGTTGGGCAATTGTTGGCTTTTGGTTGACTTTCGTGTCGTGACACTTATGACCTTTGCCTTTAGTATTTTCTTGATGTGCTCGTCTTTACGAACGCGTGAGAGCAACTGGAACGAAATTCGGACTTCAATTGAGGAAGTTACGAGATTGTAGAAATTTTCGTGATATTTTTCGGAGCTCAGAGCTATTTTTTTGGCGAAGATTTTGACTTTGGGAAGTAAAGAGAATCAGAGAATTTAATGGACCTGACACATGGCGAAATCTGGTGTATCTTTGTGATTGAATAGTCAATCCAATGAATCTTGACAAACTACCAACTTGAGCTCACGTGAAACCTGCTGCATAGGATCCTTTTATCCTCCAATTTCTTGGTCATGTGTCATGCATGGGATGGTTGGTGTGGGATGAGCCCAGTTAAGCGCGCACACACTAGATTACTCTCTTGTTAACAGCAAATAGGGAACAAGTTAAGGTCAAGCTCACGTAGACACGTCCACGTGGGATTCTTTGCCTTCAACTTAAATCTGTCCATCCTTTTGAAACTCTATTTTATCCTAGCTGTCCAATTCTTTAATTTATCAAAAAGCCCAACTCTTTCCTCCCCCATTTCTGCTGTTCTTCTCTATGAAGTTTAGCCAAACATTTTCCTTCCTCCAAATCCAATTTTCCTTCTAACTTTTGTTTCCGGAGTCCGTTTTACACATCGTTTTCGCCTACGAATTCAGGAGAGTGAGATCTACGCGCTGAGGTAATTTTCTTAGGCATGCAAGGTGGTTTCGAAATATCTCTTATTTTGGGATCTTGACTAACAAGTCATTTATCTCATGTTTCAAGTAGCCTCGGGATAATTGATATCATTGGAGGTCGAAGTGGAGGCTAACTGACTCATTTGGATCTGTTGAGGTAATCACTAATCCACTAAAGTTGTTGACACTATAATTTGGAATTGAGTTCATGCATGCAAGTGTTATATGGAGTTGATTGGTTAATCCTATGCATGTCTTGATCAGAGATTGGATTATCTTTAGTTGGATTAATTGATTAGAAAATTAGTTGAGTTGGACAATCTAGAAAATTCGGTCTCCACTGTACATTTTCTGCAGTAGGGATTAGGTTGTAAATTTTCTAAAGTTTTGGGGGCATACTTGCAATTTTTGAAGTTCTAGGACCAAATTGTAAATCTGAGAAGTTGTGGCAGATTTGTAATTAAGTAGAAGTCCAGGGGCAGTTCTATAATTTCATACTTTTGAAGAACAATTCTGCCCGTAGAGTCTTAATACCGAATTTTGGACTCTTTTAAGTTTATTGTGATTCGGTTTAGGTACTGACTTTATCGGACTGACAAAGTCGAGGCTCTTCGGGAGAGAGCTAGCTAGAAGTATCTGTGAGTGGGCCCTTTCTTTATTAAATTACATATTATATGTGTTTGAGAAATAATATTTGTGCTTATGCTCTGAAATGAGTTTTACATTTATGATTAATGTGAACCTTGGATTTAATTACTACCTTGTACTTGGTTTACTTACTACGTTGCTTGATTTTAGTATTTCAAGTATTTTAGCATATTATCGGTATTTCGGATACGGCATCCGGGAATACCTATTTAGAAGGTTTTATCACGAGATCTACTTTAGAAATGAAGTACCCCACTTTTTATATTAGAAATTATCCGTGGTATGTTTTCATTCACGCTCAACTAGGAATGCTTACACGGTGTCTTTAGTACTGTCCGGAGCCAGGACCAGCTTCACGTGTATGTTCACACACACCGACACGCTCACTTTGGATCCATTGTAGGTGCCAGCCTGTTCTAGTTGCCTTGGCATTCTAAAACTCGTTGTGACGCGCTTAGCGCCAGCTTCACGAGTATGTAGTACATGAGCGTATTATTATTATTACACCCAGCCTGTTCATGGCAGAATGTCTCTGCATGAACTCGTGTGTCTGCACTACCTACTGAGCGTATCCCGTGATTTTTATATTGTGATTTATTACTACCGGATTTCACTGATGCCACGGAGGCTTGTGTTGTTGTTGGGTTTTCTCGTATTATTTTATACGTATTGATTTATGGGAAAGTATTTTATATTGAAGTTGTGGATTTTTTTCCCGTTTTGGAAAATAAGTACTTTTCCGTCCTCAACTGTTTTTCATACCTACTATTGTAGTATGATTTTTAGAACTATTACGGGTTTTTACAGCGAGGGGTTAGTACTTTCAGAAAAGAAAAGTTTTACAAAAACTATTGTTTATGGCCCACTCACCTTTCTGTTTTGCGCCCCTCCAGGTTTAGTAGGCTTGGAGCTTGTGACGTCGACTCGTGGTGGCATACCTCTTCCTCAGTGTAGGAAATTATTTACCAATAATTGTAGATACTCTGTATTTTACTCAGTCCAATTAGTTATTCTGTTATTATTTCTTCTCGGTTCGCACACTTCCGTGCACTCTGCGTTTATTTTAATTCAAACTACTTTAATTACTCTTAATTTCTTCCAAATGGCTTTCCTCACCTCAAGAGGTGTCGGCCAGCACCCTCCGCTTTTGGGTGTCCACTTGTACATCCGGGTCGGGGTGTGTCAAATAACCCATTTCTCTAAATTTTGATATTTTATAATAGGTTAAACCAACTTGAAACTTTTTATTGTAGTTTTCATTTTGCATTACGTAGATTTAAACTCTGCGTTGCAAGTTCTATTTTATATATTAGTTACATATAGTGTTCGATTTTAATAAAAAAAAAAGGGGCATCTAGGTGTACTCAAACGACAAAGTGCCCCTAGTCATTGAACTATCAAATTGCCTGATAGATGTAGGTAAAGGTCCTTTACCTCTACACTTTGTCAACTCCTAAAATCACTGAATGTTGACACATTCTGATCCCTGACACGCCAGGTGTCGGGAAGTGATGGCCAACACGTGTTAGGTGACGAAAGACATTTAGAAAAAATTGAAGAATAATTAAGAAAAATTGAATTAAATAAGGGTTAGAGTGCACGGAGTGTGCGGGCGGAAGAATAGTAATAAAACAATAAGTTGCGAACTGAGCAGTGGATACAAAATAATTACAAGAGTAGAGAACCCCTACATTGTCATACCACCGCGTCTCGACGTCACAAGTTCCAAGCCAACTAATCCTGGAGGGGCGCAAAACATAAAACGGTGAGTGGGTCAAAAAGAAAAGTTTGATAAAACCTTTGTTTTCAAGAGTCTACTAACCCCTCGCTGAAAACAAGTATAGTTTGAGAAAATATGTCATACCCTCAGGCATGAACCTCAAAATACTATAAGAAAATACACGGGTACTCCCCGATAATGATTACTGACATGCTCACCCATATGTAAACACACAAGTCCAAGTGGATAAACCACAAGGAACATGCTAGGTATAAAAGTAATACGCTGAGTACCACAATGACGCGAGTCTAACACTAAGCACTGGTGCACAAAGTGCATCACACAAGTTCGAGTTGCCTAGTGCAACCTAGAACAGGCTAGTACCTACAATGGATCCAAAGCTGCGTAGCGGTACTGGTAGTGACTACTAAAAACGTCATGGCTAGTCCTGGCCACAAGACTGAGTACTAATACCTGGGGTTTATACATCTACTGATGAGCAACAGTATAAAACATGTATGGCAATATAATACGAATGTTCTACCTCCAACAAACCTATATAATATGAATTATGCTAATAGTTTGAAGAAAGTATTGAAAAACCATACGTATATATACATTTATCAAAACAAAGACCCACTCACTCACCTGTAGGTAGCCGGGTCGTAGCCCCCCGGTCCTGGGTAGCCCCGCTAATCCTCTGGATAAGTCTCACCTATATGAGATATCACTGTAATAATGATTAAACTCATAAAGGTTACTAAATAACTAATTAATTACACCTATCCCTTGTTTGCTCAACCAGGAGGTCCAAAACACCTCGAAAAACATCATACGTACTGCCCCTAGGTAGTACGCATCGTCACGAGTCGCCACGCGCAGTTCCACGCGCGGCTTAGCCGAGTCGGTCAGCGCGGGTCTGAACCGGTTTGCTGACGTCATCGCTGACGTCAGCGCCGGTCATCCCTACCAAAACTCCAGTCGCCGGCGCCACCGCCGTCGCCGAAATTTTAGCCGGTTTTCTGGGAAATTTTTAAAACTCCATAACTTCTTCATTTCAAGGCCAAAGTTTACGTGCCATATATCAAAATGAAGCTGGAGAAGAGTAGAATCACGGTGTACCTTTGGATTGGTCATACAAGCTCGGGAAAAGACCTGTATTTGCCCCGAAAGTTGCGGTTCACTGTAGCTTTGTCGATCTACGCTAAAACTCAACCAAATCAGGCAAACGACCTATGAAAATTCATCTACTCAACGAGAGGAACACAATGGTGGTAGTTAGAAACCTCACCTCGGTCTAGATTGGCCGGAAAATGGTCGGAAAGGTCCGGTTCTTCCGGTTGCGTTTCCCATCAAACAGTTGGGAGTTTGGACGAATGGTTTGCACCGTTGCGTCCACGGCGTCGAGACGAAGAAGGTGGTGATTTTCGTTCGCTTCGATTCGATGACTTTTCGTCGGTGTGCACTGTGCACGCACGGAGAGAAAAAGGGAGAAAAGTCAAAAATTGAGAAAAATGAATAGAAAGTGACGGGGAGAAGGAAGGGAAAGAAAAGGAAAGTGGGGTTTTGGGGGTATTTTGCACCCACCAAAACAGTAAACTTACACGCTCACGTGTACAAAATAAACACGCACGTGTAGAAAATATTCCCTAGGAATTATTTTATAACAAACTTTCAGAAAATCATCGTTATCATGGCGGCTACGGAATGCAGTTTGCAACAATTTTTTAGTCACAATTGTAACATTCTGGAAAAAGTATGTTATAAAATAATTTCCGGGGGATATTTTGGACACCTGCATGATTATTTTATACACGAGATCGTGTGATCTTACTGTTTTGGTGGGTGCACAATACCCCCAAAACCCAAAATATCTATTTTTCTCTCTTCTTCCCCGTCCTTCTCTCTTTTCTCCCTTATCCTCATTTTCTTATTTTTTTCTCATTTCTCTCTTCTCTCTCACCATATGTGCACAGTGCACGTCGACGAAAACCGTCGAACCGAGAAGAACTAAAATCCCCACCTTCTTCGTCTCGACGCCCTAGACTCAACGGTGCAAACCGTTCGTCCAAACTCCCAACCGTTTGACGGGAAAAGCTCACGGAAGAACCGAACCTTCCCGGCGATTTTCTCGCCATTCTAGATAGAGGTGAGGTTTCTAACTACCACCTTTGGGTTCCTCTCGTTCAGTAGATGAATTTTCATACGTGGTTTACTTGATTTGCTTGCGTTTTGACGTAGATCGGTGAAGCTCCAGTACCCGCGACCTTTTGAGGCAATTACAGGCCATTTCCCGAGCTTGTACGGCCAAACCAAAGGTACACCGTGATTCTACTCCTCTCTAGCTTCATCTTGATATAAAGAACGTGAAATTTGGCCAAGAAATGAAGAAGTTATGGAGATTTAAAAATTTCTCCAGAAACCAGCCAAAATTTCGGCGGCCGGCGGCGGCGGCGGCGATCAGAAAAAGTTGCAGCGGCGACCGGCGCTGACGTAAGCAACGGTCTAGACCGACGTGACGTCATCGATGACGTCAGCAACCGGTCCAGACCGACGTGACGTCATCGATGACGTTAGCGTTCACCGGCGCGTTGACCAGCGCGTGAGCCATTGAGCCGTGCGTGAGGGCGCGTGGAACAGTATTTTTCAGTTCCGTCTTCGCGAGGCGACTCGTGATGACGCGCACTACCTAGGGGCAGTGTGTATGGTATTTTACGGAGTGTTTCGGACCTCCGTGTTGAGCAAACAAGGGATAGGTTTAATTAATTAGTTAATTAGTAACCTTTATGAGTTTAATCATTAGTACAGTGATATCTCATATAGGTGAGACTTATCCAGAGGACTACCGGGGCTACCCAGGACAAGGGGGCTACGACCCGGCTACTTACAGGTGAGTGAGTGGGTCTTTGTTTTGATAAATGTATATTTACGTATGGTTTTTCAATGCTTTCTTTAATTTGTTAGCATGACTCATATCATTTGCGAATGTTGGAGGTAGAACATTCGTATTATATTGCCATACATGTTTCTATACTGTTGCTCATCAGTAGATGTATAACACCCCGGGTATTAGTACTTAGTCTTGTGGCCAAGACTAGCCTTGACGTTTGGAGATGTCACTACCAGTACCGCTACGCAACTTTGGATCCATTGTGGGTACTGGCCTGTTCTAGGTTGCACTAGGCAACTCGAACTTGTGTGACGCACGTTGTGCACAGCGCTTAGCGTTAGACTCGCGTCATTGTAGTACTTAGCGTATTACTTATATACCTAGCCTGTTCCTTGTAGCTTATCTACTTGGGCTTGTGTGTTTACATATGGGTGAGCAGTCAGTCGTGCATATCGGAGAGTACCCGTGTTTTGAGCATTCAGTATGATTAACGGAGAGTACCCGTATTACTATTATAATATTTTGAGGATCATACCGGGGAGTATGACGTATTTTCAAGAACTATACATGTTTTCCAACGAGGGGATAGTGTGCTCTTGAAAACAAAGGCTTTATCAAACTTTGCTTTTTGACCCACTGGCCTTTTTATGTTTTGCGCCCCTCCAAGACTTAGTAGCGGTTTTGATTACCAGTGAGACGAGGGTTTGCTTCGGCTGTGGTTGGTGGTTCTGATGCTTCCTTCAGTTTATGTAGGATTCGCTCCTACTTTTAGTTAACTTTTACGTATCCATCCTCACGAGGATGTGAATGTTTGTACTCTATGCACTATTTACTTTGCTGTGACTGTTATGCACCTGTAATAATGGGTTTTTACCCATCACCACACTCTGTCTTCCCCATCCAACTCTATTTCGACTCACTTTTTCACTTATACATGCATAATTGGCTTTTGTCACTTAACACGTGTCGGCCAGCACTTCCCGACACTTGGCGTGTCAGGATCGGGATGTGTCAGATTGGTATCAGAGCATAAGTTATAGGCAGTCATGCATTTGTCACTTTGTGATATTTGCGCTAATATTTCTTGATTTTGTGATGTCAAAACTATGCCAGCTCGTCGAGCACCTCGTACCCAGGCACCAGCAGATGAGCCTGTTGCACCACCTTTTGATTTCACGCAGTTTGGTGCTGCTTTTGCTAATGCCTTTCAGACGAATTGGCGTCTTCCTCCTCAACAGAAAAATGTCTTGGAGATTGCTTCCAATCTTCAATTAAAGTCGTTCTTAGGTCGAGAAACCTTCGAGGCGACAGAAACTTGGCTGAACATGTCGAGAAAAACTCCCGAGCCAAGGAACAACAGGGAAACTTTTCGACGGAACAGTGGGTCTCGACTGTTACGTGGTTTCTGCAGAATAAAGCTAGTTCTTGGTGGGCTTGTGAAGTGACCCTAATTCCACCAAATCTACAAGAAGACTGGACTACTTTTAAGGAACACTTCGAGGCGAAGTACTTACCTCCGGAGTATTGGGCCAAGAAGCGAGACAACTTCTTCGATCTGAGGCAGAAGAGTATGTCAGTAGCCGAGTACCACCGGAAGTTCACTGACTTATCCCGCTATTGCCTAGCCATTGCCAGTAATTCGAAGGAGATGTTACTTCAGTTTAGAAAAGGTGCCCGTAAGAAGCTTCGTACTGCAGCATCCTCTTATCCATGCACTACTTACCAGGAGTTCTATGAGGCTTTACTCCGTGTCGAGGATTCTGAGAACACTCCCGATAGTGGTGGTGATGATGACGAGGGAAATGGTAGTCAGCGAAAGAATGATAACAACAGGGGACGTTCGAGTTTTGGGCCGAAGAAGAATCAGTCGTTTAAGAAAAGTGGTTACAACTTTGGCGGATCATCCAGTGGAGGCTCTAACTCCAGCACACCTCGAGGAGGTAAATCCACTGTTGGTTCCCGTTTTCAGACTCAGAGCAGTTCAGGAGGCTCTAACACTACTCATTGCCGTAAGTGCAACAACTATCATTCTGAAGAGTGTAGGCAGACGAGCCGAGGATGTTTTACTTGTGGTTAGGTGGGTCATAGCGCTAGTAATTGTCCTCAGAGACAACAGAATCAGCAGGCAAGTATGGTTCCCCAGCAGCAGATGCCATCGTACTGATCAGGCCAGTTCCAGCAGCCATCTTCTGGCGGTGCTATTCATTATCAGGGTGATGTGTCTCAGTACTCTGGAGACGCTTACCAGTACCCGATGGGCATATCTGTAAATTGGTACCAGGTGGAGTATCCTGCAATTAAAAAATTAACTTTGCATAGTAGACTAGTCAAATGAGCTAGTCAACTAGTTACAAGTTTGTGAGTGACAGAAAGCACAATTGCAGGAAATGAACTTAATTGACTAGTACGACCAACTAGTCAAAGTTTACCCAGATATATAAAACAACATGGACAACACAATTTGTACTCTGACATATATCACAATCAGGCATGGGCATCAAACATAACTTATACCAGGAATATTAACATATGAATGCAAATAAAGAGAGCATGCACACAACAAGTTTTGTGCCCGGAAAAACCCCTAACTGGGTTAAAAAATCGGGGGATTCCAGGGAGTCCGGTCCACTAGTGTGAAATAAAGAGTCATACAAAGTATATCACACAAGCTCAATTCCCAGACCTATTCTATGGAGCAACTTGTACCTTTGTGCAACATTCAATCACGCCTAGCAGCATCAAGCTCAGTCTTCACAAATATGGCAGCTCCATCTTCTGGTCTCATCATCTTGTGGCACCAGGACGAGACACAAAACCGAGAAAATGATATAGAAAGATGTGATGCAACTTTGGATTCTTAACAACAAAGTCAGTTTCTTCATACAAAGATTTGGAATGAAGAAACTAATTCAGAATCCAACAACTAAGGTCTATATGAAGATTTCAAAATGAACTTTAGACCAAGAACTATGCAAATAATTTCTTGAAGGATTTTGGCAAGTTAACATCCAATTTTTGAGCTAGAGAAAAATATTTGCAAATTAGGGTTTTTGCAATCAAAATGATATGCAAATGTGGATTAAAAAAAAAACAAATCAATTTCTTCAACCAAATATTAAGGATTGAAGAAACTAACTGAGAATCCTCCCTATAAAGATCTATTCAAAAGGATTTTGAAATACGAATGAGATCAAAGATTGAAGCAAGCATTTTCATGGATAATTTTAAGAATATTCAATGAAGAACTTTTATCCAGAAAATGCTTGCTTCTTCTAAGGTTTCTGAGCTGGAGAGGAAAAGCAAAGACACTATCTTTGAAGATGAAGTTCGAACCCTTTACAAGCCAATTACCACAACTCAAAGCTTTTATTAAGAAAATGTTTTCTTTGGATCAGCTAAAGTACAACCCCATGGACACTTGTCAAATACCCATTCAATCTGAATAAATCAAGGGTGACAATCTCACTCTCGAGTGTAAGGAATCATACAAGCCCACATGAATTTTCTTAAAAAGTGTGCCAGACCCACGTGCATAACAGAAGCATTGTCTGACTAGATAGATGAACTCGTCAAAATGCATAAGAAATTCAATCGTGAAATGCAGATGCATGAATCAAACCTGCCAATGAAGAAAACTCTTGATAACTTCACTTTCACAGTCTTCAACCTTCCTAATAACTAAGTCAACTACTACCTTGAGCTTGTATGATTAAGAAATACAAGGGAAATACAATGTTGGACAAGGAAAGCCAAATAAGCACTAAGCTTGGACTTAACAATCTCCCCCTTTGGCTTTCCTTGATAAAATACCCCATATTCATGAAATGCTCACCTCACACTCATCTAAGACTACATTGTCTTCAAAACCTGCACATAAAACCTCTTGGCAAAGACCAAGGGATTATATCATGAATATTCAACTTGTTTCTCCCCCATTTTTTCATGGGAAGACAAAGTGTAATATAAATACATAAGATAATATATGAGAATGAGAAGCACATGGCAACATAGAAAAACACAACACGTGCAACATGGCAAATCATGATAGGCAAATCATGAGAAGCAAAACATATTAATCAGTGCATAAGTACAAGTATGGCATGAACATGTAACATGACAAATCAAATAACATAAATATATCAAGTGAGAAATCCTATTTCTCTTCCAGGTACCTCCGGATCGTGAAGTGGAGTTCACCATCGATCTTCTTCTAAGTACCAATCCTATTTCTCTTACACCTTACCGCATGGCTCCTGCAGAGTTAAGAGAATTAAAGTTGCAGTTGCAAGAGTTAGTGGACAAAGGTTTCATCCAACCTAGCACCTCTCCTTGGGGAGCATCGGTCTTATTTGTGAAAAAGAAGGATGGAAGTTTGAGACTTTGCATCGATTACAGGCAGCTCAACCGGATGAAGATTAAAAAACGTTATCCTCTACCTCGAATTGATGACTTATTTGACCAGCTCTGTGGTGCTCGAGTCTTCTCGAAAATTGATCTGAGGTCAGGTTACTATCAACTGAAGATCATGCATGATGATGTTCCCAAGACAGCGTTTCGGACTCGATATGGTCATTATGAGTTCCTTGTGATGCCATTCGGGTTAACGAATGCTCCTGCGGCGTTCATGGACTTGATGAACCGGGTATTTCGTCCCTACCTGGACAAGTTCGTGATTGTTTTCATTGACGACATCTTAGTGTTCTCTAAGAGTGAGGTTGAGCACGCTAAGCATCTTCGTCTAGTTCTGAAGAGATTGCGGGAGAATCGGTTGTATGCAAAGTTTAGTCAGTGTAAGTTTTGGTTGATTGAGGCATCTTTCTTGGGACACATCGTATCCTCAGAAGGAGTTCTTGTTGATCCACATAAAGTAACAGCAGTAAAGAATTGGGATCGACCACAAACTGTCACTGAGATCCAAAGTTTTCTTGGTCTTGCCGGTTACTATCGGCGCTTTGTGAAGGATTTCTCGGCAATAGCCCTTCCTCTCACGAAGTTGACTAGGAAAGAAGTCAAGTTCGAGTGGGATGATGATTGTGAGCAGAGTTTTCGGAAGTTGAAGCATTGTCTCACTCATGCACCTGTCTTGGCACTTCCCAATGACAGTGGGAATTTCGAGGTCTACAGTGATGCTTCTTTGAATGGTCTAGGTTGTGTTCTGATGCAGCATGGTAGGGTAATCGCTTATGCATCCCGTCAGTTGAAGCCGTATGAAATGAACTACCCTACTCATGATCTGGAATTAGTAGCCATTGTCTTTGCACTGAAAATATGGCGACATTATCTCTACGGAGAAACGTGCAAGATTTTCACTGATCACAAGAGTCTGAAGTATTTGCCTACGCAGAAGGATTTGACCTAAGACAATGAAGGTGGATAGAGTTGATTAGTGATTATGATTGTTCTATTGAGTACCATCCTGGACGAGCTAACGTCGTCGCGGATGCACTCAGTAGGAAATCATCTCATGGTCAGCTCAGCGCACTGTACGCCTGTCATATTCCTCTTTGGACTGATCTCAGGAGTACCGGTGCAGTCTTAGGTTATGATCATACTGGAGCTTTGTTGGCCAACTTCTCTGCTAGACCTATTCTGTTGGATCGTATTCGTGAGGCTCAGACGAGCAATCCTACTTCTCATAAATTCATTCAAGCAGTTCTTAACAGTACCAGAGATGATTTCAGAGTCCGACGTTCTGACAGATTACTCCTGATGAATGACCGGATGTATGTGCCTAATGATGCAGACTTAAAAAGGGCAATCTTGGATCAAGCGCATGTTTCCACCTATGCCATGCATCCAGGTAGTACTAAAATGTACCATACTATCCGACCTTTCTACTACTGGCGTAGAATGAAAAAGGAGATTGCAGAGTATGTGAGTCGTTGCTTAATTTGCCAGCAGGTCAAGGCAGAAAGGAAGAAACCGTTTGGATTACTACAGTCAGTTCCCATCGCTGAGTGGAAGTGGGAGAATATCACCATGGACTTCGTGTATAAGCTACCCCTAGGGCGTGGAGGCTATGATGGTATTTGGGTGATTGTTGATCGACTAACCAAGTCAACTTACTTCCTGCCAGTTCGTGAGAATTATTCTCTTGACCGTTTGGCTAAGCTTTTCATTGACGGAGTTGTCAAATACCACGGTGTTCCTGTCAGTATTATCTCCGATCGTGACCACAAATTCACTTCGAAGTTTTGGAAAGCTTTCCAGAAAGCTTTGGGTTCAAGACTACTGTTTAGCATTACTTATTATGCTCAGACAGATGGACAGTCGGAGAGAACTATCCAGACTCTTGAGGACATGCTGAGGTCCTCAGTGCTACAGTTCGGAGATAAGTGGCATGGTAATCTTTCTTTGGTAGAGTTTGCCTACAACAACAGCTTTCATTCGAGTATCGGCATGTCTCCATTCGAGGCGTTGTATGGTAAGCCTTGTCGAACCCCTTTGTGTTGGTCAGAAGTCGGCGAGCGAGCTCTTGTTGGTCCTGAGATCGTAGAGGAGACGACTTAGAATATCCAAGTAATTAAAGGAAACATGAAAGCTGCCCAGGATCGACAGAGGAGTATTGCCAACCGTCACTTGACCGACCAAGTCTATTCAGTTGGTGACATGGTGTTCTTGAAGTTATCGCCAAGGAGAGGCGTTGTGCGATTCGGGAAACGAGGAAAGCTGAGTCCTCGTTACATCAGTTCGTATGTCGTCACCGAATGGATTGGTGAGGTTGCTTATCGACTTGAGTTACCTTCCGAGTTGTCAAGAGTGCACAATGTCTTCCATGTGTTCATGCTCCGACATTATATGTCCGACCCATCTCATGTTATTCATCCTCAACCATTGGAGATCAACCAGGACCTGACTTATGACGAGTTACTGGTGACCATCCTAGATTGGAAAGACAAAATTCTACGGAATAAGTCGATCCGTTTAGTGAAGGTTCTGTGGAGAAACCACTATGTGGAAGAGGCTACCTGGGAAACGAAAGAACGCATGAGAGCCAACTACCCTTACTTGTTTTTCGCTTCTACTTGATTGTAATTTGAATTTCGAGGACGAAATTTTCTTAAGGGGGGTAGATTGTAACATCCCGTAAAAAGTATGTTATAAAATAATTCCCGGGGGATATTTTGGACACGTGCATGATTATTTTATACACGAAATCGTGTGATCTTACTGTTTTGGTAGGTGCACAATACCCCCAAAACCCAAAATATCTATTTTGGTGGGTACACGATCAACGAGGAGTTCTCATACTCATGTCACATGAGAACTCATGGTTGGGATAATGCAAAGTAGTCCTTTGACCTAAGGCATCATAGTTGTCTTGTGGTTAGGTCCTTGATCTTTGACTATGTCAAAGTCACTCCATCAGAGGGTGTCCACGGCATAGTTGGGGTTAAGCCACTTAGCCATGGAGGCAAGTGAATGCTCAACAAGGGATCTTTAACCTTCAAACCGTTTGAGGGAGAATACTCTATGATATGATTAAGAATCTCTGGCCAGAGTATGAATGAGATTTAGGAAGTCGTTCCAAATCATATTCAATGTAATCATATAAGTAAAAGAATCACATTGGATAGTAGACATGAATAAACTATCAAACCAAACAATGTGGTCTAGAGTATTGTATTAGAGAAAGACCGTATTGCATTGCAATCCTAAACTGAATAGGTTCTCCACCTCTTCTGATTAGCTTGGGTAGCCATGACATACTGCTAGGTGTCACTCATGGTTTGTGGAAGCCCTAAAGGTGTATAATCACTAAAGGGAGAATTGAAAGTATGTTTCAATTCACAATCGATTTGAAAGAGTTCTAATCGTCCACTGCCTCGCTAAAAAGAACCTAATGGATCGTACACCGTGTAAGGTAGAGATTGAAGAAATAATGGAGATGAGTAAGGATAATTAAATGGTTTAACTATTTATGGCAAGGATTAATTAATATGTTAGTTAATCAAACGAATAAGTTTGTCATAGACCTCGAGTTAGTTTTGGGCCTCAAGGCCCAATGGGCTTCGAACGTCAAGCCCATTGACTTAAGTTGTATGACAACTTAATGACTAATGATACATAAGGGCCCAAACAGCCCTATGAACCCTTAAGGCTGGCCATATAGAGATAGTGTAGTGAACTTGCTTTAATTGCAAGTTTGCCACTACATTGTGAGGTGGTATAAAGGCAACTTTATACCATTTCATCATTAGGGTTTTCTTTTGGAGAAAAGATGAGAACACAAGCTCTCTTTTCTCTCTAAGAGGCCGGCTACCCTAGAGGAAAATAGCTAGCAATCTCACTTCCTCTAGGTCACTCATCTCCTCATCAATGCTCTCCTTGGTGTGGAAAAATTAGAGGTTCTCAATTTTGGGAACTTGGAGAACCCTTTTCAACCATCCTCCTCCAAGATATCCATAGAGCTATGCAGCAAGGAATGAAGGCCCTCTCCTTGGGTAATTAGCCTTTGCTTATGAAAAGAGGAATCAACAAAGGTCTAAGATTTTTCAACTCAATTTGTTCTTGAGTTAAGTCTTGGTTGACCTCTCTACTAGGCTTTGAATTTCATGGGTAAAGTTTTGTTATTGAGTGCATACAAGCATGTGTCCGCCTTTAATTGTTAATTGCATGCCATAGATGTTACTCAAATAAACTTGTTTTCCACAAATTTCCCTTCAGTTTCTATACTGTTGCTCATCAGTAGATGTATAACACCCCGGATATCAGTACTCAGTCTTGTGGCCAGGACTAGCCTTGATGTTTGGAGATGTCACTACCAGTACCGCTACGCAACTTTGGATCCATTGTAGGTACTAGCCTGTTCTAGGTTGCACTAGGCAACTCGAACTTGTGTGATGCACTTTGTGCACAGCGCCTAGCGTTAGACTCGTGTCACTGTAGTACTCAGCGTATTACTTATATACCTAGCATGTTCCTCGTAGCTTATCTACTTGGGCTTCTGTGTTTACATATGGGTGAGCAGTCAGTCGTGCATATCGGGAAGTACCCGTGTTTTGAGCATTCAGTATGATTAACGGGGAGTACCCGTATTACTATTATAGTATTTTGAGGATCATACAGGGGAGTATGACGTATTTTCAAGAACTATACATGTTTTCTAGCGAAGGGATAGTGTGCTCTTGAAAACAAAGGTTTTATCAAACTTTGCTTTTTGACCCACTCACCTTTTTATGTTTTGCACCCCTCCAGGACTTATGTTTTGCACGCGTTGGTTACACATGCCTTTAACTTTAACTTAATATTCTAATAGCGTTAGAGAATATTTCGTTAACGCCGTTAGTCAAAGGAACAAATATACCTTTAGAATATTCTCGGTCTGGACCGAGTCTAAACCGGCTTGCTGACATCACGACCGGCTTAGATCGGGTTTGCTGACGTCAACATGCTGCAACTCTCATCGGATTATGGAGATTATGAAAGTTCTTCCAATCGTTGCCGCTCTAGAGTCGAGACGCTCCTAAAGGTGGTAGCCTTGAAGGTTGATTTCTAGCCATTTAGTCGGAAATCCCTCGTCGTTGTTCTGTTTTCTCGGTGAAAACTAGGGATAGCTTCCTCCCTTTTGATGTACAACATTTCTCAACCAAAACAAGCATGAAATATGTCAACACTCATCTACTAAACATGAGGAAAATTGACACATCCCGATCCCAGACACGCCAGGTGTCTGGAAATGCTGGCCGACACGCGTTAGGTGACGAAAGCCATTTAGAAAGATTTAAGAATAATTAAGGAAAAATGAAATAAATAAGGGTCAGAGTGCACGGAGTGTGCGGGCGGAAGAATAGTAATAAAATAATGAGTTGTGAACAGAGTAGAGGATACAAAATAAATGCAAGAGTAAAGAACCCCAACATTGTCATTACCACCGCGTCTCGACGTCGAAAGCTCCAAGCCAACTAATCCTGGAGGGGCGCAAAACATAAAACGGTGAGTGGGTCAAAAAGCAGAGTTTGATAAAACCGTTGTTTTCAAAAGTCTACTAACCCCTCACTGAAAACAAGTATAGTTTGAGAAAATACGTCATACCCTCAGGCATGAACCTCAAAATACTATAAGAAAATACACGGGTACTCCCCGATAATGATTTACTGACATGCTCACCCATATGTAAACACACAAGTCCAAGTGGCTAAACCACAAGGAACAGGCTAGGTATAAAAGTATTACGCTGAGTACTACAATGACGCGAGTCTAACGCTAAGCGCTGGTGCACAAAGTGCAGTCACACAAGTTCGAGTTGCCTAGTGCAACCTAGAACAGGCTAGTACCTACAATGGATCCAAAGCTGCGTAGCGGTACTGGTAGTGACTACTCCAAACGTCAAGGCTAGTCTTGGCCACAAGACTGAGTACTAATACCTGGGGTGTTATACATCTACTGATGAGCAACAGTATAAAACATGTATGGCAATATAATACGAATGTTCTACCTCCAACAAACGTATATGATATGAGTTATGCTAACAGTTTGAAGAAAGCATTGAAAAACCATACGTACATATACATTTATCAAAACAAAGACCCACTCACTCACTTGTAGGTAGCCGGGTCGTAGCCCCCCGGTCCTGGGTAGCCCCGGTAATCCTCTGGATAAGTCTCACCTATATGAGATATCACCGTAATAATGATTAAACTCATAAAGGTTACTAATTAATTAATTAATTAAACCTATCTCTTGTTTCCTCAACACGGAGGTCCAAAACACCTCGAAAAATATCATACGTACTGCCCCTAGGTAGTACGCGTCGTCAAGAGTCGCCTCGCGAAGACGGAATCGAAAAAGGAGTCCCCACACGCCCCCAGGCGCGGCTCAAACGCGGCTTGCCACACGCGCGGTCTGACCCGGTTTGCTGACGTCAGCAAGGCCGGTCTGACTCGGTTTGCTGACGTCATCGCTAACGTCAGCGGCGGTCATCCCTACCAGAACTCCGGTCCCTGGCGCCGCCGCCAGCCGCCGTTGGTGCCGAAATCTGGGAAATTTGGCCGGAATTTTGTGTAATTTTCAAAGCTTCATAACTTCTTGATTTCTAAGCCAAATTTTACGATCTTTATATCAAAATGAAGCTAGAGACGAGTAGAGTTCAAAAATGCTTACCAACACCTCAAAAGGTGGTCGGAAGTGATCGGAAAAAGGCTCGAAAGAATCGGCCAAAAAGCTACTCCTCCGTTCTCGGTGACTTTTCGACTTCCAGGCCTTGGGTTGGGTTCCCAAGGTCTCCAGAAGTTGATTTGTGCTGAGTTTGAGCTTCCTCGAGCTCCAAAATGTCAGTTTCGAAGTCGGGAAGAATTGAACTCTGACGAAGAAATCTCCAGGTTTCTGGGAAATGATAAACTGGGCCTTCAGGGTTTGAGATCACTCCTAGTGAACTGGGTTTGAGTACAAGGAAGCAAGTTAGTGAAGTTTGTACGAAGAAATCCCAAGAAAAAGTGAGAAAATGCCACGGGGTGGCTTGATCAAATCTTACCAGGTTTCTGGGATTTCTGGGTTTGAGTTGCAGGGTCCAGGTAGTGTGATTAGGGAGTGGCAGAGTGGATGATGTGGTCTGTAATCTCACTTGGCCAAAGAATGGCTTAGTGAGAAGGAGAGGAGAGCTCGGGTGTGTTGAGTGAATCAGTGAGGGAGAGAGAGAGAGGTTTGCAGACAGAGAGCACGGGAGAGACAAGATCCAGGATTTGTGGGATAGGCCACATGGGCCAATAGTAAAGTTGGGCCCCAGCCCAACAACCAGATTGTCCCAAAATAAAAATACGGGAATGTCGGAAATCCAACGCCCGTAAAATATTCGTTCGGAGTCCGAAAGACGTCCTGCTCACGTCTACGCGTTTGTAACGACAAGCACGACAAGAAAATACAAAGAGAAGAGTCGTACGAGTTACGACGCAAAAGTCAACTGAAAAGTCAACCCAAGGGTATTTTCGTCATTTTCCACTTCCGGGAATAAAATAAATTCTAATTTTCGAAACGGGCTGTAACAATCTACCGCCCTTATAAAAATTTCGTCCCCGAAATTTCCATAAGAAGTACAATGAGGTAGATGAGAGTACTAAACTGTTTACAAAACATCCCTCCCAAGATGCTCCCTCGAAAGGGATGCAGGAGAAGAAATAACAATTGTCTGAACAGAAAGCTGGCAAAAAGTGTTCCGTCAACACCACCACTCAAGGTGACACCAATGCCTCAAGTTCAATCAAAAGAGGGATATGACTAGCTGAAAGAGCATTCAGTCGTCCCAAAAGGCTTCCGACTGAGGGCACCAACTACTACGTTTGCACAATCGGGAGTTGTATTCGATAGTGCAATCGCAGTCACCCATCAACTCCATCCATCTCCTTTGACTGAGATTGAGGTCTCCCAAAGAGAAAAGACACCTCAAACTTTGGTGGTCAGTGAAAATTCTGCACGTCGCACCAAAAGGATAGTGTCGCCAAATCTTCGGAGTAAAGATAATGGCAACAAGCTCCAAATCATGGGTAGGATAATTCATCTCATGCGGGTTCAACTGTTTAAAGGCATGAGCGATTATCCATCCATGCTATATTAGCACGCAATCCAACCCGTTCAGTGACGCATCACTGTGGACCTCGTAGTTACCGTCGTCGTTGGGATGTGCTAATACAAGAGCAGGAGTAAGACAAAACTTGAGCATTCGGAAATTTGCTCGTGGTCGTCTTTCCACTCGAAGTTCACATCTTTCCTAGCAAGTTTCGTGAGAGGCAGGGCAAAAGAAGAAAAGTCTTCACGAAACGTCGGTGATAACCGGCCAGGTCAAGAAAACTTCGGATCTCCGAAACATTCTGCGGTCGCCCGCAGAAAATCACCGTTGCAACCTTCTGGGAATCGACAAGAATACCATCCGCAGAAATTATGTGCCCCCAGAAAGACACAAGAGTAAGCTAGAACTGGCACTCGCTAAAATTGGCATAAAGCTGAAACTCCCTAAACTTCATCAAGACCAAGCGCAAGTGTTTAACTTGAACAGCCTCAGATGTGGAAAACAGAATGTCACCAGCAAAGACTATCACAAACTTATCGAGATACGAGCGAAGTACTCGATTCATCAAGTTCATGAAAACTGATGGGGCGTTTGTCAAGTCGAAAAGGTATGACAAGAAAACTCGTAGGGCTCGCAACGAGTCCAGAAAGTGGTCAAAAATACAACAACGTTCTTGATCTTCAGCTGATAATAATCAGACTTCAGATCAATCTTAAAGAAAACATGTGCACTTCAGAGTTGGTCAAAAAGATCATCGATTCAGGGCAGGGGATAACGGTTTTAATCGTCGCCCGATTCAGTTGCCTATAATCGATGCAGAGTCTTAAAGTACCGTCACTTCAATTGAACAACAAGACCAGAGCTCCACAAGGTGAAGTGCAAGGCTAAACGAATCCCTTGGCAGAAAAGTTCCTAAAGTTGAAAATCTTTGACTCCCACCACTCTGGTGGAGCCAAAAGATAAGGGTAAGAGAGAGAATAGAATCAGTACCTGGAAAGATCGATGGTGAATTCCACTTCTCGATCAGATGGTAGTAATCCAGGTAGATCGTCAGGAAAGATCCCAAGAAATTTGTTGACAACTGGTACATCGTCAACCCGAAGAGAAATTCCATCTTCCAACACCACACGTGTGATACAACCATCGATTTTCCGGTGCTCGCCGGTAAACATCACAGTTAACATGTCAAGTGGCAGAAAGGTGACCAACCTCCGCTGACAACCCACAATGGCATGAAACTGGTGTAACCAACCCGTTCCTAGGATCACGTCGAAAACCACGATATCCAGAGGAATGAGATTGGCAAGCAATACTAGATTAGTGATGATAACAAGGTATCATCGATAATCCCAAAAAGATAAGACAGGCTTTGCCTCACGGCATAGCGATTTCCATATCGTACCCGATAGGAGTACAATGTGGTTGAGTAATTTGAATGGACAAAGGTGAAATAACCAAGTAGGTAGCACCCAGATCAATTAGGACTCTAGTAAAAAGTTTAAGAATAAATAACGCACCCAATCCAAGATCGGGATCGTTCTGAGCATCCTGCTGGTCGATTGCGTTAACTCGCCCACAAGTCTGCTATGCACCACCTTGGAACTGCACGGCACCACCAGGATACTGAGTAGGATAACCAAAATACAGAAGAAAGGTTCTAGGGTATGGAGTGACATTGCCCTCGCAATGTACGTCTCCTCCGAAGTAGGTAGCTGATAGGGAACTGTTCCTCCACCCGTTGGATAGGAACAAGCCTAAAGTTGATTTTTGCCGGTTCTGCGGACACTGGTTAGTTCTGTGTCCCAGCTGTCCACAGACATGGCGCACTTAAGTTTCAAACTTACACTCACCAAGATGACGAGTGTCACAACGATGACAAAACTGGGCGATAGACTGGGTGAAATTACCCAGCTAATGAAAACAGGATTCAATAGTGAATCACCCACCACGGTTATGCTGGAGTTGATTCACTACTGGATGATTCAGAGCTGAACAACCACAACTGAAAAATAGATTCCTTCAGGGACCAAAAGGTGACTGTCTCACCCAACCTCCAGGTGTTGGTTCCCCCGTCGGAGTTCAAAAAAGAAAGTTCGGCAAAAGGTTAAACTGCACTTTGAAAGTTGATACGTCCTCGCCAAAGTCAAAACGAAGTTATAGTCAATCACCGTCACTAGTAGATAAGCAATCCATACCGTCGCCCAAAATGAAGGATATACGAAAGCCGCACATACACAAGTGGGAAGATGATCGATTTGAATGACAAAAGTGATGAGTAGAAAGAAAACGTTGTCTCCAGAAAGTACGGAAGAGTTCTTCGACGTTCGAAGAAATTGAGTCACGACAAAACAAAACAGTCGTACAGACTCCACGCCGTTCAACAACATCTCGAAGATAGAAATTTGCTCCAATTGTCGAAAAGTAGTAGTCATGAATTAACAGAGGAAAGTCAACCAAAAGGTTCGGTTCACGATCATCGAAAAGTCATTGCAGTCGTCACGTGCGGAAAGTATCGCACAAGAATTTCACGGTGATAATTTTCCATTTCCGAATGAAAATGGAAAGTGGTCGGAATAAACGAGAGGAAAATCCGTCTCCAGCCTCAACTGCTAACAAGTTGAGTATCCGCCGACGTACTCAGCGATCGCCAAAAATAACCACAAGAAGTAGGAAACGCGACCAGTCAAGCAACACTAATTGTTCACGCGTTACCCGTAGGTTGAAGTCGTCGGATAAAGTGTAAAACACCATCAGTACAATGGGTTTGTGAAACTAGGTCTCACGAATTTAATCCACTAGAACTTGTTGAACACGAAAATTAGTCAACAGGTTCCGCCAACATCAACGCCTAGCGTCGTTCTCAAAGGAAGCACTTGATGAAAAATTCATCCGTTGTGCCAAACTGACACCACACTCAGAAAATACGAAATACGACATCTGAACCAGTTTCCCGATTCAGTGCGATTCCATTGGTAGTTAATAAATAAAACGTCTACCGTCACACGTAACATCCAAGTTCCTCGTCAACCAAGCTCAGGGTCGCACCGAGTTAAGTACCAATTCTACGCGTACCAAGTTAAGTACCAATTCTACGCGTACCAAGTTAAGTACCAATTCTATGCGTACCAGAAAAGTAACGAAAAACTGTCAAAATTGGGAAAACTACCCAAAACTGCGTAATACCTGACGTCGAGGTGGTATGACACTAAGAAGACCTTAGAGTTAACCCAAGAAAAACAATACACCAAAAGTGTAGAGTTCGGAAATTTTTCAATTCCAAGAGCAAGATTCAAGAACAAAGATTCACGACTCCAAGAGTTCGGAACAGTGTGTTCGAGAACAACATTGGCAGGTAATGGAATACCAGAGAGATAGCCAAGATTCACGAAATTTGAAGTCTGATACCAACAGACAGGTCCGAAGTACAAAAGGAAGAGCCTAGGTTGCAAAAACCATGCTCTGATACCAATCTGACACATCCCGATCTCAGACACGCCAGGTGTCGGGAAGTGCTGGCCGACACGCGTTAGGTGACGAAAGCCATTTAGAAAGATTTAAGAATAATTAAGGAAAAATGAATTAAATAAGGGTCAGAGTGCACGGAGTGTGCGGGCGGAAGAATAGTAATAAAATAATGAGTTGTGAACAGAGTAGAGGATACAAAATAAATACAAGAGTAAAGAACCCCAACATTGTCATTACCACCGCGTCTCAACGTCGAAAGCTCCAAGCCAACTAATCCTGGAGGGGCGCAAAACATAAAACGGTGAGTGGGTCAAAAAGCAAAGTTTGATAAAACCGTTGTTTTCAAAAGTCTACTAACCCCTCACTGAAAACAAGTATAGTTTTGCGTTTCTAACGGGCTGTAACAAAAATAATGGTGGTGGTGGTGAGACTTATCTTAGCTAGAAAAAGGTGGAAACTTGCTAGGAAAAGTCGTCCTTGTTGGAGTTCCTAGAAACGTCGCTCTTCTATTCAATATTTAAGAAACAAGGGTCGAGGATAGCATCATGGTGAGGAGAAGGTCACGATGGTGATGATTTTGAGACTTGGTTTGTTGGAGAACAGCAGCTTTGCTGCCGTGTTTTGTGTTTATTTAGTCGGGAGAAGAGACACAGGAGGGAGAGAGATGAGGGAAAGAGAGAAGACAGAGAGTGCAAGTGAGATAGAAGGTGGGTCTCATTGGACCCTAAACCCAAACAGAAAACACGTTCTTCGTGAAACTACGAGAATGCCCTTGAAATTAACGTTCCACAGAATCTTTGTTTACACTTCGAATTTCGTTCGGTTTGCGTCCACGTGTTCGTAATGACAAGCACAACAAGAAAAAGCTGAAAGAAAAGGTCGTATGTGTCACGACATGAAGGTCAAAGAAAATCAACCATTGCCTAACCAGGGGCATTTTGGTCAATTCACACCTTCGGGAAATAAAATACTATAAATCTCGAGACGGGCTGTAACAATCTACCCCCTTATGAAAATTTCGTCCCCCAAATTTTCACAAGAAGTACAACAAGGTAGATGAGGATACTAAACTCACACAAGCTACTACATCTCCCAAGTCGCTTCCTCAATTGCGTGATTCCTTGTCGTACATCAAACTCCGTTGATCTCATAAGTTACAATTGTAATACGTGCAAAGAATTAAAGATTGCATCTCCAAAGTAACAACTGCAGGAAGCTGGTCAAGAAATCCAGTCTCCCACAATGTATGTTCAAACTGTCGACTGTCAGTCCGCAATACTCCTCTGTCAATACTGTGCCGCGTTGAGATTCCTCTTTATCTGCTTTGATTTGCGTTGTTTGGTTCACTAATTCTGGGTCAACAAAAGTTCTCTCGTCGATCTCCAAACACAACGGTGTTTGGCACAATGGCCATATTGCACCTCAGATGTTGACATGTCGATGTTAAAGTCATAGTTGTTGCAGTAGACAATCTCCGTCAATGGTAGGTATGCATTCCATTCCATCGCCGAATTGGAAGAATGAAGATAACATCACAAGCTCGAATGGATAGATGATCAGTTTGATGACGATAAATCGTGATGTAGAATAACGTCAATTCCAGAACGTTCAAAGAAAACTTCAGTCATGATAAAAAGATAGTCGTAGGGAATTGACGTAGTCGAATGATTTCTCAGATGTAGAATTTCGTCTAATTGCCAATGAGCAACATTCACGAATTGGCAGAAAGTATCGACCAAGTGAGTCGGTTGGATTAGGATATCTAGACTTTCTTGAGTACTTTAGCTTCCGTATGCCTATTAGTATTTATGCTCTGAACTATGAACATGCATGTAGTGAAAGGTCTGAGACCGATTAGGTGTGGCCCTTCGGGCATGTTCTGTGGTTAAATAGTTGTGAACTACCATTTGTGCAGGTTGGTTTTAATGACATTTTAAGGCAAACTCTGCCAAAAATTTTGTAGGCCCTATTATGAATTTATAGTTTCATATCTTTTAGACATGTTTTGGCTTGCGTCACCTTATAGGTGTTGGCCAGCACGACCTGATCTAGGTGTCCACGTGGATATCGGGGTCGGGGCGTGTCATCCCGACTTCAAGAACTCCAAAGCCTACTAAAACCTGGAGGGGCGCAAAAACACAAAAGTGTGAGTGGGCAAAAATAATAGTTTTCTAAAACCTTTGGTTTTCTGAAAGTAGTAACCCCTTGCTGTAAAAACCCGTAATAATTTCAAAATCATACTACATAGTATGAAAACTAACGTAAAAGTAGAAAGTCAATTATTTTCCAAAACAGGTAGATAACAATAAAACCTCGATATAAATCAACAAGTAGCACGAAGTTCCATGGCATCAGAAGAAACCAACATGTGAAAATCAACAAGTAGCACGAAGTTCCATGGCATCAGTGAAAGCAGGTAAATCAAAAAAGTTTAGATAAACAAATAGGGTATGCTCATTGGATACTGTAGACATACGAGCTCAGGCAGAGATATTCTTACATGAACAGGCTGGGTGTAATAATCTATTCTCAAGTACTACATACACATGAAGCTGGCGCTAAGCGCATCACAACGAGTTCTAGAAGTAGAAAGAACTATAATAGGCTTGCACCTACAATGAATCCAAGTGAACGTATTAGTGGATGTGAACATACACGTGAAGTTGGTCCTGGCCTCGAACAATACTTTAGACACCGTGTAAGCTATCCTAAATAAGTGGGTGTATAAAATAAAACATGCCATGGGTAATATCTCAAATCTCGTAACTCAAAACGGGGTATTTCGCAAAGCGTTGCATTTCTAAAAGTAAGGCGAGTAGTAAAGCTTTCCAAAGAAAGATTTAAAACAACATCAACACATAAAACATTTGCCTTTTCCAAACAAGGTAAGATGACAAAGCAAGTCATAAACCATATTTGCAATCATATGTAAAAATATAAATTTGGAAAGAAAAACTCACTCACAGTGACCGTAGTCGTAATCCCACAATGGAATCCTAAACCATATCTACCTAGGATTTACACAATCACACTATGCCAATATTAATTGTAACACTCACCCTTGAGTGTGAAATACTCACATAGATATCACATCAGATCTTCATGGATGATGTAGAGATAGTTGATGAAGTCGTCTCGTAGGAACAATAGAGAACACTTTCTTAAAGAAATGCACATGGAAGTAAATCTCATAAAACCTGGCTATGGTAAAACCCAGAGTAGGACAAAAGCCATAGTCTAAGGAGAAAATTGAGTTTGTACAAAATCAAAACTAAACATCTACGGGTATGACCAACCCATAATTGGTGCCTTATCAAAACCTCGTCAGGCAACAAAAACCCAATGAGAAAAATGATCCTGATCGTATGGAAAATAGTATATTAAGGTCAAGGGAGTATACTTCAAGATACTCTCCCAGAGTTTGACAAAACTTCCCAAAAAGAACGAAAAGCATTGCAAATAAGACAATTTACGCATACCAATTCCTTGAACAAGCTTCTGAAAAGTAGACTTCGGCAATGACTTGGTGAAGAGGTCGGCAAGGTTTTTTTGGGAATGGATTTGCTTGACTTCAATATTCTAATGCTGTTGCTATTGATGTGAGAAGAAAAACTTGAGCGCAATATGCTTGGTTTTGTCTTTTTTGATGTATCATTTCTTAATCTGGACGATATAAACAATAGTATCTTCAAAAATCATTGTAGGGATGTCAGCGACGGAAGAAAGTTCGCTAATATTTCGAATATGCTCAACAACAGCTCTCAAATGAGTTACGTCTCAATTAAAACCCAGCACGACAGAGAACCCAGCAATTAAAACCCATTTCATTTATATTCCCTTCAAATTTTGACGTCATCCACCCACCAAATCCCACTCTCTTAACATTTCACTCTAGAGTCATTCTCGTCATCATCTCGGAAGCCAGAGATATGTTGGCCAAAAGCAAGGCAGATTTCATCTATCTCTCTCAGAGTAGGAATAGGCTACAATGCTCGCAAGCATTGAATGCTTACACCGATCTCACCATTAAAATGAGGGAGGAGAGAGGAGAGAGGGGGGAAAGGAGGATGAGATTGGTATGAGCATTCAATGCTTGCGAGCACTGTAGCCAGTCCCCTCAGAGTAAAGCTTTTATACTTTTTAATACAATTCTCCAAGTTGTTTAATTCGGAAATTATTTTTCTCGAGCGCCAAACAGATATCGCTGAATTCAATGTTTGTATGCAGAGGAAACGTTACAATTTCAATTTGATTTCGATTTCTGATGGCATTCATTTGATTATTGAGTGAATTTCATTTTTTTCTTGACAGTGCTTTCTTTCACCAAACCCCCGCATACGAAACGACTGCTTTTTGTTTCTCTGCCGCTCTCGGGTAAGCCTTTTCGTTTATCTGCAGTATATGCCATTACATGTAAATTTTGCTATTGTGATGCTTAACATGGTTTGTCTTTTTTTTTCTTTCACTTATACCGATGGGTTTCTGCAATTTGGGTATTGGTAGAACTTTTGGAATTCTATAATTTGAATTACTTTATATGTTGATTTTTGTGGATGGGTTGGTACTTATGGGAGAAATCGACTCTGAATAGGTTTGGGTTATATCTTCAAACAATTTCTTCTATAACTTCTGTTTTTAACCAAATCTTATACTACTCTTTCACTCAAATATAAATTGATAATTGGGTAGTATTTTAATAGTTCATGATCATTATAAAATACCATTTTTAATCTATTGTTAAGCAAGATTACAAGTGTGTGATCCTAGTATTATGGTGAGAAAACTGAACCTAAAACAAGTTTGTTGTCTAATTTGTGTTGTTGCTTAGTGTTTTGTCTTTGTTCTAGATTAACTTAACTTTGGAGGGTACTTTGCAACGATTCTTGTCTCCTTCCATTTTAATTTTCTTTCAATTTTTTTCTAGGCTAATCCAAATTCATGGATATTGATTTACACTATGGTTTTATGCTTGGATCTAGAAGACTTGTTGCTTGGTCTTATTGGATCGCCTAATGCGAGCAAGCCATATCCTGTTGATCTTGGTTTGGGTATGTTTTCTTTATTAGAGGAGTTTTAAGAAAAGAAAAAAACAACATCATAATACAATTTAGCATGCTTTTTTTTCCTGGCTGACATGGAACTTTACTTATTGTATTATAATCTCCACTGTTTCGTGGCTTTCCTGCGGGGAAATGGTTGAGCAAGGGACTCTCAAGATCTTTTAGCTCATCAACACTTTCTAAAGTTTGTTTCAAGGTAGAGTTCTAAATACACCACTTATTACACTCAAATTTGTCATGTTTCCACTCATTTTGGTCTTAAGTCAAATTATGGCATTATGTGGGGCTTATTGTGAAACTAGGCCAAACCTACACCAAGATATTTTGGGTGTCTACAAGTGGATAGTTAATTAATGTTATCTTTCTTTGTGCAAGTGGAATTAAGATGGTGGAATGCATCAAGTGGCTTTGCTTTCACAATTGCCTATATAAGAGATGCGAAGGCAAAGAGCTAAAGACACTCAAACAACCAAAAATCAGAACATACATGTTCTAAGGAAAGCCAACCTTTCAACCAACCAAAGGGAAAAACCCCTCTCTTGAAAGCCAAGAAGTGGCATTCATCAGTTTATACAACTCAGCAACAAGCTTTCATAAGCCTACACAAGGCTTTAGCAACCATTCACAAAGCTTCAACAAATTGTGTTAAAGCTTTTAGATCAGGAAACCCCCGATCTTAGAATTAGCTCTGCCACTTCTCTCTGTGGTATCGATTTAAGCTTGAGAAAGAGTCTCCTTTAGGCTACTCTCTTTTTCTCAAAGAGACAAACTTGTAGAGAAGCCAATCCGATGACCTTGTCTCCAATCCGATGAGCATAAAAGCCAATCCGATGGCTTTGTCTCCGATTCGACGAGCATAAAAGCCAATCCGATGGCCTTATATGCAATCCAACCATACTTTGGTTGATGTTTACTGCTTTATTTACTTACTGTATTTACTTATTCGTAAACTTTCAATTCAGTTTATATATGTTTACTTTGGTGCAAGCTGTATTTTCTTTATTTACTGCTTATTGTTTTTACTATTAAAACATTCCAATTGAATATAACCAGTTTATATTCAATCCATATTCCAACCATATTGGCCTTGTTATATATATCTACATAACAATTAAAGTCCTTAACAGGCAAGGCAAATAAAGAACCTAAGTTGAGCCTCTCACACTTAAAGGCACATTCTTTTGGTTAGAAGTTAAATGGCGCAATCTCAAATCACACACTCACACACCGTCTACTAGCGGTACCTAGTAGTGGCACACTCGCAAGCTCCCAATTCGTGTTCATATAAATTTCCAAGCCTACAACTAAGCGCCAGTGTGAATTTATTCAATGAACATATTTTTCGCACACCTGGTGGGATATTATGTAGAGATCATGAGCAAACCTTATGTTCATGACTTTTCTCAACATACTTTCGAGTCTTGCTCGGAGTATGATGAAGAAGATGATAGTTGGCCTACTTATGGCTATGATCAAAATTGTTATCAACTGGATAATAATAAACTTAAAGATTGGCTTGCTTATGGCTATGATGAAAGTTATTATTTTGATAATAATACCACCCATGGAAACTATGATTATGATATGCCAACAAATGGCTTGGATTATCAAAGTATTTCCAATGAGCATATAGAGTAAATCAGTCATGACCCAAAAAGTTATTATTCCAATAATGATAATTTTAGTGGAACTTCTTATGAGAAGCCAATCAATGACTATTCGGAGAAGAAACTCTACAAAGAGGTTATGATCAAGCAAGAAGATGACTTGTCTAAAATTCTTGAAGAGATTCGAGAAGCTGGAAGACAAATGAATGCAAGCTACATGGCTATTCTTGAAAGAGAAGATGCCAATCTTAGAAAACTTGGAGAATTGTCTCAAGTTTTCTTGTTACAACAAGCTCCTCTCCTCTCAACTAAGGAACATTTGGTTGAGAAAATTGATCTCCAAGTTAGTCAAGAGGTAACTTCTTTGGAAGAGGAGATCAAGAAAAAGCAAGTCCTGCACATTGGAGAAGATCTAAAAATGGCTCCAACCAATGAAATGTCCATGAAAATGGATTTGATTGTAGATGATCGAACCGACTTGTCAAAGCCGCTCACGGCTAAGTTAGAACTCATGGCCTTGACAAGCCAAATAATACTCGGGGGGCTTGAGCTCACATCTCCCATGGAGTATGAAAAAGAAGAGTGCTTGGAGTGAAACATGGATGGCCTCCTCCCATGATACATACTCTTCATGGCTTTCATGTTGCCAATTCTTAGTGAAAAGCCTTTCAAAGGCTATATTTTTCATAGGTTTCACTCGACTTGATGGAGCCTGGAGGCATTATAAAAGCCAAGATCATGGCTTTAGTACCAGAAATCTCATTGAGAACCTGTTGAGCCATAAGTTCCACAAATTTTGCTCAAGTTTATGAAACTTGCGGGGCTATGTTTACACTCAAATTTGTCATGTTTCCACTCATTTTGGTCTGAAGCCAATTATGGCATTATGTGGGGCTTATTGTGAAATTAGGCCAAACCTACACCAAGATATTTTGGGTGTCTACAAGTGGATAGTTAATTAATGTTATATTTCTTTGTGCAAGTGGAATTAAGACGGTGGAATGCATCAAGTGGCTTTGCTTTCATAATTTCCTATATAAGGGTTGCGAAGGCAAAGAGCTAAAGACACTCAAACAACCAAAAATCAGAACATACATGTTCTAAGGAAAGCCAACCTTTCAACCAACCAAAGGGAAAAACCCCTCTCTTGAAAGCCAAGAAGTGGCATTCATCAGTTTATACAACCCAGCAACAAACTTTCATAAGCCTACACAAGGCTTTAGCAACCATTCACAAAGCTTCAACATGTGTTAAAGCTTTTAGATCAGGAAACCCCCGATCTTAGAATTAGCTCTACCACTTCTCTCTGTGGTATTGATTTAAGCTTGAGAAAGAGTCTCCTTTAGGCTACTCTCTTTTTCTCAAAGAGACAAACTTGTAGAGAAGCCAATCCGATGGCCTTGTCTCCAATCCGATGAGCATAAAAGCCAATCCGATGGCTTTGTCTCCGATTCGACGAGCATAAAAGCCAATCCGATGGCCTTATATGCAATCCAACCATACTTTGGTTGATGTTTACAGCTTTATTTACTTACTATATTTACTTATTCGTAAACTTTCAATTCAGTTTATATATGTTTACTTTGGTGCAAGCTGTATTTTCTTTATTTACTGCTTATTGTTTTTACTATTAAAGCATTCCAATTGAATATAACCAGTTTATATTCAATCCATATTCCAACCATATTGGCCTTGTTATATATATCTACATAACAATTAAAGTCCTTAACAGGCAAGGCAAATAAAGAACCTAAGTTGAGCCTCTCACACTTAAAGGCACATTCTTTTGGTTAGAAGTTAAATGGCGCAATCTCAAATCACACACCCACACACCGTCTACTAGCGGTACCTAGTAGTGGCACGCTCGTAAGCTCCCAATTCGTGTTCATATAAATTTCTAGGCATACAACTAAGCGCCAGTGTGAATTTATTCAATGAACAACCATTCTATTTCATAGCTACAGTGTTTTTAATTGCAGTAGATGAATGTTTTATCATGATTATGACCATTCAATTGAATATGTTGTCTTTTCATTGGTATATCAATCCGAAAATGAAAGCTACTGTTAGAATTAGTCCTTGCAGTTCTTGCCGTTGATTTAAGCTACTATCGTTGTTCGATTTGATAAAGCAAAAAATGTGGACTAAATCTAATAACAGTAGTTGGATGTTTTGGATCTAATAACAGCATAGCTTTTGGTGAGAAATCCTGCTACTTTACATCCTTAGTCTGTTTTAAGATTCTTGTTTTGTTGCTATTGTGATTAAGTTTGTTGCTGTGATTATGTTTTAAAGGTCAAACTTAGTGATGCTTACCTTGGGGAAGAAGTTTCCTACCAGAGCCTTTGTTGTTAGAGTACAACAAGATTTTAACAAGTGACTTTGAATATAAGAACATCTCTATAATACATTTCAGGTACATGAAGAATTAGATAAACTCAATTAGTTTTATGACTTGTGATAGGAGCATATTTATGCGACTTTGTTAGCTTCTTTCCTTGCATTTATTTAGCTAGTGTCTGTTTATTATAGGAGCATATTTATAATAGTATCTGTTTATTAGTTTTATGAACATACACTATTAGTTTTATGACTCAATTAGTTTTATGACTTGTGATAGGAGCATATTTATGCTACTTTGTTAGCTTCTTTCCTTGCATTTATTTAGCTAGTGTCTGTTTATTATAGTGTTTTAAGTTATTTTCATGCAATTTCAGGTTCTAAGGATGAAGTATGCATAAAGGTGCATTTTGGAGCTTTTTGGAGCAAAGTTGGGCTTGGAATGGATAGCACATGTTTGGAGCATGATGGCTGGACGTGTGTGAAGTTCATATGAGGATAGGAATGTGCTAAAGAGTGAAGATAGAGGTTTGGAAGACAAGTAGATTGCAAGAAAGTGGAATCCGAGTGAATATGGGACTATGCTATGCATAACTGCTAACTTCGACAGAGCACCCAGATTTCCTCGAAAGAAATTATGTGTCATGCCATATATGGTTGGAAAGCTCTGGATGTCTAGTTTCCACATGATTTTACAGAACACGATTATGATATTTCTAGAAATATTTATCGCTGTTTTCGTAACGGAAGGTTGAAACAGGAAAATACCCTCCCTTGCCACATAGGAAAATCCCTTTCCCTTTATTTTCTGTCCTTGCCGCATCTCCCTTGTCCCATTCTCTTCCTTGCCGTGCAAGGGAGAGCTTATATTCCTATTTCCTATCTTAAAACTACATCCCTCTTTTGATTCTTTCCCTTGTTGATTATCTTAGCCTTTTTTTCTTGGATTCTGATTTTGTTTTCCTATTCTAGGAGTATTTTGACTTTACTTCTGTTATCCAAAATAAGTTAGGGTTTTATTTACCCTAAAGCCTTTAAATACCAAGCCTTAGCTGCACCTTAGGGGAATAATTGACCATTGTACATATCCATACTCAACTCTTCACAAATTCTGACCCTTTCTCATATCTTGCCGCACCACCTCCCTATCCTAACCACCACCATACATCCTTTTACCTATTTCTTCATACAAACAACCCATCAAACCACTACCTACTCCTTGTGTCGTAGCCAAGGAAGGGAAGGAGAGTGCTTGGACGTGCTTGCTGATCAGTTTTGTTCGCTGGAGTGTTAAGGTGTTTTCTTTCCTTGTTTTCAATGTATCAATCTGTTTACTTTTGCTTTGTGATTATGAGGAACTAAGCCCTTTTGGCTAGGGGGCTATTCAATACCATGACTATATTTGTGTTATGAATTAATTACATTCAGTTGTGATTTCATGAATTGTGAATTCAATTTGCTTAACTGTTTAATTGATAACTTATTTGTGTATGTTGATTGAGAGTGCACACTTAGTTCTCATGCATGAATTTGATACTAGAATATAAGGGAATTTCACCTAATCGTTATGAACTTATATTCATGTGTAGTGAAGGTCGCTTATAAACGATCGCGTTAAGTAAATTCTTGGCAGGATTATCATGCTTTTCATAGTTACAATTGCTTCGTCAACACTTATGATTTCTATAGAACTTAATGATTCTTGATATGTATCTCTATTATGCAATTCATTTAGAGGACTATTGAGAAATAATTTGGGTTGTCGCATGCAATCATCCAATTCAATAAACTTAGAGAAATCTGATGGTTAATTTAAGCGTACCTAATTAACTTGGGGTGTTGAGGTTCATGATTCATTGAAAGAACAACTGGAAATTAATTTGTATGCAAGTATGTCTTGTGTAGAGAAGAACCCTCTAGCTAGCCATCCATCCATTCATCAAATCATCCTTAACTTGTGTTCTTGTTTACATTCTGTTTTCAATCAGTTTAGTCTACAAAATCGTCAAAACCAATCCCCCCTTTACTTTAGTGTGTCAAATTAGTTAGAATCTGTCTTAATTTGTGTTTTTAAGTATTTTGAGTCTAGATTAGTGTTCTAAACTTAGTTTTGTGTTTTTAAGTCTGTTTTAGGTGTTTTAGCAATCCCTCCTAATCCCCGGTCCAGAACGATCCGTACTTGCATACTTTACTACAATTGTCAAAAGATGGTTTAATTTGTGTGTTAACATAATTTTCACATCAACTTGTGAGCAAAGACTTTTTGACTGAGGCAAATTCATGAGTTGATTGTTCTACGTACATTTCAGGTTTATGTATGTGTCATCCTACACTACAATGTGTTGCTTAGAAAGGCTCAAAGTCCATCATCTCACCAACACTTGTAAACTTGGCAGATATGTTAGTTTCTTAGTACTTTGTCTTCATGTCATGTATTACATTCAAGTAATTTCATTTGTCAATTCAAATGCATTTAGTTTTCTTGCTATCAAGTACATTTGTAGAAACCGAAACTTATATGTAGAATGTTCGTCCTCCATCCAGGTAGGAGGGGCTTGACTTCATGCTTATTTAAAAAGAAATCAGATTAAATTCCATGGTATTCTGACACATTCCGATCCTCACACGCCAAGTGTCGGGAAGTGCTGGCCGACACGTGTTAAGTGACGAAAGCCAATTATGCATGTATAAGTGAAAAAGTGAGTAGAAATAGGGTTGGATGTGGAAGATAGAGTGTGGTGATGGGTAAAGACCCATTATTACAGGTGCATAACAGTCAGAGCAAAGTAAATAGTGCATAGAGTACAAACATTTACATCCTCGTGAGGATGGATAAGTAAAAGTTAACTAAAAGTAGGAACGAATCCTACATAAACTGAAGGAAGCGTTAGAACCACCAACCACAGCCGAAGCAAGCCCTCGTCTCACTGGTAATCGAAACCGCTACTAAGTCCTAGAGGGGCGCAAAACATAAAAAGGTGAGTGGGTCAAAAAGCAAAGTTTGATAAAACCTTTGTTTTCAAGAGCACACTATCCCCTCGCTGGAAAACATGTATAGTTTTTGAAAATACGTCCTACTCCCTGGTATGATCCTCAAAATACTATAATAGTAATACGGGTGCTCCCCGTTAATCATACTGAATGCTCAAAACACGGGTACTCCCCGATATGCATGACTGACTGCTCACCCATATGTAAACACACAAGCCCAAGTAGATAAGCTACGAGGAACAGGCTAGGTATATAAGTAATACGCTGAGTACTACAATGACGCTGGTCTAACGCTAAGCGCTGTGCACAAAGTGCGTCACACAAGTTCGAGTTGCCTGGTGCAACCTAGAACAGGCTAGTACCTACAATGGATCCAAAGTTGCGTAGCGGTGCTGGTAGTGACATCTCCAAACGTCAAGGCTAGTCCTGGCCACAAGACTGAGTACTGATACCCGGGGTGTTATACATCTACTGATGAGCAACAGTATAAAAACATGAATGGCAATATAATACGAATGTTCTACCTCCAACAATCGCATATGATACGAAACATGCTAACAAATTAAAGAAAGCATTGAAAACCATACGTATAATACATTTATCAAAACAAAGACCCACTCACTCACTTGTAAGTAGCCGGGTCGTAGCCCCCCTGTCCTGGGTAGCCCCGGTAGTCCTCTAGATAAGTCTCACCTATATGAGATATCACTCTACTAATGATTAAACTCATAAAGGTTACTAATTAACTAATTAATTAAACCTATCCCTTGTTTGCTCAACGAGTCGCCTCGCGAAGACGAAATCAAAAAATACTATTCCACGCGCCCTCACGCGCGGCCCAGCTGCGGCTCACACGCGGCTCCACGCGCTGGTCAACGCGCCGGTCAACGCTGACGTCACGCCGGTCTGGACCTGTTGCTGACGTCACGGCCGGTCTGGACCGTTGCTGACGTCAGTGCCGGTCGCCGCTGCAACTTTTTCTGGTGGTCGTCGTCGGAATTTTGGTCGGTTTCTGGAGAAATTTTCAAATCTCCATAACTTCTTCATTTCTTGGCCAAATTTCACGTTCTTTATATAAAAATGAAGCTAGAGAGGAGTAGAATCATGGTGTACCTTTGGTTTGGGAAAAGGCATGTAATTGCCTCAAAAGGTTGCAGGTACTGTAGCTTCACCGATCTACGTCAAAACTCAACCAAATCAAGCAAACCACATATGAAAATTCATCTACTGAACGAGAGGAACCCAAAGGTGGTAGTTAGAAACCTCACCTCAGTCTAGAATGGCGTGAAAATCGCCGGGAAGGTCCGGTTCTTCCGTGAGCTTTTCCCGTCAAACGGTTTGCATCGTTGAGTTCAGGGCGTCGAGATGAAGAAGGTGGTGATTTTAGTTCGTCTCGGTTCAACGGTTTTTCGTTGACGTGCACTGTGCACATACGGTAAGAGAGAGAAAAATGAGAAAAAAAAAAAAGAAAATGAGGATAAGGGAGAAAAGAGAGATGGGCGGGGAAGAAGAGAGAAAAATAGATATTTTGGGTTTTGGGGGTATTGTGCACCCACCAAAACAGTAAGATCACACGATCTCCTGTATAAAATAATCACGCACATGTCCAAATTATCCCCCGAAAATTATTTTATAACATACGTTTTACAGGATGTTACATATTCCGCCATTGAATTATTATTATTTTTTAAATCTTGCTTATTTTTTGCGACAAAATAATTTGGTCATGACCAACGTGACCAAATAATTCAGTTGCTTAGGTTCTATGTATGACAAATTGAATTGTTGCTAGAGGTCTTCTCGGACGACGAACTTTAAATTTGATCGGCTAAAACCTTCAGCGACGGGCTTTTCACAACAAACCTCCCGATGAAATTTTTCGTGGCCAAAACCCTTTCCGACGAAATATGACCTTTCCCAACCAAATGTTGTTGTCACCTAATTGTTTTTTTTTTGTTAGTGGGGAGTCCCAATGAGATTTATGTCATTGACATAAACTGTAACTATCGTGAAATCGGAATGTCACTTCTTAAGAAATATGCATGGGCATAATTCATTATTCACATATCCCTGACTAATCAAATACTCACTCAGACGGTTATACCACATCCGTTCGGATTGCTTTAATCTGTAAAGTAAACGCCTCAATCTTATCTAGAGGGTGTTTCGTGGTCTAGAACTATTTAATTCAGTCAATGTAAGTCCATCGGGAACTTTCATGTAGATTTCTATATCAAGATCCTCATAGAGATACGCGGTTACCACGTCCATAAGCTGCATATTCAGTTTTTCGGAAAACTACCAAACTGATAAGGTAGCAGAACGTTATGACGTCCATTACGGGGGAATAAGTCTCCTCGTAGTCAATTCCAAAGCGTTGATAGAAGCCTTGCGCCACGAGGCGTGCTTGTTTAACACTATCTCATTCTTTTCGTTACGCTTCCATATGAAAACCCACTTGTAGCCAACGGGCTTCATGATAGGAGCATATTTATGCGACGTTATTATCTTATTTCTCTATGTTTATTTAGTTAATTTTCGTTAATTGTAGTATTTATTTTATTTTCGTTTTATTGTAGGTAGAAATGGCAAAGTTGGAATTAGAAAGCTAAAGGAGCAAAACAGAGCGTTATTTGGATTTGGAATAGAATGCTTGTGTGCAAGCATTGGAGCATGAGGATTTGGGACGTGTAAAGTTATTAGGAGTGGACACAAGTGATGGATAATGGCCTGACATTTCGTGGATTAGAAGATAGAAGCTTGGAAGACAAGGAAAATTGCAAAGAAGTGGAATCCGAGGGAGATTTGGAAAGTGTTGTGCAGAACTGCCAACTTCAACAGAGCACCCAGAATTCCTCAGAACGAATTACGTGTCATGTCATATATGTATGGAAATGTAACATCCTGTAAAAATTTTGTTATAAAATAATTTGCGGAGGATATTTTCTACACGTGCGTGTTTATTTTGCACATGGAATCGTGTAAGTTCACTATTTTGGTGGGTGCACAATACCCCCAAAACCCAAATTTTCTTTTTCTTTCTTCCCCTTCCTTCTTCCCCGTCACTTTCTTTCTTTTTCTCAGTTTGTCTTTTCTCTCTCTCTCTCTCTCACCGTGTGTGAACAGTGCACTTCGACGAAAGACCGTCGAATCGAGGCAAACCAAAATCACCACCTTCTTCGTCTCGACGCCCTGGACTCAACGGTGCAAACCGTTCGTCCAAACTCCCAACCGTTTGACAGGAAACGCACCCGGAAGAACCGGACTTTCCCGGCCATTTTTCGGCCAATCTAGACCGAGGTGAGGTTTCTAACTACCACCATTGTCTTTCTGTCGTTGAGTAGATGAATTTTCATAGGTCGTTTGCCTGATTTGGTTGAGTTTTAGCGTAGATCGACAAAGCTACAGTAAACCGTGACTTTCGAGGCAATTACAGGCCTTTTTCCGAGCTTGTACGACCAAACCAAAGGTACACCGTGATTCTACTCTTCTCTAGCTTCATTTTGATATATGGAACGTAAAATTTGGCCAAGAAATGAAGAAGTTATGGAGCTTTAAAAATTCTCCACAAACTGGCCAAAATTCCGGCGGCCGGCGGCGGCCGGGCGATTGGAAAAAGTTGTAGTGGCGACCGGCGCTGACGTCAGTAGCCGGTTCAGACCGGCGCTGATGTCAGCATTGACCGTGCGTTGACCGGCTCACTGACTCGCGCGTGGAGCCGCGGCTTGGCCGCATTTGAGCCGCTCGTGGGGGCGCGTGGAGTACTATTTTTCAATTTCGTCTTCGCGAAGCGACTCGTGACGACGAGTACTACCTTGGGGCAGTACGTATGGTATTTTTCAGAGTGTTTTGGACCTCCGTGTTGAGCAAACAAGGGATAGGTGTAATTAATTAGGTAATTAGTAACCTTTATGAGTTTAATCATTATTACAGTGATATCTCATATAGGTGAGAGTTATCCAGAGGACTACCGGGGCTACCCAGGACAGAGGGGCTACAACCCGGCTACCTACAGGTGAGTGAGTGGGTCTTTGTTTTGATAAATGTACTATTACGTATGGTTTTTCAATGCTTTCGTATTTCTGTTAGCATAACTCATATCATATACCATTGTAGAAGGTAGAACATTCGTATTATATTGCCATACATGTTTTATATTGTTGCTCATCAGTAGATGTATAACACCCCAGATATTAGTACTCGGTCTTGTGGCCAGTACTAGCTTTGACATTTGGAGTAGTCACTACCAATACCGCTACGCAGCTTTGGATCCATTATAGGTACTAGCCTGTTCTAGGTTGCACTAGGCAACTCGAACTTGTGTGACGCACTTTGTACACAGCGCTTAGCGTTAGACTCGCATCATTGTAGTACTTAGCGTATTACTTATATACCTATCATGTTCCTCGTAGTTTAGCTACTTGGGCTTGTGTCTTTACATATTGGTGAGCATGTCAGTTATCATTGTCGGGGAGTACCCGTATATTTTATTGTTATAGTATTTTGCGGTTCATGCCAGAGGGTATGATGTATCTTTTTTTAAACTATACTTGTTTTCCAGCGAGGGGTTAGTATACTCTTGGAAACAAAAGTTTTATCAAACTTTATTTTTTGACCCACTCATCGTTTTATGTTTTGCGCCCCTCCAGGACCTAGTGACGGGTTCACTTATCGGTGACTTCGAGGGCATTCTTCGGCGGTGGTCGACGGTTCTGACAACTTCCTCAGTCTATGTAGGATTCGCTCCTACTTTTAGTTAACTCTTATTTATCCATCCTCACGAGGATGTGAATAATTTATACTCTTGCACTATTTACTATGCTCTGACTGTTATGCTCCTGTATTAATGGGTTTTTAACCCTCACTACACTTCTACTTCCACACTCAACTCTTTATATTCTTACTCTTTCACCTGTTCTTGCATAATTGGCTTTCGTCACCTAACACGTGTCGGCTAGCACTTCCCGACACCTGTCGTGTCAGGATTCTGGATGTGTTAGGAAAGCTCTGGATGTCTAGTTTTCACAGGATTTTTCAAGTCTAAATTATGATGCTTCTAGAATTAGTTATCACTGTTTTAGTGAGGAAAGGTCGAAACAGGCAGTAGAGTCTTAGTTGGATTTGGTTTCTAAGAAAAAACGTGGCAGTTGTTTTGTGCGTGTTGCTACACTTACTTCAGATGAAATAAGGAGTCCTAAGGATGTCTAAACACTCTCTAAATCGTGCCCTTGAAGTCCTTCAATGATTCAAGGACTTGGAGACGCAAAAATATATAAAAGAAGCACTAATTTCTTACAACACACCACACGCATACATCATCCTCAACTAAAATAACAAGGGTTCGGACAATTTTGACCTCTCCATTGTGGCTTAAGTAAGAGTGGATCCGCAGGGTCCCAAATGAATTGGCTTAGAAACGGAATTTTCCCCAACCCTTTCTTGTGTCGAATTAATAATGATTCTCGATTCACTTAATCGCTTTGCCATACCCTGATCCATCTTGGAAATTCTAAAATTCTATTTTCTATTCTTCCTTATTTTTTATATTTTTATTTTTCTATATATCATATTTCTTATGAAATAGCTAAGAATGCAAACGAAAAGGAAACGAAAGACGAAACGAACCAGAAAAACCCGTGCTCAAAATCAATAGTTTTTGAGCGCGGGTTTTTGCATGAGCGTGAAGGGGTTCAAGAATCTGTTTTCTTTTTATAAGGGCTAAAATCATTTATTTTGGCTTTTTGACCCCGAGCCCGAGTTTACCGGGGGGATCTTGGAGGGGCACCAAATCAAGGCCGGGCATGACCACCGAGAGGAAAATCTTGCCGGATCTATCGTTTTTATTGAATCATCGTGGTTTTAGTATGAATCTGAGGTTTTAATCAATTCATAGGAGATCTATTCATTGATAAGAAAAAGAAAAAACCAAACCGCTGACATCCGCCACAGGGTAAACTATCGCCTCTCAGGCCCCCGACTGATTCTACCATAGAGGCCAACGATAGACAATAACTCCCCCCCGAACAAAAATTTCAGACGAATTGGTGATTTGAGATTTTATCTTCTTACCGGATTTAGACAAATCTTTTTTTTTTTTATTTGATATTTCTGAACGGATGAAAATAATCGAATTCTTTAATTCGGAATGAAAGGGTTCGCTTTGACCGTTAAGATGATGAGTCGAAGAACACCATGCATTGAGCTGACATAAAAACATCTCTTTCCATATCTTCGGATACAACCCATAAGGGTTTGCCTGTCCTTTGTACATAAAACGCGGGTTGGTAAATGATCCAATAACCACGAAAAAACTCGCAATACCGACTCCATTCGTAATTCCATCAATTACTCGTCTATCAAAAAAATGGGCTTTAATTTTTTCACAGTCATGCCCTCGTTGACTTCAGCTTTACTTTTCTCTGTTGCATTATACCACTACCTCAGCCCTAAAAACCGTTCCATTCACCCTTCAATTCATCCATCCATCCAACGCGAAGACAAGAAGACGTTCAAGTCAAAGCCGTAACATTCAAAGTTGTATCTACCCGAACTTTTGTGATTTTGTTAGTTTGTTTTTCAATGTTTCGTGTGAATTGCTTTTCAATCATGAGTAACTAATTTCATTTATAGCTAAGGGTGAATTTGAAGCCATGAACATATGCTTATTATGAGTTTATTTATCCAGTTATTTCTTCATAAATTGTGAATGTGATTTACTTATCAATTTAATAGAGAACTTATCCATATATGTTTATTAAGGTGACCAACTTAGTTTGCATGCTAGGGTTTGGAGCTAGAATATAAGTGAGTTTCACCTACTGGTTATGAACTTGTTTTCATGAGTAGTAAAAATTCAAGGGACATCGGTTGGGTTAAGTAAATCCTAGGCAAGAGTATCATGCGTTTCATAGTTATGATTGTCTAGTCAATGTTTATGATTTTCACAAAGCTTAATGATCTTTGATATGTTTATCTATCATACATTTCATAGTTAGATAACTTGATAAGAATAATTTGGTGCAAGTTGCTTTTTATTCAAATCAATGAACTTAGGAAAATCTGAGAATTAATTTGTGCGTTTCACGGTTAATTTGGGGCATTTTCATTCCTGGTTTATAGAAGGAATAATTAGTAATCAACTTGTACGCATATGTTTGTGTGGGGAGAAGGATCCTTTAGCTAGCTTTTCACCATTGTCATCAAACTTGTGTCTAATTTATTTTGCTTGTTGTTTTCAATTTGTTTACATAGCCAAATTTAGTTTAGTCTTAGTTAAGTCAAAATAAAATCCCCCAATTAGTTTGTTAATTGTTTTAATTAGTTTAGTTTTTGTTTGTTTTAAGTGGTTAGCAAATCCCTCTAATCGCCGACCTAGAACGATCCCTACTTATCCATACTACAACTACATTATAGGATTTTAAATTGTGTGTTAGCTTCTAGCATATCACTTCACATGTGGAGGTGTAGGAACTACAGGTCCAAACACTCTACGTTTCGCAAGAAAATTAAGTTCGATTTGAATTGCTTTTTTCTAGTTTAACCAATCGGTTCTACGTCGACATTCATCAATAGAACTCAGTTCAATGTCATCGCTTAGCATGATATCAGTAGCCACTGCATAAGAGAATGCATCGTCAACTATCATCTCATTCCCATTTCAAAGTACATCCAAGCTAGCCTACGTCGCACTTCAGTTTCAACTGTGCAGTGCAGGGATATAAATGAGACATAGTGGGATTAGACCACGACAATTCGCGACATTCTTCAGGAACAACTATGTTCTTATCTCCCTCTAATGACGGGAAGACTGTCTCGCTATAGTGACAATTCGCAAAGTGAGCGGTAAAGAGATCGCTTATCAAAGGTTCTAAATATCAAATGATCGAAAGAGAATCATAACCGACATAGATTCCCAATCTTCTCTGAGGACCCATTTTGGTACATAAGGGCGACGCAGAATAAGGTTAGCTCTGGTTTGGTCTCAGGCGGACCAACATGGCTCCACGAAGTATTCCATGAAGAAAAAATATTGAAATTGTTAGTTCATTTGAGCAACACATATGTATGCTATTAACAAATTAAAGGCTCTTAGCTAGCATGTGAGTACTCAAATAAAACGTTTTGCCTATGACCTTTGAAACTTAGTATTAGTGAACCAATACTCAACTTGAAATTCACAAAAAGAGTTGAGTTTCCTTACCCTTGTAGAATCCTCTTTGCATAAGCAAGGACTATGCACCCAAGAGAGGGTCTTCAATCCTCATCCATGGATGAACAGCTTGCTTAGAGATTTGAGGTAGCACCTAACCATGGATAGACTGCCTACATACTCCACTCCCTGGAGATCAAACCTTTTGTTACAACCCGTCCCAAAATTTATGTGAAATTACCAAAATACCCCTAGGGGTCAATGTTGACTTTTATTGACTTTTCGTGACGACTTGTAAAAATTTATTTCTTTACATATTCTTGATGTACTCGTCGACACGAACGCGTGGGCGCAAGTGGAACTCAATTCGGAGTTCAAACGAACAATTTACGGAACTTTAAAGTGTAGGGGCATTTTGGTAATTTACCACTCCGTGTATGGGAATTAGGGTTTTTGGTTGGCTGCTGTGTTTCTGCACGTTTTCTCCCCTCTCTCTCTCTTTCTCTCCCATTTTCTCTCTAAAACCAAAAGTTCACCGAAACCCTAACCCTTGGACGAATCACAAAACTGTCGAATCGTTGCCCAAAATCCATACCATCACAATCGTCTCGTCATTCTGAACGAGGCTGTGATTTCAGAATCTTCAAACTCGAACCCGATCGTTCAAACCGACGTCGGAACGGAATAGGCAAACTGTTCATCGATTTTCTATGCAAACCAGACCAAGGTAAGCCTCGAGACCATTACCATTGGTTTTATTATATTGAGTAGGTTCAAATTGATATAAAGAACGTCCAATTTGGTGCAGTTTTGACAAATTAGGGTTTCTCGAAGCTTTCCGGCCAATTTCAGGCCATCTCCAGCCACTTTTCCGGCCTCAAATTGATATGAAAATATTCTACTCCTCAATACCTTCAATTTGATATATGGCACATTAAATTTGGCCAAAGAACGAAGAAGTTTTGGATTTTTGAAGTTTTGGGACATAATCGGTATTAAATTTCCAGATTCCGGCGAACCAGACGGCGGTGCCGGCGGCGGCTCAGGCGACCAGCGCGAGGAAGGGGAGGACGGAATATTCCATTAACGGTAACGGAATATTCCTAACGGCGTCAGCATATTCCGTCCAAAAAGGTATATTCCGTTAACTTTAACGGCGCTGACGTCAGCAGGCGCGTGGCTGACGTCAGCATGCGCGTGGGGTGACGTCAGCAGGCGCGTGCCGCGCGTGGGGGACACGTGCCAGCGCGTGGGAACACGTGCCAGCGCGTGGCGACACGTGCCAGCGCGTGCCGGCGCGTGCCAGCGCGTGGCCGGCGTGTGGCGGCGCGTCCGACCGTTTTCCGGTGCGTGCGGCGGCGCATGGCGGTGCCGGCGGCAGTGGACGGCGGCTGTAGGGTTTTCGGGCTCCAGAAATCGTTTTTCGAGCCCGTTTTCGCTAAAATGGTTGCATAAATAATTATCAACAAGTATATATATTTATTAATAAATATATATAAATAAACATGCCTCAAAGCCATTTAAAACCATATATAAATCAAAATCATATTTAATTTTAAACATAAAATCCATTTAAAAAAGCAAATGTCCATTCACAGGTGATCGGGAGTGAAATCTCCCTCGGTGTTGCCCTCCTCGGTGTGTAGCGCCGAAAAATTACCTATTTGATATTAGGGGAAAAATTAGAACTTCCCTAATATAAACCAAAATAGGCCCTATAAAAAAATACCCCAAAAATAATACTATTTTAGCGAAAACGGGCTCGAAAAACGATTTTCGGAGCCCGAAAACCCTACAGCCGCCGTCCACCGCCGCCGGCGTCGCCGTGCGCCGCCGCACGCGCCGCCACGCGCCTGGAAACAGTCGAACTCGCCGGTACGCGCTGGCGCGTGTCGCCACGCGCTGGCACGTGTCCCCCATGCGCCGCACGCGCTGCTGACGTGTCCCCCACGCGCGGATGACGTCAGCCACGCGCCTGCTGACGTCAGCGCCGTTAGTTTTAACGGAATATACCTTTTTGGACGGAATATGTTGACGCCGTCAGGAATATTCTGTTACCGTTAACGGAATATTCCGTCATCCCCTTCCTCTCGCCGGTCGCCGGAGCCGGCGCCGGCGCCGCCGTCTGGTTCGCCGGAATCTGGAAATTTAATACCGATTATGTCCCAAAACTTCAAAAATTCATAACTTCTTCGTTCTTTGGCCAAATTTAACGTGCCATATATAAAATCGAAGGTATTGAGGAGTAGAATATTTTCATACCAATTTTAGGCCGGAAAAATGGCCGGAGATGGCCTGAAATTGGCCGGAAAGCTTCGGAAAACCCTAATTCCGTTCTCCTTCAAAATTGCACCAAATTGGACGTTCTTTATATCGATTTGAACCTACTCAATCCAATAAAACCAATGGTAATGGTCTCGAGGCTTACCTTGGTCTGGTTTGCACAGAAAATGGACGGACAGTTTCCGAAACTGTTCCGACGTCGGTTTGAACGTTCGGGTTCGAGTTTTGAGATTCCAAGATCACAGCCCCATCCAAAATGACGAGACGATCGCGTTGGTATGAGTTTTGGGTGACGGATTGAGGGTTTTGTGATTCGTCCAAGGTTAGGGCTTTTCGGTTCGTTTTTGGCCGAGAGAGAAAATGGGAGAGAAAGAGAGGGAGAGGGGAGAAAACGTGCAGAAACAAATGGGGAGGGTTGGCTGCTGTTCAGCCAGCCAAAAACCCTAATTCCCATACACGGAGTGGTAAATTACCAAAATGCCCCTACACTTAAAAGTTCCGTAAATTGTTCGTTTGAACTCCGAATTGAGTTCCGCTTGCGCCCACGCGTTCGTGTCGACGAGTACAACAAGAATATGTAAAGAAATAAATTTTTACAAGTCGCCACGAAAAGTCAATAAAAGTCAACATTGACCCTTAGGGGTATTTTGGTAATTTCACACAAATAGTGTTCTTCACCTAGGGAGAGCTTTTTGTTCTTTTTCAACATTTTCAACTTATGAGAATAGTAACCCATTCCAAACTTATAAACACTTTACAAAGTTTGAGTGAGATTGCACTATTACAATCCTCACATTCTTCTCCTTGTAAAATTCGGCCAAGGCTTGTTCTTTGGGCTTTTCGGCTTTGTTGTTTCACACATTAAGTTGTCATACAACTCATGTTAATGGGCTTGAGCTACTCATAAGCCCATTGGGCCTTCTCGGCCCAAAACTAACCCGAGGTCCAAAAGTGAAACCTTTTCGTATGATTAATTAACATTTAATTAGTCATTGCCTATAATCAATTAAACCATTTAACCATTCTCACTCAACTTCATAAAAGTCTTCAATCATTCTCTTTTGAAGGTGTATGATCATTTAGGTTCTCGTTAACGAGGTAATGGGCGATTAGAACTCTTTTTCTTATTGATTGTGAATTGAAACCACATTCAAATTCTTCATTTAGTGAAGATTAGTGATTACTAATCTTCAAGGCTTCCACTAGCCATGAATGACACAAGTAGGTGTGTCATATCTATCCAAGCTAAGCTCGAGGAGAAAGTACCTATTCAGTTTGAGATTACAATGCAATACGGTCCTTCTCATAAACAATACTCTTGGTCACATTGTTTGGATGATAGTTGGTTTATGTGAATATGATTTGGAATGTACTTCCTAAATATTATTTATACTCTGGCTAGAGATTTATAATCATAACATATAGTATTCACCCTCAAGACTACTCACTGTCGAGAGAGAAGACATAGTATGTACTAATCTTTACGGATTGTCAACACCCAATTGGCAATCCTATGATGAAGAACATTTAGGATATGTGTATAAAAGAGAAAGGTCTCAAGGATCTAACTTATTTAGCTTACATTCTCTACATATATATTCCTTGCACTTATTGTTAAGGCATATACCATATAATGAGACGGCCTTAAACAATGATCTTTGCCCTAAGATTAAAATACATTATTTCAAAATGTCAAATGTCTGTAAAGTATCATCCCATGATTGGACTTAAGGCACATTTCCAACATTGCATAGCCCCAAGCAAAAATCGAAAGTTCGGTGCGCATGACCAAAGTCCGAGCGATCAATTGAAGGCGCTTAATGAACGCTTCTCCTAGCCATTTTGGGTGTGAACATGGGGTATAGGATGTTCAACATCAATCCCAATATATATGCAATATTCATCGAAAGTTTTCGATGTAAATTCTCCAGCTTTATCCAGTCAAATCGACTTGATCGGATAATCAGGGTGGTGAGCCCTTAGCTTAATCATTTGAGCTAGGAGTTTGGAGAATGTAGCGCTACGTGTGGATAGAAGGCACACATGTGACCAATGTGTAGAAGCATCAACCAATATCATAAAGTATCTAAATGGTCCGTAAAGTGGTTGAATAGGTCCACAAATGTCCCCTTAAATCTGCTGAAGAAATTTAGGAGGATCTGTTCGGATCTTATGCATGGATGGGCAAGTGATTAGCTTACCAAAGGAGCATGCTTGGCATGGAAAATTACAAAGAACAAAGTCCTTACTGTGGGTAAGGGATGCTCGTGAGGAGTTTTGAGGATACGACGCATCATATTTCGTCCAAGGTGTCCCAAACGGTAATGCCAAAGCAAAGTTTCCATTGCAAGCCCAGTGTTAGGGCCAGTTACATAGTGGACCTCAATGGAACGAATGGTTGTAATAAACAACCCATTTGGAAGGCGCTTCATTTTCTCATGAATAAGCTTCTAGCTATATTCATAGGAAGTGATGCAAAGGAATTCAACTCCATTTTTTTTCAAAAGTTTCAGCGTGATAATTATTATCTCGAATATCTTTAAAGCTCAACAACGTTCTTCCGGAATGGGGCAATTAAAGTGCCTCTTTAATGGTTAATTGAGCACCATTGGACAACATTGTTTGAGCAGTGCCATACACCTCAATCAGGTTGGATGAGGTGTCAGAGGTGGCATTTTAGGTATGAAGTTAGTAAAATAGATACGTTCATGCAAAATGGTGTGGGTAGTTGCACTATCTGCCAGACAACTAACTTCCCCACAAGACATACCTAGAAATAAATTAATTGAATTGGTCACATGTATAAGTAAAATTGAAAGTTCATTCATTCAATCAATTATTCGAGAAATAAAATCCATAAATTAATATCCAAAACTTAAAACGAATATTAAACAAATCATCCAAAACATCTGGAAAAATTGTTCAAAACTTAAACCAAAGATAGGGGGCTCGGCTACTTAGTGGTTTTCAGCCACTAGTGGTGAAAATCAGCCAACATGTAGGCCCATGTCTAAAATCTAGTCTACCATCAGGATAGATGCTTTTTGAAAATCAAAAATCTCCATGGTAGTATCTTCAGGATTCTCCACTTGACCAAAATTAGTCTGTACGGCTTTGCGACGTGAATGATACTCAACAACAACATTAGCTAAAACTCGGCAAGTGCGGGACCAATGGTCCTGGAAACCACAACAATAACACATAGTCACTTTTTTGGTTGCTTTGCCCTTGTTCTTGAAGTTTAAGGTTTTTGGAGCTAAGTTGTTGCGCTTTGGGGCTTGATTGCTTCCCTTGGATGGGCCTATGCTCTGTTGACCTTGGGTTTGTGGCTTAGGGATAGGACCCTTGTCGTTCCCACTGCTCATTTGGAGACAATTTTGGCCTCGATTTGCATGCTTCAGGCGCAATGGTCGAGCCAATAGGTCTAGCTTGATGATTTTTCACCAACAGCTAATTTTACTTTTCAGCAAGTAGTAAGACAGAGAAAATCCGAGAGTTTGGTAAATTTTTTTGCCCTATATTGTTGGTGCAGAACAATATTGGTGGCATCGAAAGTTGGATAGGTCTTCTCCAGGAGATCCAATTCAATCAAGTCTTCTTTGCAGAAATTGAGAAATGATCGGATTCGACAAACTTCAAAGTTGTATTAATTCACAGACTTAAAGTGTTGGAAGTGTAAATGCAACCAATCGTGTCTTGCTTGAAGCAAGAGATATTTCTTTGGTGATCAAAGCGCTCTTGTAGAGTAAGCCATAAAGCTCTTAGATCCTTTTCAGCGAGATACTCGGTCTGTAGTGCGTCGTCCATATGTCTTCGGATGAAGATCATAGCAATTGCTTTATCAGCTTCGCCAACCGGGTTATCCATCTCAACCTCAATGGGAGCCCTAAGACTCTTTGTAGTGAGATGGAGCTTCACATCTTGAACCCACTTAAGGTAGTTCCTTCCAGAGACTTCCAGAGTACTAAAGTCAAGTTTGTTCAAATACGACATGTCACTGTAACGAAGGAAACAAGATTGTCGTTAGTACTATGGAAAACGGTCCATAGATAAGGAGTAGAACATTCAGGTTCTATTAGACATGTTTTGGTTTAAATTTACATGAAAAACTTTGTGTTTCATGGGTATTTTGTTTAAAGAAACTTCGGGTTTCACAGTACTTATTCAAAACTTCAGGTTCAAATTTATGAACTTCAAGTTCACGGGGCCCACGGGGTGTGAGTGTCACGGCCCAAGAATTTGGGTGGACTGGGTTTGGAGTTGCAGGCCCAAATTTGAAGTGGCCGGACTGCAGGCTAGCTGTGAGGAGCGGGCATGAGGCCCAAGCCCAACTTTCGGTTGTTTTGGATTAGCAGCGGGTCAAGCCCACTGATGAGAAGAAAGAAAAAAAGAAAAGTAAACCCAACAAGGGCTCTGGTGTGCAAATGATCCCACTTGGAGCTGGGTGGAGTTTTGCTAGAGGAAAACCAGCAACACCACTGGCGGCTGTGATTGCATACCAGAGGTAGAGGCGAACCTTGGTTTGCAACGAGAAACCGGAAAATTGACTAAGAACATGAGTTCTTGTTGTCGGGGTTGTCCAAAAATCGTGGAGATCCAAGTTGGGATCTCGAAAATCCATGAGATTTCAATTGAAATCTCCTCAACGTCGTTGGAGAAGGCGACTACAGGTCGTCGAAGGAGGGGCGAGGTGGCCTGCAGGCCACCTGGTTTGCGGCGTGGTCAGCGAGGAAGAAGACGCTTGGAACGGCGTCGTTTTGGACTTGATTCTTGGGCGAGGGAAGCTCAGCTGGAGCCTTGGCTTGGCTCGGTTTGGCGCAGCTCAGCTTTAGGGCGTGACTCATGCAGTTTTTTTTTTTTTACTTAAAAAACCTAATTTGTTTTTATTTCTTTCACACAATCATCAATTCAGAATAATATATAACATATATAAAATTAAATGTGAACATAAAAATATTGAAATTGGGTTCATGCAAGGGCTCTGGTGAAGGTTCATGCAATCAAGGTTGAAAAAATATTGAAATTGAAATCATGTTTTAGAAATACTTGGATTGCAGATGATGATGGTGGGTCGATTTGTAGCAGAAAAACGTCCTTCAAAATCCTTAGCGCAACGTTAGGAGCTTTTGATAACGTATTGTAACCTATTTAATGAAGGGAAAGAAAGAGAGAGGGGATAGACTGGCGGCACACGAGAAAATAGAGAGAATAAGGCTTAGGAAAATTGTGATATGATTTTCCTTATGCCAGTGCATTTATTTATAGTAAACCATAAGGAGAGAGAAACTTGCTCTCCAAGTAAGTACATATCTAATAGGATAAAATCACTAAATTTACAATAGAATTCTAAACCATATCTATCTAGAATTACACAATCACACTATACCAATATTAATTGTAATATACCCATTATATTTAAACTTGATAATCAGTTATATAATACATGAAAAAATCTCATAAAATAAATTACAAAACAATTAACTTTATGGGCATACTCCTAACAAGTGATACATCAATTAAGTATGAGCATGCATGGGAGACAAAGAGGTAACATTGGAGAATGAGACCATTCATACCAATTGAGCAAACAAGAAATGAAACCAATCACTTGTTGACTGGATCCTCTAAATCAAAGGTGTTTGGCCATATATATAGCTTATAAGTGTCATTTTCGTCTCAGTCCAATCAAGTAGTCGCAACAGTTACAGGATTAGCCTATTGGGTGCATGTGTAGGCACCTGTCTTGGAATCCCAATCCAATGGAACAAATCTCACCGCCCAAACAGAACCCAAAATTATATGAATTAGCTTTTTTTTCCCTTTTTGATACAAAAATTATTTAAACTAGAGGGTGAGTGATTGGTGAATAAATTAAAATTACACTCGTTATTTATAAAATTAAAACTTAAACTTTTCACTTTTATGAAAAAAAAAACCACTGTACGGCATTGCTATGTGCCAATATGAATTAACACTTTTGTTTTGCATTATTATTTAAATGCTTGGTTAAATAATATTGGAAATAAAACGAATTAAGACAGCAGCTATTTGCCAATTTGCAGCTACCTTGAACATGAAGGTTGTTGAAATACATAAATAAATAGTTGCATGGCACATCGGGATGGTTTGAATGATGTATCGGGTTGCTGTTTACTCATTGGATTGGTTGTGCTCTCATCGGGTTGGCTGTATAACCCTCTTCGGGTTGGCTCCTCTATCCACTGAACTACTACGTGCTCTCTGCTGCGCTGACGTTTCTGTACATGAGTGTTCTGCTGTCTGTACCAGTCATTTTTCCTTGATTAAAGGAAGATGACTGATTAGTGGCGTGTATTGGTATTAGTGTAATCTCCTTAATTTAAGGATTAGATTAAAGCGTAGGTTTACCCGGTCACTAGAAGTCATTCTGGTAACTGGGTTGTTTCTTTCTTTTCTATGCGTAGGTTTACCCGGTCACTAGAAGTCATTCTGGTAACTGGGTTGTTTCTTTCTTTTCTATATGTAAAGCATACTTGTGTAAATTGAAACTCAAGAAATACAAAACAATTCATTGTGAAGATAACAAGAAAATTACTCATATCAGTCATATACATGTTTATGGGTTATTTGTATGATAACAAGAAAATTACTCATATCAGTCATATGCTTCAAGTTTTAATTCTAGTTCTTCTCATATAGACCAGATGTTAACACTCTTATCAAAGTAGGGGTGGGTTTAAAAAATCGAAAACCAAAAAAGATCGAGCCAAATACCGAACTGAAGCCGAAAAAAACCAAATAAAAAAAAAACTGAACCGAAATTGGTTGGTTCGGTTTCGGTTTTAGGGGTTCGGAAACCGAACCGAACCGAAATATATATTTAATTATTTTATATAATATTTTAATTATAAAAATCATACAAATACTCAAAAAATAGAGGCATGAGGTTTCAAACCCCTTCCCTCCAGGTTGAGTGTCTTTGCTTCAAGCCAACTTGACAACATGCTTTATCTTGCTATGATTATATAAATAAAATATTTAAAAACATCCTTTCTTTATAGGTATATAAAATAATAAAATTAACAATTGATCCCCATCTCTCATCAACCCTAAGGCTTAAGCCGCATCGCCCCCCCCCCCCCCCCATTTTTCATCCTCCTCTTCGTTCTTTCTCTCTCTCTGTCTCTCTGTCTCAGCAGCCCCCCCCCCCCCCATCTGTCATCCTCCTCTTCGTTCTCTCTCTCCCTCTGTCTCTCTCTCTCTCCACAACCCCCCCATCTTTCATCCTCCTCTTCGTTCTCTCTCTCCCTCTCTCTCTCTCTCCCCCTCTCTTGATTTTGATGTGCATACCTCCGCCGAAGTCAACCATGGCTTCCGCCATCGTTGACAACGAGGTGGTTTCACTGACTCGGTCTTCCTCTCTTTCTCTGTCTTTTAGACTCTTATTGGATTTGCAACAGATCTTAGGTTGGATGGTTGAAATTTGACTTATATTGTTGAGAATCTTGAGATCTCAACTGGTTGTTCATGGATTTGAGTTTTAAAGATTTTTTTTTATTTATTCATTTTTCTTTCTCATTTTGCAGCAAGGTTGTGCACATAAGATGATTTTTTTATTTACTTATTCGATGTGGGTGATCTGCTGCTGCTTGCAAACCCTAATTCCCAAAACAAAAACCATTTGATTTTATGGTTTGTTTGATTTTGATCTAAAATGACGTGCGATTTGCAGCTGATTTGTGACACATCCCGACCCGGATGTACACGTGGACACCCAAAAGTCGGATGTGCTGGCCGACACCACGTAGGGTGACGAAAGCCAATTTGAACAAAATAAGGATTTATTTGAATAAATTAAGATCAGTGTGTACACAACTGTACGGGTGGAAGAATTTAATACAGTCACTGCTTGTACAAGATACAGAATGCAGAGCATTCACAATACCGAGAGACTTAACCTTCGTCATACCACCTCCTTGAACATCGACAGCTCCAGCCACTAAACCTGGAGGGGCGCAAAAACAGAAGGGTGAGTGGGCCATAGTTAGTTATTTTTGTGAAAACCTTTCCGTTTTGAAAATACTAACCCCTCGCCGTAAAACACGTATTAAGTTTCGTAAAACTTTTCTTGAAACGTAATATACTAATAGGTAGAAAATCAAGGTAAGTACGGAAATGTACTTACCGTCCGAAACGGGCAGAAAGCCACCGTTCGGCATAATTTACCAAAAGTTCATAAAATAAAGTTATACGGAAAAACTGTAAATCAAATACAAGTATCCGTGGCATCAGTGAAAATCCGAGATAACTCACAATCCAACTACAAGATAAATGCTCGGTTAGGCAAGGCAGACACACGAGTTCATACAGATAAATTCTGTCATGAACAGGCTGGGTGTATAAATAAAGTTACGCTCATGTACTACGATCACGTGAAGCTGGCGCTAATCGCATCACAACGAGTTCGGGCGCCCATGCGACCTCGAACAGGCTGGCACCTACTATGGATCCATAGTGAGCGTATCGGTGCGTGTGAACAATCACGTGAAGGCTGGTCCTGGCCTCGGACAGTACAATAAACACCGTGTAAGCCTCCCAAGTTGAGCGTATAAAAAAACATGCCACGGAGTATTCTTAAATAAAACAGTATGAGGTAATTTCCCTTTTTGGGATAACCTTTAAAACCACGACTAAATAAAGTATTCTCGGGTACCGTACCCGAAACACCAAGTAATTAACCACAATACGTAAAATACCAAGAATACACCATACGGGTACCAAGGTATAGAAATACCAACTTAATGGTAGATTAGGTGAACCCAAAATATGATAGGAAATTATCGTTTCCAAAGTTCACCCAAATACAGCCCAAGGCCGGTCAAACGAATATAAGATCCAAACGCATAAATAGGAAATTAAAATAATTAATTCCCTAAACCCTCGAAAATAGGGTTGGTACAATAATTGTAATACGCATACAAGGTAATACAGAAATCACCAATTTAATGGCATAAAACCAAATGGAAATATGGGTCGAGGCCCACTAATTTCCATGGCCTAATACATTACCGAGTCGGTCTAACAAACATCAAGTCTATCCGATAAACCAAGTAAATACTACGAAATACAAGGTCTACCAAATACGGAACAAATACTAAACTACAGTCATTAAAACTGTAGACATAAATTAAGTTTGCCAATAAGTAAGTTAATAGTCAATTTAAAGTATAGGCAAAACCATTTATATAAATAAAACATATAAAACATTTAATTTAAGTGAGGAAGGGGCCCACTCACAAATACCGAAGCCGAAGTGGTCCGACAATACGCTAACGGAAGTCCACGAGTCACCAAACCTATTTTTGAAACTCACAAATTAGTAAAGTATACGAAATTACAAGAAAAACGGCGTTCGGATACCCGAAAACGGAGTTTCGGGATCGGAAACCCCAAAACCGCCGCCGTGGGCCGCCGTGCGCCGTCGCACGCGCCGCCACACGCTGCCGTTTGGCCTCACGCGCCGCCATGCGCGGCTGTGAGGTCCAACGCGCCCTCACGCGCCGCCACGCACCGGTGGAAGTCCACCACGCGCGGCCACGCGCCGGTCACGCGCGATGACTGACGCCGTTACTGTTCCGTTAAAGTTAACGGAATATTCTAACGGCGTTAGAATATTTCGTTAACGCCGTTAAGGTTAACGGACGAAATATTCCTTGGAATATTCCCGGTCCGACCGGGTTGAACCGGTTTGTTGACATCAGCAGGACCGGTCTGACCGGTTTGCTGACATCAGCAGGACCGGTCTGACCGGTTTGCTGACGTTAGCACCGGTCATCTTCAACCTCAGTCCGGTCGCCGGCGCCGCCGCCGTCGCCGGAATCTGGAAAAATTGCAGATTACACAAATCTCGACCATTTTTCACGCAATTTACATCAAAATGAAGCTTGAGTCGAGAGGAACTTGATTTTACCTGTTTGGGGACCAAAATCTGGTCTGAGGTGGTTTGAATCTTGAGAAAAGTTCTCGGATCCAAGTGAGTCAATCCTAGATTCACGATTCTCGGCCATGCAAGGCTCGAGCAGGGTCCCTGGAACTTCGAGGAATCGAGTGGTGATTAGTTTAAGACGTTTTGGGTTCGAAATCACCGACAAATGGCTGAGGTTCGAAATCGAACCTCGCCGGAAAATTTTCCAAAAACTGGGTTCAACGATTACCTGGGGTTGCAGTGGTCCAGGTCTAGAAGTTTGGGGTCGATGGTGACGATGAAGATGCCAGTGCTTCCATCTGGCCAAGAGTTGGCACAGTGAAGCCAAATTCGAGCTCGGGGTGTCCAGAGTAATTCTGGGGTTCTCTGGTTTGAATTGCAGGGCTTAGATTTTCTCGTCTGGGTTAGATTTGAGGGTGAAGAAAGGAATGGGGATGAAGTTCTGGTATGAGAGAGGTGGCTGGTCACCAGGAGTTGTCTCGGTGAAGGAGATGTGGGTGGCCATGGGTGTCCAGAATAGACTTAAGAGTTTGGATTTTGTATTTCGGTTTTCTGCAAAATTGTAGAACTAAAATGAGTGAGGGACCGAGAGACAGAGGGAAGAGTAGAGACTGAGATAGTGGCTGGGCTTTCAGAATTTACTGAGCCCAAGGCCCAAATTATCAACACCACTAATTAACGGAACGTCAAACAAATTAACGTCCGTAAAACATTCAATCGAACTCCAATTGTCGTCCCGTTCGCGTCTACGCGTTCGTATCGACGAGCACGACAAGAAAATACAAGTGGAAACGTCGTACGAGTTACGACGCAAAAGTCAACCGAAAAGTCAACCAAGGGCAAAATCGTCATTTTGCACCTCCGGGAATAAAATAATATTATTCATCGGTACGGGCTGTGTCAATTTGTGTTTTTGGGCTTTCAGAAAATATGGGCTGGGAAGTCCCTGTTTTCTCAAGAAACAATTGAAAAAAAAAACGAACCGAATTCAACCCAAACAGAATAAAACCGAAAAAAAAATCGAATCGAACCGAACCGAACAGTAATTTTGATTCAGTTTCGGTTTTGGCAAAAAACCGAACCGATTGGAACCGAACCTAGCCCTATATCCAAGTTATTGTTCGGGGTGTTGTTATTAGCACTCTAAAAATTTTATTGTGACTCTAAATTTTCTATATTTAAAAAAAAAAGGACAGTTATAAAAAGTGCACAATGAGACTTTTGAAGCACCTAATATTTAAAATACAGGACGGTATAGTACGTAAATGTATTATTCGACAACTTTTCTAAAAAATACTTTCAAAAACTCGGCAATTATTTAAAATTCAAAATTTATTTACTTTACGATATTTGTGATGACCCGTCCCTAATTTTATCATATTTTATTTCTCCGAAGTTGTAAAGTGACGAAAATGCCCTTGGTTGGGCTACGTGGAAGTTCTAGGTGGACATTTGGGTTCTTTTTAAATTTTGACTTCTCTTTTACCGTATTCTTGTAGTACCCGTCACTACGAGCGCGAACGGGACAAAAATCCGACGTGTAACGGAAACGTTACATACATTTGAATATTATTTCCTGTTATGAAAATATGGTGGTGCGAGTTTCCAGTGGCCCAGCTAGTTTGGGAAAAATCTCTTTTTTCTTTTCCCCTCACTCTTCTCTTTTCTGCCATTTTTCTTCTCCCCGTAAGAAAAGTGCACAGTGCACAGTGACCATGCCATTTCCTTCGAACCGAGCCAAACCAATACCTCCATCTTGTTCGTTGTAACTCACTGAGTTCAACGGTGTAAGCCGATTTCCCAAACTCCCCACGGTTTGACAGGAATCAAACACGAAAGAACTGGACGTTTCCAGCGAGTTTCTTGAAAATCATTTGCTTCCTTTCGTTGAGTAGATGAATTTCCATACTAATTTCGTACGAATTGGTTGAGTTTTGGAGGAGATAGGACCTTAGGTTGTAGGCCGTGACTTTCTGGCCATTTCTGACCACTTTTCAAACCCCAATTAGGTACAATCTCATTCTACTTATCTTTAGCTTCATTTTGATATGTGCATCGTGTAAAATGGTTGATAATTGAAGAAGTTAGGAATTTTAGAAAATTTTTCCAATTTCTGGCCAGTTTTGGCCGGCGGCGACGCCAGTCGCCGGAGAAAGTTGCAGCAGCGACCGGTCGGACAAGTCGGTGACGTCATCAGTGACGTCAGCAGTGACGTCAGCAGTGACGTCATCGCTGATGTCAGCAACGGGTCTAGACCAAAGAATATCCCTGGAATATTCCTTCTAACGCCGTTAGGAATATTCCGTTAGATTTAACAGAGATGTTGGAATCTTCCATTAAATCTAACGGCGTCAACTAACGCCGTTAGTTGACCGGCTCTGTTTGACTGCGCGTGAGCCGCGCTTGTGCCGAGGCAAGCCCGCACGTGGGGGCATGTGGGACCACTTTTTCGACTTCTGTCACTTCGAGGTGACTTGTGACGACGCGTACTACCTCTGGGCAGTACGTATGGTATTTTTCGGAGTGTTTCGAACCTCCGATTTGAGCAAACCAAGAATAGGTGTTGTTTATTAAATTAAGTAGTAACCTTTATGAGTTTAATCATTACAATAATGATATCTTATATAGGTGAGTTTAATCATTGCAAACCGTTTGTCCAAACTCCCGACTGTTTGATGGGAAAAGCTCACAGAAGAACCGGACCTTCCCGGCGATTTTCTCACCATTCTAGACCGAGGTGAGGTTTCTAACTACCACCCTTAGGTTCCTCTCGTTGAGTAGATGAATTTTCATATGTGGTTTGCTTGATTTGGTTGAGTTTTGACGTAGATCGGCGAAGCTACAGTACCCGCGGCCTTTCGAGGCAATTACAGGCCATTTTTCGAGCTTGTACAACCAAACCAAAGGTACACCGTCATTCTACTCCTCTCTAGCTTCATTTTGACATAAAGAACATGAAATTTGGGGAAGAAATGAAGAAGTTATGGAGATTTGAAAATTCTCCAGAAAACCGGATGAAATTTCGGCAACGGCGACGACGACGACTGGCCGATGACGTCAGCAATCGGTCCAAACAGGCCAGTGACGTCAGCAACTGATCCAATCCGGGCAGTGACGTCAGCAAACCGAGAATATTCCTTTTAACGCCGTTAGGAATGTTCCGTTCGATTTAACGGAGATGTTGGAACATGCTGTTAGATCTAACGTCGTCAACTGACGCTGTCAGTTGACCCGCGAGTTGACTGGCATGTAAGCCGCGCGTGTGCAGCTCGTAAGCCTCGCGTGGGGGCGCGTGGGACCTCATTTTTGAATTTCGTCGACGCGAGGCGACTCATGACGACGCATACTACCTAAGGGCAGTACGTATGGTATTTTACGGAGTGTTTCGGACCTCCGTATTGAGAAAACAAGGAATAGGTTTTATTAATTAGTTTAATTAGTAACCTTTATGAGTTTAATCATTACTATAGTGATATCTCATATAGGTGAGACTTATCTAGAGGACTACTAGGGCTACCCAGGACGGGGGGCTACGACCCGGCTACTTACAGGTGAGTGAGTGGGTCTTTGTTTTGATAAATATATTATTACGTATGGTTTTTCAATGCTTTCTTTAATTTGTTAGCATGACTCATATCATATGCAATTGTTGGAGGTAGAACATTCGTATTATATTTGCCATACATTTTTTTATATTGTTGCTCATCAGTAGATGTATAACACCCTGGGTATCAGTACTCAATCTTGTGGCCAGGACTAGCCTTAACGTTCGGAGATGTCACTCCCAGTACCGCTACATAACTTTGGATCCATTGTAGGTACTAGCCTGTTCTAGGTTGCACTAGGCAACTCGAACTTGTGTGACGCACTTTGTCCACAACGATTAGCGTTCGACTCGCATCATTGTAGTACTCAGCGTATTTCCCACATACCTAGCATGTTCCTTGTAGCTTATCTACTTTGGCTTGTGTGTTTACATGTGGATGAGCAGTCAGTCTGAGTTTGGGGGAGTACCCGTGATTTGAGCATTACTATTATAGTATTTTGAGGATCATACCGGGGAGTATGACGTATTTTCAAAAACTATACATGTTTTCCAGCGAGGGGATAATATGCTCTTGAAAACAAAGGTTTTATCAAACTTTGCTTTTTAACCCACTCACCTTTTTATGTTTTACGCCCCTCCAGGACTTAGTGGCGGATTCGATTTCCAGTGAGACGAGGGCTTACTTCGGCTGTGGTTGGTGGTTCTGACAGTTTCTCCAGACTATGTAGGATTTGCTCCTACTTTTAGTTAATTTCTACTTATCCATCCTCATGAGGATATGAATATTTTTATTCTATGCACTATTTACTATGCTCTGACTGTTATGCACCTGTAATAATGGGTTTTACCCATCACCGCACTCTGACTTCCGCTTCCAACTCTAAATCTACTCACTTTTTCACATATACATGCATAATTGGCTTTCGTCACTTAACACGTGTCGGCCAACACTTCCCGACACCTGGCGTGTCAGGAATGGGATGTGTCAGTAGACTTTACAAAAAAAGAAGTGATTTATACACAACCTTTTTTTTGTTTCATCCACACTTATTTATGTTTGTCATTTTAAATTACATAAAGTAGAAAAATAATTTTTTTTTTCATGGAACACTAACTGGTTAGAAAAATCAACTGTTTAAACCTTGTATAGAGGGATCTAATGAATCTTGAAACAGTTAGATTTTGTTTAATTAAAACCCATACTACTGAGTGGTGTAGCATTGTAATCCAACCCGTAAAAAAAAAAGAAATCTATATATATAAAGGGAGCACCCCAAAATGGTAAAACATTCAAAATACCATAAATGCCCCTTGTGAACTCCAAAAATTACAATTGAATTAAAAAATTAAAACTTCAAAATAAAAAATAAAAAAAACAAAAAAATATAAATAAAAAAAAACTTAATTCCTTTTTGTTTTTTTTACAAAAACCATAAAAGAAATTTTTTTTAATTTAACATACAAATGCCAATTGACACACGGGTACGCGTGTGGCAAGAGACTAGTAATAGATAAAATAAAATGAGAGAATAAACAGAGAATAATGGAAGGTAAGAAACTGAATCTCCGAAATTCTTTGTGCAATGTGCATAGGGAGAAGAGAACCAACTAAGCAATCAGAGAAAAGCAAAGAAAGGAGGCTGCGAGTGATCCAAAACAGTACCTACCAATGCCCATTACTCCACAGCCTGTAACAACTCTTGGAAACCTCTTGAGAAGCCGACATTTGAAGATAATTCCAAGGACCCCCATGTGAGTGAGACCACTCTGACTCTTCCCTTTTAATTCCCCTCCCCCTATATCTCAGTTTTCACTGCGCTATCTCTCTGCTTTCTGCTGCTCTCTCACTTTCACTGTTCTTATTTGTTGCCACTTTTCCGAGAAAATTCCAGCTTGAATTTTCTGGGATTTCTTAAAAATCATGTGGGATTCTGAGACTGAGTCGGTTGGAGGGAGAGATTACGGGAATGGAGTTCTCAGTTCAACCAAGCACAGTGTTAAGACTGATGGCTTTGAGCTCAAAGGCAACTCCTGGTATGTACTATGATGAACTATCAAATTATTACATTAATTAATTAAAGTCTGATTAAATGAGATTTTAATTGTCCATCATGCATGCTTGCTGTGGATATCTTGGATAGGGTAGCAATTAACAAAGTTGATTAGATTATTTGGTGGGTTTGTTTGTTTGTTTGTTTAAAACATAGGTATGTAGCAACTGATATCCCAAGTGACCTGCTTGTTCAAGTTGGAGATGTCAATTTTCACTTACACAAGGTATAATATAATTCTATATCCCAAATGTTTAAAACTTCAGTTCATTCGAACCCGTAATCTGAAATCTTACTTGTCTAATAATTTTTGCTGCTAGTAAATTTTGAGAGAATGAAATTTTATGTTTGTGTTGTCCAAGTATCCCCTGCTTTCAAGGAGTGGAAAGATCAACAGAGTCATGTATGAATCACGCGACCCGGACTTGAGTAAGATGGTTTTAGATGATCTTCCTGGTGGACCGGAGGCCTTCGAGCTAGCTGCGAAATTCTGCTATGGAATTGCTGTTGATCTAACAGCAGCAAATATTTCAGGCCTGAGATGTGCTGCGGAGTACCTTGAAATGACAGAGGACTTGGAAGAAGGCAACCTTATCTTCAAAACCGAGGCGTTTCTTAGCTATGTGGTTTTATCCTCGTGGAGAGACTCCATAGTGGTGTTGAAAAGCTGTGAGAAGCTGTCGCCGTGGGCAGAAAACCTTCAAATTGTCCGAAGATGCAGCGAGTCTATTGCTTGGAAAGCTTGTGCCAATCCAAAAGGGATAAGATGGGCATACACCGGAAAGCCAATAAAAGTTGCTAGCCCAAACTGGGGTGACATGAAGGACTCGAGTCCAAGTAGAAGCCAGCAGGTCCCTCCTGATTGGTGGTTTGAAGATGTTTCGATTCTTAGGATCGATCACTTTGTCAGGGTTATTACCGCAATTAAGGTAAAGGGGATGAGATTTGAACTGATTGGAGCTGCAATGATGCATTACGCATCTAAGTGGCTTCCAGGTTTGATCAACGAAGGCACAGGTGCTGCAGATGAAGGAAGCAACAGTAGCAATAGTACAAGTAATAATAGTGGCGGTAGTTGGAAAGGTGGACTTCATATGATTGTGGCAGGAAGTAAAGATGAGCCTTCAAATGTTCAGGCCAAAGATCAACGGATGATCATTGAGAGCCTTATTAGCATCATTCCACCACAGAAGGATAGTGTCTCGTGCAGCTTCCTTCTTCGGCTTTTGAGAATGGCAAACATGTTGAAAGTAGCGCCTGCTTTGGTTACTGAGTTGGAAAAACGGGTGGGAATGCAGTTCGAACAGGCTACATTGGCGGATCTTCTTATCCCTTCTTACAATAAATGTGAAACTATGTATGACGTGGATCTTGTTCAAAGGCTTCTGGAGCACTTTCTGGTTCAAGAACAGACGGAAATTTCAAGTCCAAGCCAACAATCTTTTCCTGGGAAGCATTATGATGACCTTCAAAGGGGTACCGTTCCAAATGCTAAGATGAGGGTAGCTAGGCTTGTCGATAGTTATCTTACAGAGGTGTCCAGAGATAGAAGCCTCTCCCTAACAAAGTTTCAGGTACTGGCAGAAGCTTTACCTGAATCTGCAAGGATCTGCGATGATGGACTTTATAGAGCAATCGATTCCTATCTTAAGGTACCTCTTCCAGAAATTACTGTCATGGAATTGCTGGTTCTATTTGTCTGTTCATCCTCTTACAAAAAATTGCCTTTTCATGCATGCATGTTTTGAATACACATTGAAGGGAAAAAAAATAGATGCAAAGTTTGCAACATAGAGAAATGTATGTATCACTCACATTATATAGTGCAGACAAATTCAATCTTGTGAGTGAGCCTTTTTAACATGGATGTGTGCTTGTTCTTAGCTTGCATAACGATGGGAGAGCATTACTAATTTGAATATTTGAACCATCTATTGCTAATTCGATAGTAGTTTTACATTTTCGGAAGTGAACAAAATGCTTATATGTGATCTACCAATATCTATAGCAAGCACTGCAAGTCGGCTTTAGTGATCACGAGTTGAAAGCACAACTCAACAATGTCATTTGCCTCCGGTTTATAGACTCGATGAACAATCGTTGAGAAATTGTTTTTGTTTTTCTCATCAATCGTTACGCCATTTTTGTTGATGAACTGCTTCAGATTAAGAGTTCTCGTCTCTTTATCAATTTAACAGGCCCATCCAACACTTTCTGAGCACGAAAGGAAGAGGCTTTGCCGGGTGATGGATTGCCAAAAGCTATCAATTGATGCCTGCATGCATGCTGCCCAAAACGAAAGACTCCCATTGAGAGTGGTAGTGCAAGTCCTTTTCTCTGAACAAGTTAAAATAAGCAATGCATTGGCCACAAGCTCCCTCAAAGAAGCTGGAGACTCTCAGTATCAGCCAATGGTTTCCAATCGAAAAACACTACTCGAAGGGACCCCACAGTCATTCCAAGAAGGATGGGCTGCCGCTAAAAAAGACATTAACACGGTGAAATTCGAACTGGAGAGTGTGAAAGCCAAGTACCTAGAGCTCCAGCATGACATGGAGAATTTGCAGAGACAGTTTGATAAGATGTCAAAGCACAAACAGACATCAGCATGGAGCAGTGGGTGGAAGAAACTAAGCAAACTCACAAAGAACACAAATTTAGAGAACCAGAACATCGGGCCAGAGCACACAACGGCTGCAGATCAGCAGACAAGAAAGACACCTAGGAGATGGAGAAATTCAATCTCCTGATAATAAGAAAGACAGATCAAAGGAAAAGAGATATACATCTACATGTTCGACTTTGTGTTCCAAAGGTTTTCTTTTATTATTCGAGTGTTTTCTTTCATTTATTTTTATTTTTATTTATTTCAACAGGAATTGGGAGATTTCTTTTCTGTAGCAATTGTTCCCAGAGCCTAGCTGATGCACATGAGTATCACTGAAATTTGATTTGTATTATGGGAGTGATTTCTGCATGTGTCTGCTCAAATCTATTTGGTTTTTCTTTTTCAATGGAGCAGGCTGAAATACCCGGACTGGACCTAATAGAGAGTGCATTACTTGATTTATTTATTATTACAAAAGGCACTCTACACTAATCACATGGACAAAATCCACCACTTGCTAGTTGATTTATTAATCTATTGGCATAAAATAAAAAATTCCGACTTGAAAGTTTCACTCCAAATCGGGAAAATATGAAGTCCGAAAATTCCAAATTAAATTGGGTGGAAATTTGAAAATTTTGAATTTCGGATTCAATTTTAATTTTTCAAAAAAAGTGATATTAAGACCCCATAGTCTATACAAAAGATGCGGTATTTGGATGGACTGAGTACACTTCCACAATGATATTCTGGTCTAATAATATAATGCAACGTGTTAATCTCACTTCACATAACATGTATTATTAAATTAGAATGCTACCCTAATGGTGTGTACCGATCCATCTAAATCCTTCTCTTGCTGTTGTCCTTGTGAGTATTGGCAGTAGGTCTTATTCAGCATTACCTTTTTGAATGGTTTTCATCTGTTTGTTGAAATTTGATATATCTGAAAGAATTGATCAGTCACCACACGAGTCATAGAATTTGAGCCCACAACACAAGTCTGATTTTATGGGACCACAACACAGGAGAGATCAAAGCTGGTGTTCTCTGTATTGTAATAATCAAACCAATATAGAAAGAAGGACAAAACAATGGCGATAAGATTTCCACTTCAACCAGTCATCTCATGTTGCAACGAAAGTGGCATTATTGACGTAATATGTCGGAGGTTTAAGTGTTTCAAACCAATGTGTTCCAATGTGTTCCTGTTTCCCTCTTTTCGATCGGGTTGGACCGAGAGAAGGATCTTTTGGTCCTTCTTCGGATCTGGTGCGGGGCGTGCCACCAACCAAGCTAAAAATTGGCGAGGCTGGAAATGAATCGAAATGTTGCGCTCGAGCCTGACTTCTAACTAAGTGACTGAGTGACCAAGCAAGGAACCTTTTCTTGGTCCGGGTCCAATCACTACCTCGAATTGAAGGCTGGTTAGGTTTTCGATCTTTATTTTTGAGTTTTTAGGGTTTATATGATATAATAAATGAACGTAAATATGCAAGATAATTAAAGTGCGAGAAAGTAAATGACGAGTAATTAAAGATAAGTGAAATAAGAACGAAGAAAAAAATTAAACTAATGAAAAACGATTAAAACAAATAACTTTGATTAAAACTAGAATCAAAATAACAACTTAATTGAAAAAGTACTTGAAAAAAAACGACTGAAAATAAACTTACAATTAAAAGTGCTCGAAAGGACAATGAACGGAAAGTAAATTGCTAGAACTTTAAAACCTATGCTAGAGAATGAAAAGTGCAAAGTAATATAAGGAAGTCTTGTGTGTTTTTGCTCGTCCTTTTTGTTCTTCTTGTATTGAGGAATTTATAGGGCAAACCACGACCCCCATTCACTCCTCCTTCTGCTACCTCCAAATTTCCTTATTGGGCCTCCTTGATTTATGGGATTGGAATCATACAATATATGATTTGATTGTGATTCCTTCCTGTTTTGGGTCGAGAAAGGCTGACTTTTGATCATGGATTTATCACATGACCTTGATTCAGCTTTCCATGCATTAAACTTGGACATTTAAGCCTTGGTCCATTTTGGGTAGGAAAATCCTGTTGTGTGCTACCAAATTTGGTTTTGGAGATTATCACCTTTGAATAATGTTGGGAGTTCTTCCATGCTAAAATGAGCTCGGCTATAATGAATATTGGGTCCTCATTATCCAAGGTCGTCCTCGGCCCAAATAATCTGAGCAACCAAAACTATATCAAGCCTGAGTTGGTCTAGCAAGCTTTGTAACATCCCGTTCAAGATTTATTTTATTTTATTCCCGGAAGTGGGAAATGACGTTTTTGCCTCTGGGTTGACTTCTCGGTTGACTTTTGCGTCGTAACTCGTACGACGCATCCACTTGTATTTTCTTGACGTGCTCGTCGATACGAATTCGTAGACGCGAGCCGTACGTCGTTCGGACTCCGAACGAATATTTTACGGACGTTGATTTTCGGCGTTTTCCGTATTTTAAAAACTTTGGGCTGTTTTGGCTTTATGTGGGCTGGGGCCCATTTGGCAGCAGCCAATTACTGCAATCCCACGTTTTGTGGGATGTGGTCTGGACCTTGCCAATTGCTGGCAGGTTTCATCCAAATTCATCTCCCCTTTTATTTATTTATTTTTTTTTAAATTTTGTCTTCTTCCTCTTTGTTCTTCTCTGCTACAAAGCAGCAAAGCTCTTTTCCTCTCCCTTCTCCCCGAGCTTCTCCCTTTTCACCAGCCACTTTGTGGCTGATTCAAATGGCAGACCAGTAACCCTTGAACTCCTTCTTCCCTCTGGTTCTCTGCAGCTGACCAATTTGACAACAAAACAAAAGCTCAAATTTGCTTGGACACCCCGAGCCCAGATTCTGGGCAAACTTCAACCCAGAAAACTGGTAAGAAATGATCAGGCCACCCCGTGGCTTTTCTGGAATTTTTTTTCCTCGGTTTTTCTCGTACCAAACTCACTCAATTGTCTTACTTGCTCAAACTCAGGTCACTGGAAGACCTTTTCAACCCAGAAACCAGTGATGAACCCAGGAACCCAGGTTTTACTCGAGGCACCCCGTGCCTTCGTCTTCTTCTTCTTCCTGTGAGTTCACCAGGCCATTTTCATGGCCAAGCTCACACTGGAGCTCGATTAGAACTCTATTTGTGCAAGCTGGATGAAGTTGCTGACCACATGAACCAGTCTTGCTCAATTACTTAAGCCACCCAGGACGTTCTTCTTCCCCTCTGTTGCTGCCAATTTCGAACCCAAAACCTGCTGGGGGGAGACTGCAGCTGCGTTTTGGCAGGGAAGAGATGAGGGTGTTGGGCTGCTGGTTTGGTGAAAGATGGAAGTGGGCTGCTCTTTCTGTTTTGGGCTGGTCAGTTTGTGTGGGGCAGATTGTGTGCAATTGTGTGGGCTAGTTGTAGGCTGGCTACTTAATTTTTGGGCCTCGGGTACATTCAATTGGAGTGGACAGATTTTGTTGGAAGTACGGGCTGTTTGGGCTACAGTTTTGGGCTTGGGTGTATTGAGCAATTTGGCAAGCTTTGGAGATGATGTTGTTTTTGTGTGAAGAGTGGATTGGGCCGTTAGAGATTTATGGGCCAATTGCTTGTTACTCCAATCCGTAGTGGAATTAGTGGTCACCCTTGCTCAACTGTGGTTTTGGATGCTTCAATTTACGGAAATCTCCGTTGGGTTGGAATTGCTCCGGAAGCTTTAGGCTTTGGCGACCCTTGGCGTCGGAGGACGTGCACTTGGGCTTTTCGACTATCTTCAGGTGAGTGAGTGGGTCTTTGTTTGATAAATGTATATTTTTACGTATGGTTTTTCAACGCTTTCTTAAATTGTTAGCGTAGATGCATATTCATTACGTGTGTTGGAGGTAGAACACTCGTACTATATTGTCATGCATGATTTTATACTGTTGCTCCTCAGTAGTTGTATAACACCCCAGGTATTAGTACTCAGTCTTGTGCCCAGGACTAGCCTTGACGTTTGGAGTAGTCACTATCAGTACCGTTACGCAGCTTTGGATCCATTGTAGGTACTAGCCTGTCTTAGGTTGCACTAGGCAACTCGGACTTGTGTGACTGCACTTTGTGCACCAGCGCTTAGCGTTAGACTCGCGTCATTGTAGTACTCAGCGTATTACTTTTATACCTAGCTTGTTCATTGTGGGATTTAGCCCCTTGGGCATGTGTGTTTACATATGGGTGAGCATGTCAGTACATTATTAGCAGGGAGTACCCGCATGTTTTCACGACAGTATTTTGAGGTTCATGCCTACGGGTATGACGTATTTTCTCAAATTATACTTGTTTTCAAACGAGGGGTTACTAAACTTTTGAAAACAACGGTTTTATCAAACTTTGCTTTTTGACCCACTCACCGTTTTATGTTTTGCGCCCCTCCAGGTTAGTTGGCTGGGAGCCTTGCGACGTCGATGGCGCGGTGGTATGACGATGTAGGGATTTACATACGTTTGTATATCTTTGTATCCCTCACACTAGTTACTGTGTATTCTAACAATTCTTCCGCACTCTGTTTTATTAAATTAAATATTCATTATTCTTTATTTCATCCTTCAACTTTCTTTTTGGCTTTCGTCACGCTAACGCGTGTCGGCCAGCACTTCCGACACCTGGCTCGTCCGGGATCGGGATGTGACAAGCTTGCCATGCCAAACTCATATTACGGGTTGGTCTCAAGAGAAAAATTCTAGCTAGCTCAGAACACCAATAGAGTTGGTCCCAAAAAGATGGACCAACAAAGTTTGGCCACAAAAAGACGAACCACTAAGAGTTGGTCCCAAAAAGATGGACCAACAAAGGTTGGTCCCAAAAAGACGAACCACTAAGCATTGGTCCTAAAAAGATGGACCAACAAGAGTTGGTCCCAAAAAGATGGACCAATAAGAGTTGGTCCCCAAAAGATGGACCAACAAAGCTTGGCCACCCAAAAGATGGAACCACTACGAGTTCGTCCCAAAAAGATGGACCAACAAAGCTTGGCCACCAAAAGGTTCATGCTAAATGAGACCCGGATCGGTAACCCCGATTGTATTGGTCTCGGGAGTGTTTGATCTTGACAAAATTTGGAGCGGCCCAAACATTGCCCCCTCGGTTGTCCGACCTTGTACAAGGGTGGACAATCGAACTATGATAAAGTCGCGTAAAACTTGAGTCCTGCTCTAAATCATGGAGTAGGCTACAGTGCTCGCAAGCATTGAATGCTCACACCAATCTCACCATTAAAAGGAGGGAGGAGGGAGGAGAGAGGGGGGGAAGGAGGGTGAGATCGGTGTGAGCATCCAATGCTTGCGAGTACTGTAGCCAGTCCCCTAAATCATTTAGTAAAAAGAATGAATAATGGTTGGCTAAATAACTCAAAACTACATTAAGTTAAAACCTTAAGAAGCTAAAATCTGAAAGTGGCCTAGGATTTGGCCTTAAAGCATTGACCCCATCCGAAACCTTCTTTTTTTTTTTTTTTTTAATTAAAAAAGATTCCATTCTTTCACCACTTTCTACCTACCACCATTTTTACCACAAAAAAAAAAAAAATTATCTTCTCCTTCTATTCATCTTCTTCCTCAAACTTCATCTTCTTCCCCTATTTACCACCATTTCCATTAAAAGCCTTCCCAAACTTCTTTAAATCCTCCAAATTAAATTCTATGGCCATCCACATTCCATAAATCACAACTCTCCTCACCATATTTACTAAAAAATGGTGGATTTTCTTCTCAATCTCCTTTCCATCTAAACCCCAACTTTTCAAGAGAATAGACCTCCATTGTTGGAAGCTCCACACCATTTGATCTCCTTTGAATTTACCACCTCAAATCTCTACTCAAGGTAAGTGAGAATACTTTTCCTCCTTGATTTTGATGGATGTGAATTTGTTGTTGTAGGATTTCAAATTGGCATATACATATATATATATATACATATACTTATATAAATATATATATGTATGTATATGCATACATACACAAGTGTTCTGGCGAAGAGAAGCTCTGCCATTTGAAATTTGTTTTTTATTTTTATTTGGCCACGAGGCCACGAGGCCATCAGGCCATAGATTAATTGGCCAGCCGTGAGCTTGACCTTTTCGGATTTTGACTTTGAAACCCTTTTTTTTTTTTTAAATATTGGCCATGGGGCCATCAGGCCATAGGTTAATTGGCCACTGGGTTTCTAACTTAGCGTGGCCATAAGCTTGGCCTCTCAATACCCCGATATTATTACCCTATTGATATTGTTCTTTGTTGAAAACCAATAGGGACACAAAATGAGCCCACTAACAAGCGAGAAATATGGAGACAAGATCCAAAGCGCTATGGCCAAGAATGAAGAATACCATGATCATTTCTACGGGGGAGCTTCTACCGACCCGGGTAATAAAATTCTCGGTCCTTACTTTGATTCAATGCCGGATTCAATCTTTAAGATTTATATGAAGAACCCAGATATTACACCCCCATTCTTGAGAAGTCGCTTTTCTTGGTCCAATGTGTGGAGTATTGATAGAAATATTTTAAATTGGCCTCATTGCCCGAAACCTAAGAATCTCGGCCCTAACCCCAAGAATGCCAAAATGGTGAGGAAGGGCACATGGGTAGATTGGTATAGGGCCCTTAAACCTTCATCAGGGAAAACATGGAGAGATGTTGGGATTTATGATATACTCGAATTGTGTGCGGCTGGGAACTTCCCATGTGATCGGGCTCTCATAATAGCTGGGTTATGCTTTTGGTGCTCTTCAAGTAATTGCATGAAGCTTAGGTTTGGGATGATGACTCCCACTCTTCTAGATTTGGCCGCTATCGCTGGCCTAAGTCCTCATGGTCAAGAGTATTATGTAACCAAGCTCTCCAAAAATTGTGATAATACCGCTAAGAAGCATGGCCAATGGATTGAAGCCCACTTTAAAATGGATCCCTCTTCGACCAACGTTGTGGTCTCTTTAGAAGAACATGTAGCATTCCTTCATCTTTGGCTATGCAAAATTATACTTTGCTCAGGCTCCGGCTCAATTACTCATGATGCTTAACCACTTGCCGAAGCTTTGGCTAAGGGCGTGCGTATAGCTTTGGGGCCGGTTGTTTTAGCCAATCTCTATAGGAGTTTGAGGAAAATAGCAGAGCCATCCTCTTCTAATGTGAACATTTCTGGGCCCATCTGGCTATTTCAATTATGGCTCCAAGTTTACTTTCCTGAGTTAGGCCCATCCACTGCCGAGTTCCCACCCGACAAGGTCCTTGGGCGCTCATTGCTAGCCCTCCCCATTCCTAATCATACAGAAGGTGCTTGTTTTAGGCCTTTATATGAGTTCACTAGCCGTTCTCCGGCCCACTTTTCCACGTGCTTGAATAGGAGGTACCCGGATTATTTGACTATGACTATTGATGGTCCCTCGAGTCCAAATGATGAAGACCTCAGATACGCCCTTTGGAGCCAGATCTTGATCACCCGAGATCTCCACTATGGCCTCGCAATTACCAAAGGCAGCTCCTATCCTTATGGTTGTGAGCTTTACTTTCCAACAGCAGTGGCCCGTCAACTGGGGTTTACCCAAGCGATACCGGCCCCACCCCTTTCTCTAAACCTTTTTTCATCATGGAGGATGAACTTTAAAGAAGAAGATGTGGAATTTTTGGTGAGAAATGGTAAACATCTTAGCCACTTTGAGTGCCCAATTAGGGAACCTGATTTTAGCACTCTCCCCGCTTATGACGAATGGTGGGCGAAGGTGAGCAAAGATTGGTTTGCGAAGCCGGTTAAGGATCACGTTATCAAACTCTTTGGTGAATGCTCAACCGTTGTGGATTCCTCTAATCCCGCCAAAGGTACGACTTTTAAGTTTTCTTTCTTTTACATACTTTTTTATATATATGCACATATATATATTTTCCTCACATTGCGTTTACTTGTTAGTCGTTGACGGATCATATTCTACTACATCGACTGACTCGGATTCCGGCCGTGGATGAAAGCGCGTTCATTTGGCTTTGAGTAAGTGTCTCCCTTAACCACTTGAAATCACAACCTCTAAGCTATCACGTTGTATTTACTTACGAAGATTTGTAGGTGATTTCGAAGAACGAGGCAACACCATTCATCAAATTATAGCCCAACGGAGAGCCTTTAGAGAGAAAAGAAACAAGAATGCTCAGGAGTCCTCCAATCAAGACATACTTGGACCCGAAATGTATGGTTCCAGAGAGGTTAGCCTTGAGGATCCCGGTCATGAAGAACCCAAATTGGTTGGATCCGAGCTTGAAGAACATGACCGTAAGTCTCCCTCCTTCTTTTCTTAAAATTTTTAATGTAATAGGCTTACCATGTGTATATGGGCAGGACCAATCACGTTTATCTCAATCCAAGATGGAATCCATCCTCACGCCTCGACCCAAGAAACTTGCCTTGGAAATGTAAGTGTGACCTCCTTCCTTTGAGACCACTCTTGTTACATGGTGACTATTAGGCCTTATTGATTTTGGGTCCCAATGCAGGAAGTGTCTACTGGGATGCTTGTGACTACGGCCTTCACTCTTGGGTCCAATGCTAACATGACCAACCTTGTTTCTAATGCTAGACCAAACATGGCCATGGTAACCTTTCCAACATCGTTGTGTCCAACCATAACTTCTTCAATCATTCTTGAAGTTGGCCGAGTAAGCTCTAGCCATTCCTAACTTTGTTTTTTTTTTGTTTTTAGGCACAATGCTCCACTTCTCAAATGTCCCGAATCGACTCCACAAATGACGGAATGGAATTTCATGATGAATTAGAGTTCGCCGCTTCAAACTCCGTGTCGTCCATGATTCTCCATAATTCGGCTCAACAAGCCGCTAATGTAAGCAAAATTCATTTTATCTTTATTGTTATTAAGTAAGCACAACCCTTACTTGTATCTTCTTGGTTGTAGTTGGAAGAGATTCAAACTACTACTCCTCACCCTACTTCGATCGGGCCCGACAATCCCGCTTTGGTGGCTCTTTCTCAAGTAAGTCTTTCCATCCTCCAACAATGGATTATAAAAAAAACTCTGCCTACTTTGCTTACTTACTACCTTACTCATTTACTTTATATATATATTTTTTGTAGCCATTGCAAGTGGCCCATTCTCTTATGTTTCCCCGCCTTAATGCTTTGATGGGGCTAGTAGCCCAAGCCGATTCGTCCACTCGTTCAGCCACCTCCTCAATCTCGGTCACCAATGCATGTGACTCCGAGGTTGTGGACACAATTCGGGCCTTCCTAGAAGAAGAATACGATTGTCTAGCTGACGCGAACAAGAGCTCTAAATTGCAGATGGCGGTTGAATAACTAATGGCCTCATTTCCAACTTCCAACTCCATTAAGGTTGCCAAAAATCTCCTTGATCAAGCGGAAGGCAAAGTGGGGCGCTATATTGAGGACAAAACTAATTCCCAACAATTACAAGAGCTCTCCCAACAAATTTCGGTGTTAAGGCAAATTTTGAGTGAGAAAGGTAAGCTTTGCATGGAGAAAGACCAAGAGATTAACGCCATTGGTGAAAAAATGAAAGAGCTCCAAAAGGAGTTTGAGGAGCTTGACTCCAAAAGGAAATCCCTAGTTGGTGAGATTGACCTCATTCTTCTTGAAACCACGCCTATGCAAAGTGAGCTCAAGACTAACTTGGAGAAGCTTGCTCCACTTCAACAAAAACTATCCCTCCACCAATCTTTGGTGGGCATGGGTGATAGTCTTTGGAACTATGTCAAGAACACACTTCGCCAATCCCTCCCTTTTTAGGTAGCTTAGTTCCTCACTACTCGGCCATATATGGCCTATCTTTTGTATAAGTTAACCTTGCATTTTGTACAAGTTGGGTAGTCATGAACCGGTTGTCGGTCCATTTTGAAAAAATTGACCACTACGTCTCATGAATTTGAACCTATTATGTATTCGACTCAACCATGCCCGCGTTCACCTTTGGTCCGACAAAGTCGGTCCCAAAAGGACCGCCTATCTTTGTTTATTATTTATTATTTCACTCTTATTAATTTTGAGATGACCCAACATGCTCAAAATGATCAAACGTCTTTGTACACTACCAATCATGTGACTTTGGGGCCAGCCCGAAATCTTCACGAATCTCCCATCATCTCCCAAGCTGTCGGGTAATATTTCTTTAAATATCGACCATTAATAGGCAAATCATGGAGATGGCCATTTAAATTGCTCAATTGATAAGCTCCTTTCCCTAACACTCAATGAACTAGGAAAGGGCCTTTCCCACGTTGGTGACCACTTGCCAAACCTTCGATCTTTGGTACCTACAGGTAGAATGGTTCTCCATACCAAGTCACCTTCCCCAAAACTCTTGGCCCTAGTCCTTTTGTCATAGGTCCTGGCCACTGCTTCCTTCTGAGCTTTCAACCTTTCCAAGGCATTAAGCCGAACTTCATCTAGCTCCTCAAGTTCTTGAGCCAGGGTCTGAGTATAGTCGTCTTGACTTAATCCGGCTTGGTGTCCTACCCGTAATGATGGACAGTCACTTCCAAGTGGTAACACGGCATCATGACCATATGTCAAAGCGAATGGGGTAGTTCTGTTGCGGACCTTCTAAGTCCGATATGCTATAAAGAATCGAGATAAAGAGAATGCCATTCTCTAGGGTTATCCTTGATCATTTTTCCCAAGGTCCCCTTCAATACTTTGTTGCTAGCCTCGGCTTGGCCATTAGATTGAGGATTATACGGTGTGGATAGGCAAAGCTTGATACCATAGTGGTATGAGAAAATACTCACATCCGCTCTGTGAAGAGCTTCCCGATACGACGGTAATAGACTCGAACAAGCCGAACGGTGAATGATAATTTTCTGAATTTCACTTCACTTCCTCTTGACTAACCTTCTTGAGTGGAATAGCCTCAAGCCCACTTGTGGTAAAAAGAAATCGGTGGCCACAAGAATGTATTTGTGCCCTTTTGAGGATGGTGGGTTGATCTCTCAATAATGTCCATAGCCCAACCCTTAAAAGGCCAAGCTTTTACAATAGGGTTCATCGGGCAGTGGGACATGTTGAATGGAACCATGCTTGACATGACCGGCAACCCTTTGCATACTCAATGCAATCTTTTTAGTATAGTTGGCCAATAATACATGATGTCTCACGACAACCACCTCTCATGTTGTGTCCCGCTACGATAGGCACCACATAACCCCTTCATGTACCTCGACCATGGCTTCATGTAGTCTTATTTACCCAAACATCTTAAAAGCAAGCCATCAAACCCAATCCGGAAAAAGCTCATCATTTCTAATGAAGCATAATTTACGGCCATTTGTCGAATTGGGCAGCTAGAAGGACCGTTTGGCCTCTTAAAGGTACTCGATGATTTCCTTACTCAATCATCAAATTGACCGTCAAAACCAACACTTCGGCTTGCATTCCCACAATCAAGAATGGAGGGCAAGGACCGTTTTTCAACCTTGAACATTCTTTCGGCCACATCGATCGATAGTTGGACCGGATGCTAATTGAGCCATTGCATTGGCTTACATATTATAGTCCCTAGGTAGATGTTTAAAGTGATTTCCTCAACTCTCCCACGAGTCTTAGAGCAATTGCGGGTAGGGCGACGCCAAACTTGAAACGTGAAATATTCCCCCGGATAGTTGTTTTAAACCAACATTGAATCCCCTAGGACCAATACATTGGTCACCTTAAACTCTAATAAAACTCTCCAAGGCCGATGATCCAAGGCCTCATACTCGGCACTACATTGTTGGAACACTTGAAATCTAATTGAAAAGCATACCTAATTCTAAAAAAACCTTGAGGGTTCTCAATGACAATTCAACTCCGAACATTTGATTTGTCAGTGATCCATCGAAATACAATCTCAAGGAATCAAAGTGACACACAGGGTTGATTGCGAAGTTCTCCATATCTTCGATCTCAATACTTGGGTGATTGGCCAGAAATGCGCCCGCGACACGACCCTTGATAACTATTTGGGGCACATAGCGAAAAGTGAATTCGGCTAAGGCCAAGGTCCATTTTCCAATTCGACTTTTTGTGATAATGGTCGGAAAGCATATACTTGATTAAATCAGTTTTGGATATAATGTGGACCACGAAGGTAGCATGTAGTGCCTTAGTTTGTGTGAAGAACAACGCCAAACAAAGCGATTGGAGAATAATTTTCTGTAGCCATTAACATTCTCGGCTCAAATAATACACAGCTTGCTCTTTCTTATCATCGTTGTCTTGAGCTAAAGACTCCCAATGGAACCTTGAAGCGGAAATATAGAGTTTGAGTGGTCGACCCCTTTTGGGTGGAATCAAAGCGTTGGTTTTGATAGTGCTCCTTAATAGAAGCAAAAACGCTTTTGGTGACATTCCTCCCATTTGAACTCTTCTTCTCCCTTCAACTTGAGCAAAGATGAGAATGGTTCAATTCTCAGTCGAATTTGATATAAACCTTCTTAGAAAATTTATTCGGCCCAAAAGACTTTGTAATTGTTTTTGTTCTTTAGAGGAATTGGTGCATCAATAATGGCATAGCCTTGTTTTATCAATTTCAATCCCTCGTTGATGGACCAAGAAGCCAGAAAGTTTTCAGTGGGAACCCCAAAAGCACATTTTTGGATTCATCCTTAGTTGAAATGACGCGTGGTTCAAAGGCCATTTAAAGGTCATCCGTGACCTGGCCTGAGCTTCAGAACAGCTACATCATCAATATAGACTTCTAATTCGACCTATCATATCATGAAAAATGGAGTTCATGGCCCTTTGATATGTGGCCCCATTTTTCAAGCCAAAGGCATTACCACATACTCAAAGGTCTGTAGCACTAGGGCATCGAGCCGTTTTATGGACATCATCTTCGGCTATGAAAAATTTGATTGTAGCCGGAATGTCCATCCATGAGCGATAAATGCTTGTTTGCGCTATCTACAAGGAGGTCAGCCACGGGCATGGATCTTCATCTTTAGGAGTAGCAAAATTCAAATTACGAAAATCAACACAAACTCTTATTGCTCCACTCTTTTCTTCTGAGGTACAATATTTGATAGCCATTCTACATATCTATTGGCCTAATGAACTTAGCTTTAATAAGCCTCACAATTTCTTCTTTGACCTGCAACTTTACTTCTTTCGACGCTCAGGCGGGCGGTTGCTTGAAGGTTTGAAGTTCTCTATGATCGGAAGACGATGTTCCAGCCAAATCTCTACGGAGATGCAGGCATCTCCTCATAACTCAAACAAGCGAGTCCCTTGTACTCTCTCAAGAACCTCCACCATCTTAACACGGAGATCTGGATCCAACGGAGCCCTTGATGTAAATTGGCCTTGGGTCTTCGATACATTTCCCAAGTTGATCTCTCCAACAAAGAGTCTTGAACTTCGGCCTTAGAGTCATCCATCTTAGTAGGAACTGGAATCCATTTCTTCAACCTCTAAAGGCATCATCATTAGGACCTTCGTGTAGGAATTCCACCAAGTTGATAAGAAGAACCATGCTCGGCCGGCTCTTCCATTGTGTCCATAAGCTAGTCTCAAGCTTGTCTTCCACAGCGGCCCTCTTCTCTCCCTCTCTAGTTGTTATATTCATTTAAAGGGAATATTTTTAGCGAGTGGGGCGTTCACCCTGTCTGCTTGGGCATCGTGTGCCCCAATTCGATCAACTTTTGGGCGGAAACTCCAGGTTGGTCGGCCGTCACTGTCGACCAGTAGAAAACAAAAGGAAATTCAGATGTCCTCCACGTAGTACCTTGCTTCCGAGCGTTGGCGAGAAGCCATAAATGACGTGAGTCGGCCTCAGCTTTCTCAATAGTCTCATCCTCATGCCAAAACCAAGAGCTTGATCGCCCGTGAAGGTACACACATGCTCCATGTGAATCAATCTCGGTAGAGTAAGGCATTAAAATGGGCCGTGGTCTCTACTACCAAAGAAACGATCATTCTTATCTTCCCCCAACTCGACTTTGAGAGGAATGATGCCCTTGGTAACACTAATTATCTCCCACCAAACCCACTAACGGTCTTACGGGTCGGGATCGGCTCTTTGCGACCCTTCTTCCAGCATGTCGCATGGCCGAGGAAGTCGGAAGAATATTCATGGTTGCCCCGTGTCTACCTGCACCTTGCTAATTGGAATCCCATCAAAGTGGGCACACACATACAATGGTTGGAGATGAGATGAAATCCACTTTGTTGTTGGCATGTAAAGCAAATCCTCTGCAGTAGTTTTAATCTGGGCGGGAGTAGCTCTCAAACTAAGGTCTAGATCATCTTGACCATCTTTGGCTCCTCAATTTGCAACCCTAGACTCCTCTTACGAAAAGACATCGCCTTCCATGCTATTAGCTTGGCACAGTGAACCTCAAAATTTCCCGGGTAAAGGTGACTACATTTATGTTTGCGTTGTCAATAGACCCAATTGGATTTTTTTGAAACATTCACTTAGTCTTCCAAGTTTCTCGGCCTCGACCAAAGCTAACTTTGGGTTGGTCTTCTTCACACTGTTTCAATCGGCTCTTCATCGGTAAGTCCTCAACGTACTCATCCTACCACTAATCCTCCCCTCGTCACCATACATATCATCATCTTCCCCAAGTTCCCATCTTTGCTCTCTTCAACAATGGTCGTGGGTTTAGCCTCATTTTCAATAGATGTGGTTCTTTTTGCTCCCGAATTAGCTTGTTCTTCAATAGTAGGCTTGACCTCTTTGTCTCTACTATGTTGGGTCCTTGAAACCCTGACTTAATTTCTATTTCAACCTCGTCTTGACTATGTTTCTCAATCATGACTTGGTCTTTCTTTCTTGGACCCTGAGTGGTCCTCTTTTCGACCATGATTTGATCTTCGACCATCATACGGTCCTCTTTTCCTGTCTTCATGACCTGATTTTCATCTATCTTTACTTTCTTTGGCCTTGGCTTACACAGGTGTGGTTTGACCCTAGAATGATCAACTCCACTTGTGGTATCGAATGTTGCCCCAGGCTCTCGCATTCTCGGCCTCAAAGCACACACAGTGAGATGAGACTCCAACTCAAGAATTGGCTCTTTTGGAACGAAACTATAACTTTGCCGACTGCCATTTCTCTGTACCTTAACATCTTCCCCATTGCGGCCCCCAAGTTGTACGACCCTTTGTGGGTCAACAGGCTCTTCAACCTTCAATTGTTCTCGATGGCAGCAATTCTTTTCAATTGAGCCTCACGCTCCCGATGCCCATCTTTCTTCCTCACGCATGCGAGATGCATATTGCCTGGGCCTTCGGATTTGAGTCTTGGACATTGGTTCTAGTGGTAGTCCATGCCCCTACTCACGAACCATTGCCCCTCCTTGGTGTTGGAACCCTAAAGGTGGAAATATTTTCATTGGGTCGAGGCCTTTCCACATAGGCCACTTCTCTATTCTTACCTTCTAACCGTGACCTATAAGCTTTTCGTTCTTCAACCGGTTTGATATGGGTCTTCTTAGTAATCCTCGTACTTTAGTTGTGGCGGGCGACTTTTTATTGGACACGAGGTGTCGTTCTGCTACGATATTCCCCGAATGGCCACTTGTTCGGCCGAAGATTAGTCCTACCTTTCGAACTATGTGGGCGTAGTATTCGGCCGAATAACAACATTGTTATTAGGAAGACTTTTTAGGTTTTCCCATTTGGACCTTTTCTATCTTGGGTACTCAGTAGTTGCCTTGACTTCCACTTCCACCTCCACTTTGGGATCTACCTTTGGCTTTTCCACTTTAGCCACTTCCGGCGCTGACCTCCACAATGGCATCGGCCACACAATACAATGGCCTTGATTCTCTTCCTCGGTGGGCTGGGAAGCCTAGCCTGCGGGTGATGTTGGACTGGATCCACCTTTCCTTTTTGTTTGTTTTGGATCCTCCAATGATTTGCCTTGCTCTCCTTTCTTAGTGCCTTACTGAACCCCCAAGGTCCAATCTAGGACGGGGTCGGTCTTGCCTTGAAAAATTGGCATTCACCATATTGGCACGAACTTCTTGAAGGAAATGGATTCTTGTCAACACCCATAGCTGGCTTATCCGAAAATTTGAGAATTTTCGGTTGATGAGAGCCACAAAGCATTAGAAACAATGCAATTGTTAGTCCCATGTTTCCTGTGTTATGCCATTTACAATAAGACTTATTTTTAAGTTCATGGTGGAGTTATATCATGACCATTAGGCAATCGATTATTTTTCTTTTAACAATTGGTCAAAAATTAGTTCGGCTTTGATATGTCAAGGTGTAAATCTTGTTCCCAATCCCCTTTTGGACATTTCCCATTAAACTTAGTGACTGGACCGTTGACGGTTGTTGGTCTTTGGAGGGTTTGGTCAGGCTTGACACACCCATAAGGACCATTTACTACAATCTCGGCCAAATTCACACCGATGATCCCTCATCATACTCGATGTATGGTTCTTCCTCCTCACCCATTTCTTACGGTTCCTCTATTTCCTTTGTATGAGAACGGCCGTAGTTCGGGACGAGGCGAAGTCTTAGGCGACTCTCTACAGAAAGTTGGCGAGAAATTCGGCCCGATTCTTTTGTTGCTCCTCTTTGGTAGGGCTCATATCGGTCCACCCGAAGGAGATCGTAAGTGTCCCTAAAGTCCATTCCTTCAAACTTCTTTCTTAAGTCAGGGTGAGAGCCACTCACCAGGCCCATTTTCACGAACTCATGCTCGGAGCATGTTCACTTTGCACTTTTGTCAGAGCCACCTTGAACCTAGCCAAAAATTCTTGAGCGGATTCGGTATAGGTTTTGCTTCATCTTAGCTAGGTCAGCCATGAGACCTCGAAAACGGAGTCGATAAAATGCTCATGGAAGAGTCGCTCCATAGTTTGCCAATTCGGGATGGAATTTTGAGGTAAATTCAAATACCAACTAAAGCTACATCCGTTAATGTACTTGGAAATAATCTCCAATTTCAAACCATCTCGATGTGCAATCTACGCACATTTAGCGAGTGAATGCGGCCAATGTGTTCCTTGTCGATTGTTTCCAAGCCCGAGAAAAAAAGCATGAAATTAGGTTTGCTTGAACCCTCTTGGGGTCCCTCTTGGTCGAAATGCTCTTGGGTATGGCCTATTATATGTGGAATACAGTCGGTCTACGGGCCATCGGTACCATTTCTAGAATTAATTGCTCGATCGCCTCTATCAAATACTTGATTATTCAATGGTTTCACCTAACCACGTTGTTGTTGTTGTTAGACCCAAGGTTGTTCCCCCCCAGATTAAGACCAACAAATTGGTTTATGTGAGGGCCACCAAAGTTACCCCTTATTCCTTGGTTGGCTTGAGGTACGAGGCTGGTTAGGTGGTTTGAAGACCAGAAATGGTCCAAACCAACGAAGGCATTGTGGTTGGGTCTGATCCCGACCCAACGGATTATTGTTGGCATGGGGTTGGTTTGGCGGGTTTAATCCACCATTCACTTGGTTGCCCCCATGACCATCTATTCCCAATCCTGACCATTGATGGCTTGTCGGTAGGTTTCCATTGAGACCAAGTTGTTGGCTAACATATTCACCACATGAGCTCGGTCGATCAATCCTATCGTTCATTTGAGTCCGAATATCGACCTTGTTTGTAGATTGCTTGGGTCAAGGTTTGTGACATAACCCCACGTCCGAATAGATCAACGGTTGATATCAGAGCGGTAGGGTTGCTTGCACTACGGGGCCATTATCTTGTATGGTTTCAATAATGTGACCTCGGTAGTGATAGGTGTGCAGGTGCCATGTCCTTGGCTCGGCCAACTAGAGTGGCCGCGACATTAGTAGTTTGAGTATTCATTGGGGCTGAACCGACCATTTTGATGGCTTTTGTTTCTTGTCTTGGATTTTGGTAGGTCTTTGTACACTACTTGGTCTCACGATTTGGATGAGCCACTGGTATTAGCAGCATGCACAATCAAAGCCTAGTGGTCCCACCAGTCGTGCCCACAAATGTTTCCCTCTTTTCGGTCGGGTTGGATGAAAGGATCTTTGGTCCTTCTTCTAATCAGGTGCGGGCGTGCCACCAGCCAAGCCAAAAATTGGCGAGGTTGGAAATAAATCGAAATGTTGCGCTCGGGCGACTTCTTAACTAAGTGACTAAGTGACCAAGCAAGGAACCTTTCTTGGTCGGGTCCAATCACTACCTCGAATTGAAGGCTGGTTAGGCTTTTGATCTTTATTTTTGGGTTTTTAGGGTTTCTGATATAATAAATGAACGTAAATATGCAAGATAATTAAAAAGTGCGAGAAAGTAAATGACGAGTAATTAAAGATAGTGAAATAAGAGCGAAGAACAAAATTGACTAATGAAAAACGATTAAAACAAATAACTTTGATTAAAACTAGAATCAAAATAACAACAGTGAAAAAGTACTTGAAAAAAAACGGCGAAAATAAACTTACAATTAAAAGTGCTCAGAAAGGACGATGAACGGAAAGTAAATTGCTAGAACTTTAAAACCTATCTTAGAGAATGAAAGTGTCATGACCCGTTCAAAGTTTTAACTTATTTTATTCTAGAAAGTGGGAAATGGCGTTTTACCCACTGGGTTGACTTTTCGGGCGACGTGCTCGTCGGTTGTAATCCACTTGTATTTTCTTGGCGTGCACCGTCGATACGGAGTCGGTAGACGCGAGTCGTCGTCGTTCCCGGAGTCCAAAGAATATTTTACGGGCGTTAGTTTCGGCGTTTCCCGTATTTCAAGTGGGCGGTTCGTTTGTTTGGTACAGGGCCCATTTACTGCAGGCCCATGTGGCCTATCCCGGTTTTCTGGGATTTTGCCTGTGACCCCGTGCTCCCCCCTTCTCTCTTGGTCTCTTGCCAGACCACACAAACACAAACCTCACAATTGCTCAAGCCACCCGGTGGCCTTTCCTCTAACCTCCCACAGGAGCCAAACCTTGACCAACATCATCTCCCTGAACTCACTCTCTATCCAACACAAATGGAACCCGGCCCGGAAAACCCGGGAACTTTGATGTTTCAATTCTTCCAGACTTTGAAACCCTCGTTTTGGAGCTTGAAGGAGCTCAATTTCATCACCAAAGCACTTACGGAAGCCTTGAGACCCAACCCAAGGTTTGGAAGTCGGGTGGCATCGAGAACGGAGGAACTCATTTTGGCCGATTTTCCTCCTCATTTTCAGGCCACTTCTGGCCAGTGTTTTGTCCCCAAAATGGTACAATCTTGTTCTCCTCATCTCTAGCTTCATTTGGTGAATCGTCAATTTGGACTTAAAATGAAAGAAGTTATGAAGCTTTGAAAAATCCTCGAAATCAGGCCATTTTCCCAGTCCAGGCAGCGACGATGTGTGGCGCCGAGGTATTGGCGGCGCCGGCAATCCGGAGAAAAATTGGGAGGAAGTGGCCAGGCGGCGGCGTCGGTAAATCGAATCTGACCGACCTTGCGGCTGCTTATTGACAGGTTGAGCAGTAGGCCAGAAACAAATTTGAGGCTGAGTGGAGCCACGCATGGGCCGCGCGTGAGCTGCGCGTGGCCCGTGAGACAGCCGTTAGACCGCGGCTTGGCGCGTTGAGCCGCGCGTGGAGGGCGCGTGGGAGGTCTGTTTCGATTCTGTTTCCACGGGCGACTCGTGACGACGTGTACTACCTCGGGAGTGATACATACGATATTTTAGGTGTTTTGGACCTCCAATTTGAGAAAGCAAGGGATAGGATTAATTAATTCGTTAATTCGTACCTTTATGAGTTTAATCATTGTACCGGTGATATCTCTATAGGTGGGGCCTATCCAGAGGACTACGAGACTACCTAGGACGGGGGGTACTTTGACCATTTACCTACGGTGAGTAGGTAGGTCTTTGTTTGATAAATGTATATATACGTATGGTTTTTCAACGCTTTCTTTAAGCTGATAGCGTAGTTGCATATCATATACGTTTGTTGGAGGTAGAACATTCGTATTATATTGCCATGCATGTTTTCATCGCATTTGCTCTTCGGTAGATGTATAACACCCCGGAATATTAGTACTTTCAGTCTTGTGGCGGGACTAGCCTTTGACGTTTGGAGTAGTCACTACCAGTACCGCTACGCAGCTTTGGATTCATTGTAGGTACTAGCCTGTTCTAGGTTGCATTAGGCAACTCGAGCTTGTGTGACTGCACTATGTGCACAGCGCTTAGCGTTAGACTCGCGTCATTGTAGTACTCAGCTTATTACTTTTATACCTAGCTTGTTCATTGTGGGATTTAGCCCCTTGGGCATGTGTGTTTTACATATGGGTGAGCAAATCAGTAAATGATTTATCGGGGAGTACCCGAATGTTTTAAATGATAGTATTTTGAGGTTCATGCCTACGGGCATGACGTATTTTCTCAAACTATACTTGTTTTCAAACGAGGGGTTACTAGACTTTTGACAACGGTTTTATCAAACTTTGCTTTTTGACCCACTCACCGTTTTATGTTTTGGGGCCCTCCAGGTTAGTTGGCTAGGAGCCTTGCGACGTCGATGGCGCGGTGGTATGACGATGTAGGGATTTTTATACGTTTGTATATCTTTGTATCCCTCTTACTGTGTATTCTATTATTTCTTCCGCCCGCACTTTCTGTGCACTCTGACTACTGTTTAATTCAATATTCTATCCTTTATTCTAAATTTTTCTAATTGGCTTTCGTGACCTAACGCGTGTCGGCCAGCACTTCCCGACACCTGGCGTGTTCGGGATCGGGATGTGTCAGATTGGTATCAGAGCGTGGTTTTTTCGTAACCTAGGCTCTTCTTTCCGTACTCCGTACTTGTCTGTGGTATCAGACTTCGAATTTCGTGAATTCTTGTTCTTGATTCTTACTCTTGGAATCGAGAATTTTCCGAACTTTACACTTTTGGTGTATTGTTTCCAATGGACCAAATTCGTGAGACCTAGTTTCACAAACCCTTTGCACTGCTAGTATTTTACACTGTAACCAACGATTTTAACCTTCGGGTAACGCGTGTTCTTTTGGTTTTGCTTGTCTGGACGCGTTTTCTACTTCTTGTGGTAGTTTTGACCATCGCTGAGTACGCCAGCGGATGTTCAAATTGTTAGCAGTGAAGGCTTGGAGATGGATTTTCCTCTCAATTGTTTCAACCGCTTTCCATTTTCCTTCGGAAATGGAAAAGTATCACCGTGAATTTCCTGTACTTTACTTTCCGCACGTGGCGACTGCAATGACCTTTTCGATGATCGTAAACCGAGCCTATCGGTCGACTTTTCTCGAACAATTCGTGACTACTACTTTTTGGTAGTTGGGACAATTTCCATCTTCGTGGTGTGGTTTAACTGTGTGGAGTCTCTACGACTGTTTTGTTGGTCGTGACTCAATTTTCTTCGAACGTTGAAGAACTTTTTCGTGCTTCTGGAGTTGACGTTTTCTTTCCACTCATGACTTTGTCATTCAAATCGATCATTTTCCCACTTCTGCAGGTGCGGCTATCTTGACTATTCGTTTTGGCGACGGTATGGATTGCATATCCACAAGTGACGGTGATTGACAATAACTTTGGTTTTGACTCTAATTGCGGCGTATCCACTGTCTGAGTACAGTTTGACTTTTTATCGAATCTTCGTATTCGAATGCCGATGAGGACTTTTCACTATGACTGGTTCACTTGGCTAATCAAGTTGCCATCTTTGTCTCTCTCTGGTTTCTGCTTTAACCAAAATCTACTCAAGGCACCCGAACTTTCTTTCTGCTCTCGCTGAGCCATCCTTTGGCTATGGTAGATCACTGATCTCACCACCGTCTTTGTCGACCTCAATTTACTGACCCTGGATCACTCGTTCCCAGGTAACCTTTGAAACTTGTTTTTTTTGGAAATTTTCCCGGCGAGGTTCGACTTCGAACTTCGGCCATTTATTGGTGAAACCAACTCTAAAGTACCTTAAACTAATCACCTTTGAACTCTTGGAAGCCCCAGGAACCTTGCTCAGACCTTGACTGGTGGCGTTGGGCCGAGAAACACCAAAACCCGAATCGGCAGTTTGCACCCAGTAGTTGGGTATCGGGCAGTTATTCTTTCGGTCTCCAAAAGAATTTGTCTTTCAACGTGGAAGTTCAGCTCTGAATCATCCAGTAGTGGGTCAACTTCATCTTAAACGTGGTGAGTGATTCACTAGTGGATTCCGTTTCCGTTTACTGGGTAACTCTACCCAGTCTTTCGCGCAGTTCTGCTGTCGTTGCGACACTCGTCATTTTGGATAAGTGTAAGCAAGAAACTCAGGTGTGCCATGGCTGTGGACGATTGGGACACAGAGCTAACCAGTGTCCGCAGTACCGGTAAAAACCAACCTTTGGCCTGTTCCGATGCAGTAAGTTGGACGAACAGTTTGCTTTCAACAATCTACTTTCGGTGGAGACGGACATTGTCCAGGCAATGTCATTCCATACTCTAGAACCTTTCTCCTGAATCTTGGTTACGCTACTCTGTATCCTGGTGGTGCCTGGCTGTTCCAGTGTGGAACGTTGTTTGCTTTTGGGCGAGTTGTACTTTCGACCAGTAGGATACTCTGAACGATTCTGATCTTGTTTCGGAAACGTTAAACTTTCTTTGGGCTTTTTACTTGAGATCCAAATGGATCCAAGTAGTACCTACTCAGCTATTTCGCCCTTGTTTACTTGAACTACTCGACTACATTGTACTCCTTCTGGGTACAATATGAAATCCCTATGCCGTAAGGCAAAGTTTGTCTTGTTCTTTGGGATTGTCGGTGATACTCCGTTATCATCGCTAATCCAGTTTGTTTGCCAATCTCATTCCTCTGGATGTCGTAGTTTTTCGACGTGATCCTAGGAATGGATTGTTACCCCAATTTCGTGCCAGTGTGGATTGTCGGCGAAGGTTGATCACCTTCTTGCCACTTGGCATAACGACTGTGACGTTTAGCGGCGAGTACCGGAGAAATCGACTCGTAGGCTGACTTTCAGCTACGAGTGAACGAACCTTTTGAGTTCTAGTTGTTCTGGTTGAACCACATGTGTGGTGTTGGAAATTGAAATTTCTCTTTGTGTTGACGAAGTACCGGTTGTCAACAAAATTTCTTAGGATCCTTCCTAACGATCTACCCGAATTATCGCCTGATCGAGAAGTGGTTTTCACCATCGGTCTTTCCAGGTATTGACCGTATCTCTTTCTCTTACCTTTTATCTTTCGACTCCATGTGAGTGGTGGGAGTTGAAGATTTTCAATTTCAGGCACTTTTGCCAAGGAATTCTTTCTGCCTTGCACTTCACCCTGTGGAGCTCTAGTCTTGTTTGTTCGTTTGAAGTTACGGTACTTTAAGGCTCTGCATCGATTATAGGCAATTGAATCGGGCGACGATTAAAACCGTTATCCCCTGCCTAGAATCGATGATCTTTTTGACCAGCTCCGAAGTGCACAGTTTTCTCCAAGATTGATCTGTGGGCTGATTACTGTCAGCTATAGATCAAGAACTTCGTCGTTACTTGACCACTTTCTGGACTGGTTACGAACCTTACGAGTTTTCTTGTCATACCTTTCGGGATGACAATCGCCCCAGTAACTTTCATGAACTTGGTGACTCGAGTACTTCGCCGTATCTCGACAAGTTTGTGATAGTCTTCTGGTTGACTTCTGTCGTATTCCAATTCTGGGGCCGATCATGCAAAATGTTTTGCGCATGATTCGTTGAAGTTTAAGAACTTTTCAGTTTGTGCCAGTTCTGGTCTAATCATGTGTCTTTCTTGGGACATGTGATTCCTGCGGATTGCATCCTTGTCGATCCCCAGATGGTTACTATGGCGGGATCTGGGAGCGACCGCAGAAGTGTTATAAGATTTCGAAACTTTCTTGGCTTACTCAGTTTTACCGACGTTTCGTGGAGGATTTCTTTTCTGTTTCTCTGCCTTTCACGAAACTTGCCAGGAAGAACGTTAACCTTCGTGTGGAACGACGACCACGAGGAAAATTTTTTTTTTTTTTTCTTTCTGACTGCTCAAGTTTGGTCTTACTCCTGTTCTTGTATTAGCACTTTCCAACAACGGCGGTACTACGGAATCTACAGTGATGCGTCACTGAGCGGGTTGGATTGCGTGCTAATACAGCATGGATGGATAATCTCTCATGCCTGTAGACGACTGAAACCGCATGAGATGAATTATCTTACCCATGATTCGAAGCTCGTTGCCAGTATCTTTGCTCCGAGATTCTGGCGACATTTTCTCTTTGGTGAGACGTGTTGACCGTTCACTGACCACCAAAATTTGAGACGTCTCTTCTCTTTTCTTTTTCCTGGGAGACCTCAATCTCTGTCAAAGGAGTCGGATGTAACTGATGGGTGACTACGATTGCACTATCGATTACCACCACCCGGCCGTGCAAACGTAGTAGTTGGTGCCCTCTGTCAGAAGTCCTTCGGACGACTGATTACTCGTTCAGCTAGTCGTTTATCCCTCTTTTGACTAAACTTCGAAGCACTGGTGTCACCTTGAGTCGTGGTGACGTCGGAGCGCTGTTAGCCAGCGTTCGGTTCTGACAATTGTCTTCTTCTCCTGCATCCCTTTCAGGGGAGCGGCCTGGGAAGGATGTATTGTGAACAGTGTTGTACTCTAATCTACCTCATTGTACTTCTTATGGAAATTTCGAGGACGAAATTTTTATAAGGGGGGTAGATTGTCACAGCCCGTTCAAAGTTTTAACTTATTTTATTCCCGGAAGTGGGAAATGACGTTTTTACCCCTAGGTTGACTTTTTGGTTGACTTTTGCGTCGTAACTCGTACGACGCATCCACTTGTATTTTCTTGACATGCTCGTCGATACGAATTCGTAGACACAAGCCGTACGTCGTTCGGAGTCCGAACGAATATTTTACGGGCGTTAGTTTCGGCATTTCCCGTATTTCAAATTGGGCAGTTTCGTTTTGTTTGGGCTGGGGCCCATTTACCTGCAGGCCCATGTGGCCTATCCCAGATTTTCTGGGATTTTGCCTGCCTTTGACCCGTGCTCCCCCTTCTCTCTTGGTCTCTGCAGACCACACAAACACAAACCTCACAATTGCTCAAGCCACCCAGTGGCCTTTCCTCTGACCTCCACCAAGCCAAACCTTGACCAACATCATCTCTGTCACTCTCTATCCAACACAAATGGAACCCAGCAACCCAGGAAAACCCAGGAACTTTGATGTTCAATTCTTCCCGACTTTGAAACCCTCGTTTTGGAGCTTGAGGGAGCTCAATTTCATCACCAAAGCACTTCTGGAAGCCTTGGGAACCCAACCCAAGGTTTGGAAGTCGAATTGGCATCGAGAACAGAGGAACTCATGGCCGATTTTTCCTCCTCATTTTCAGGCCACTTGTGGCCAGTGTTTGGTCCCCAAAATGGTACAATCTTGTTCTCCACATCTCTAGCTTCATTTTGGTACTTGAATCGTCCAATTTGGACTTACAATGAAGAAGTTATGAAGCTTTGAAAAATCCCCAGAAATTCGGCCATTTTTCCCAGATTCCGGCGACGGCGATGGCGGCCGGCGGCGGCTGGCGCCGGCGGCGGCTGGCGCCGGCGGCGGCTGGCGCCGGCGGCGGCGACCGGAAAATTGGAAGGGATGACCGGCGCTGACGTCAGCGATGACGTCAGCAAACCGGGTCAGACCGGCCTTGCTGACATCAGCGAACCGGTTCAGACCGGCGCTGATCGGCTCGGCTGAGCCGCGAGTGGAGCCGCGCGTGGAGCCGCGCGTGAGCGCGCGTGAGACAACCATTGGAGCCGCGGCTTGGCGCGTTTAAGCCGCGCGTGAGGGCGCGTGGGAGGTCCAATTTCGATTCTGTTTTCACGGGGCGACTCGTGACGACGTGTACTACCTCGGGGTAGTACGCACGATATTTTTTGAGATGTTTTGGACCTCCAATTTGAGAAAGCAAGGGATAGGATTAATTAATTCGTTAATTCGTTACCTTTATGAGTTTAATCATTGTACCGGTGATATCTCATATAGGTGGGGCCTATCCAGAGGACTACTGGGGCTACCCAGGACGGGGTACTTCGACCCGGCTACCTACAGGTGAGTGAGTCGGTCTTTGTTTGATAAATGTATATATACGTATGGTTTTTCAACGCTTTTAGCTACATTGGCGTAGTTGCATATCATATACGTTTGTTGGAGGTAGAACATTCGTATTATATTGCCATGCATGTTTTCATACATTTGCTCATCGAGTAGATGTATAACACCCCGGTATTAGTACTTTCGAGTCTTGTGGCGGGACTAGCCTTGACGTTTGGAGTAGTCACTACCGATGCCTTCTGCGGCTTTGGATCCATTGTGAGTGCTAACTTTTACATTTTCTAGGTTGCATTATTAGGCAACTCGAGCTTGTGTGAGCGCACTATGTGCACAGCGCTTAGCGTTAGACTCGCGTCATTGTAGTACTCGGCTATTACTTTTATGTTGGAAATATGCCACGAAAGTCAATCTTTGGAAAACTTTTGGACATTTCTTTATATATAAAATTAACCCTAAATACGGTAAAAGGGCAAAGTCACTTATTAGGATGTCAATAGTTGATATATGTGGAAATAAGGTGAATCCATGGACAATGGATTGATGGAAGAGAAGTAATCTAATGATGTTGAACTACGAGACCTTCTTCTCATAACCATAATGTTCAAAATATTTCTACAGTCATGGGATTGCCGGAGGATGCGACAATCCGGGAGACAGTACGTACTATGTCGGCTTCAAATTGGAAGGATGGAAAGTCTCAGCCATTCGTGTGGTGACACTGACAAGTATGTAGGTGCTCATTGAGAGATGAGTTCACACTTGAATACAATCGAAAGGAGTACTTGCATGGAGGTCTACTCACATGTCAAGCAAGTAACTCCATTGATTGGAATATGTAAGTAATCCTTTGACACGAGACATCATAGTTGTCTTGTGGTTAAAGTCCTTAATCTTTGATTATGTCAAAGGCACCCCAATCGGGGAGGGTGTCCACGGCATAGTTGGGGTTAAGCTACTTAGCCATGGAGGCAAGTGAATGGTCAACAAAGGGGATCTCTAATCCTCGTTATGAGAGGAAGAATACTCCTAAGATATGATTCGAAGTCTTACGGCCGAAGTAATGGCGTAGTGATGCAGTGTTCCTTTGACTCAATTGAATCATATAACATGATATAATCACATTAGGGGTTTGACATTATGTATCCATACCCTAGTAGTGTGATTGAGAGTATTGTGTTAGAGAAGGATCAAATTACATTGTAATTCCAATTGAATAGGTTCTCCGAACAAACTTCTTAATTAGCTTGGGTAGCCATGATATATGTGTAGTGTGTCACTCATGGTTTGTGGGATCTTGTAGATGATTAATTAGTAATCATCAAAGAAGATAGAGAATTAAAATAAGTTTTAATTCACTAGATGATTGGATAAAATAAATCAATTGGATTGATACCAATCACCTCACTGCCTTGCTAATTAGAACCTAAACCGATTGTACACCAACACTTCAGTGGTGGATCAACACGTGAATGATGGAAATATAATCCTTTGGATTAATTGAGTGTTATGATTAATTAGAAAGTCTAAGAAAATCATAGAAGCGATAAAAGATCGCTTTGGGCTTAATGAAATAAGTTCGGGTTAATCCGGGCCCATTGGGCCCTAACCTCTTTGGCCTTTTATTCAAGCATAAGATGACTTGAAATTGTAAAAGCCCAAAAGCCCACACAACACCCCCTTTGGCCGGCCTTGAGTGATAGAGAGTGAGTGGAGTCAATTGTTGACTCACTTCTTATTTATATTGAAAGTTTATTGAAACTTTCACTAGTGGAACATCACCATACTTAAAACCATAACTTGTATGGCTTTTGTGATTGAGTGAGTGAACCAAAAAGGAAAAATATCTCTCCCTTTCTCCAACCTACACAGCCGGCCAAACCAAGGGAAATTGAGAGCTACACTTCTCTCTTTCTCTTGTGATCCATCATCCATTCCATCACTTGGTGGGTGTGGATCCTTAGAGGTCTTCAATTTTGGGGACTAGGAGAACCTAGAGGAGTTCCATTTGGTCAAGGTGGAGCAAGCAAGGAGGGAGGCTAGGCTCAAGGAGTTCCAAGAAGAGAAAGCTTGGAGGTGGTCCATCCTTGGTCTAAAAGCTAGATCAAGAGGTATAAAACTTCTACCTCCACTTTGTTCTTCAATTTTTAGTAGATGCATCAAATACAAACCTATGCTTCTTGAAGGGGATTTGCATGACTATTGCTTTGATAAATTGCTTCCGTTGCTTATGCATATAAATTGTGAATTGTATACGCATGCTAGTCATTAGAAATCCCACATAAATCTCATAATTTCCCTTCAAGTGGTATCAAGAGCCAAAGGTTTATATTTGTTGTGTCCTTTTGGATTTTATATATATGGGTTATAATTTTATGTTAGACATAATATTTCTTCATTCAAAGTATGTTTATCTTTTGTTTTTCAATTGTTGAAAAATGTGATTTAAAAGTTGAAGAAGATATGCATGTAAAAGTGTTTTAAATGCATGAGTGAAGAGTGAGTTTTTTGGACAAAAATTGGGGCTTTTGATCTTTGGGAAGGGCACGGTTTTGGGGGATTTTTTGGGCTAGTGTTTGTGTTTTATTTTGATATACACTCACACACTTTTAAGCTAGAAAGTCTAGCCCTTGTCACTTTTGTTTTTTGTTTTGAAAAACCACCAAGAAAGAGCAAATCTTGAAATTGTTTCATGGTTTTTGTTCTTGGTGTTCATTTTATTTTTTCTTACTTTAATTTCTGTTTTGGGTATGTATTTTATCTATCAAAATTGTTTGTAGATTTAAAATATCCTAGATTTGACTAGGAACCCATCCCTCACCCATACCCAAACCTTACTTCAAAGTCAACAAGGACATTTGGTGACAAGGAAAAGCATGGGCTCTTATTTCTTTTGAAATTTGAGGAAGATGTTTGACATTCTCCCTCTCTCCCATACCACAACCGGCCATACCCAATAATGGGTCCCTTAGGGGCTCTTTTGCAAATTTAAATATGTTATATTTACTTTTAAGTATTTGCGGTTTGACCCATAACTTTTAAGTATTTGCATTTTGGCCCCACCTCTCTTGAGGACAAAATATTTTGATATTTTATTTTTGTTTGTAGATTAAACTCATCATACAATTATGCCCATATGTACTAAATCTAATTGATAATTGTTGCATTTCGATTAATTATTTAATGTGATTAAATAGTTAGTAGAATGGTTGACTATGGACATACGCCTTAAACGATAATTGAGCTACAAGTAAGGCCGACAAATTCAAATTGTTTGAACCTTGGGAATGTGTTTTAATTGCTATTTCAATTGGACCACAACACGTTAGACGTTAATCTTTCTCTCCCTCTTAGTATATGTAATTTGTTGGAATTTGTACAAATCGGTTTGTAATTCTTATTACTTCTTTACCTCATTAGTTGATTCCCTCTAGTACTAGACTAGAGTCTCTTTAACTATTGGTAAAGATACATATTAAAAGGGGTTTTCATGAGATTAAAGATTTGTTGGGTCCAACGCCCTAATTAGCAATGAATGATTGTCTTTCGTTTCTAATGGCTCAATTAAAAATGTTTTAATTGGATTGAAAGCACGTAATTAAAACGATAGCTTCCCTAGATCTTATTCAACAATGTTGGCTCGTTGTTGAATTAACCTACAATGTCCATAGTCTTCCAAAGAGCCTAAAAATAACTAGTATTTGTTATAGGACACCATTTATTGTAATATGATTAAATAAATAAAACGATGAGACCTCAAAAATCCCTCAATTACAATCAATATTAAGTTGAAAGCGGAGAGGTGTTTTGAACACTTCTTCGTGGCCTTCCACCATGGTAGGCTCCAAGCGTTTATGACTCATACACCGGCTTCACCCTATCATGGGGGAGTACAAAGTATGTGCTTATACTCAGGAGGGGTCTATTTCAACATTTGATGTGGTAAGGTAGGGCAACACGCACATGGCCAACATCATATCATTGTGAGGCTATTCTTGAAACCCTACACGAACTAGCATGGTGGGAATAACTTAACTAAGAAGAATGGTGCCAACATCATATCATTGTGAGGCATTAGACTCTAGAGGCCAAAGGATGGGTAATCACAAGAGGTTGTTGTGAATGGGTATCCGTACCCTCTCATTGTTATTGTTGCTAGCCAACATCATATCATTGTGAGGCGGGCTTGGTAATGGTGAGTCTCCCATAACCTACTAGGAGCTTTATTTGAAATCTCCCGGATTCCATCTTTGAGGGATATGGAATTTGACTAAAATAGTGGGTAGGTGTCATACGGTTTAAAGACCTAAATCATTTGACTTAACAATCAAACTAATTTATTTATTTTATGTTTATGTATTTAGATATGGTTGGAAGCACGCTATCAAAGATACTTGACAAACATTGCCTCGAGGGGTACAATTTCCCATCATGGTACCGTAATATCAAGATTCTCCTTACCTTGGAGAAAATTGTTTACGTACTAGACAAGGCTCCCTCTCACATACCTCTAGGCCCCGAGGCCACTGAGGATGAGCGTGCTAAGTATGACAAGCACGTTGAGGATGATACACAAGCCAAGTGCTATCTGTTGGCTTCCATGAATGAGGAGTTGCAGAGACAGCACGAGGGCATGGATAGTGCATTCTCCATCATACTCCATCTTAGGGAGTTATATGGTGAAGGGACGCGCAACCGTCGCTTCAGCACTGTCTGTGAACTTGTGAAGACCAAAATGGTCAAGGGAGCTCCAGTGCATCAACATGTACTGAAGATGATTGGACTCATTGAACAATTGGAGAGCCTAGGCACTCCACTTGACGGGGAATTGGCCCAGGACTTCATCTTGGCTTCTCTTTCTGATTCATTCTCGCAGTTTGTAATGAACTACAATATGAATAAGATGGATAGCACTCTCTCTGAGTTACTAAACATGTTAGTGACTGCTGAGAAGACTATGCTGAAAGAGAACGTTGTGGGGACTCTAGCAGTAGCCCACAACAAGCCATCCTCTTCCAAACCTAAGCCGAAAGGCAAATGGAAAGGAAAGGGGTTGAAGTCATCCACTCCTAAGGCCCAAGGAGGAGTGAAGAAAAAGGCAAAGGAACCCAAAGGGATTTGCCACCACTGTGGAAAAGACGGGCATTGGAAGAGGAATTGCAGGTTATACCTTGCATCTCTGAAGGACAAACCACAAGGTATGGTTATTGTCCTTATCTTCAATTCTAAATGTTAGATCTTCTAATTATTATATTTGATATAAAAATGCTAATCACCTATGCAATTGTATGTAGGTGAAGGAAGCAAGTAGAAGATGAACTAGCAAGGGACTAATGGAATGAAGGGTTCGGTCATTATTTTGCTATCTACTTAGAAAAGTTTGTTAGGCCCTTAAAGATAGTCTTTAAACTTTCTTATTTTGATAAGAACTTATTATGTGGCTTCATATGATGGAAGACCCATTATGGTGCCTATATGAAGGTATATAATTAGTCTCTAATGTAGGAGCTAATTCTTTTGTATTAAACATTATGAATGTTTGTTTTATCATATCAATGTAATGTGATGGATACCTTCTACTATATTCAATCCTCTAAGTAGTGTTATGAATTGAAAATTGTCTTGTTGAATTCTAGTTGAAATTCATAAGAAAATTGTTTCTTATATTCGGTTATCACTTATACACAAACCAAGTTCACTCTTGGTTCAACTAGTAGTTTTGAACAACTAATTGGACATTCATAAATTGTTTTAAGAAATGTCAAATGTGTTAGTGATCGAACCAAGTATGAAGTGTCTAAATCTATAAAATGTTTAAAGATCTTAGTCACTTAATAACAAGACATCAACTTTGTGGAATTGGAAACAATATGCTTAAAAGTATTAAGCTACTCCACAATGTCCTCTACCCGTTTAGTTCTAGATTATACACTTTGAATGTATAAATACGATTTCTCATTAAGATCATGAGAAATAGTGGGAGATGAGAAATGGATATAAACAACAATATGATTGGTTTATAATTGTCTATAATTAATAGTACAAGACTAATATTTATGAGCTTGTTATTTTAATTGTTAAAAGGCCTCAAGCTCTACGAATCGTTAAAATTCTATGTTGTGTAAGCATTCTTAGAATAACCTATGAATGTTGGTTTCGTCAACCTAACATAAAATGGTTATATGTTGGGAGTTGTCCATCATTCTCTTTTATGAGAACAAGCTGAAAACAAAGCAAATGGACAAGATGATGAAACAAAAGGGAATAGTTTCAAAATGAGTCACAACATATAGTTTAACGACAAGACAATCCGATTTCGGCATCTCTTGTAACTATAATGCTCTAAGTAGTGTTTGATTAAGAATTAATCAACCACCTAGGAGGTACGGTTGAGTTTCCGTATCCTTAGTAGGAGACTATGTTTCCACTAATGATTTGGATAATTCTTATATGACTACTTTAAAAGTCTTAGTATGACTAAAGCTTGAAATATGATGTTTGACACCATATGTTTTAAATGAAAGGACTTGACAAAACAAGTCACACATTTGGTATTGGATCTAAATCTAGATTTAATCCAACATTGAGGAATTACTTGAGAAGTAATTCTTTTGTGTAAGTTCATTTAAATAACTTGTGATTAACTAGAATTATTGAATATCTCAAAACTGTTGAGACATCATCGATAAGCTAATGGATCTTATTGATTGTCAATAAATCCAACACAAGTTAGTGGGAGCTATATGCATTCAATTCAAGAAAATATATAAGTGTTATGTTTTTCTTAATGTCTTGAATGAGTACTTAGTTACAATAAAACAGTGGGAGTGATGTCATTCTTTTGAGCAACATGTAGTGAATGAAATCTATTCGATAGATTTAGTGAAATACATATATTGCTCAGAATGACAATTGGTGACACGGTCAATTTAAAGTAAAGACTTAAAATGGACTAAATGAAGTTATATGGGGTATTTGAATCTCAAATGTTGTAGATTTGAGAAAGTATTTCTACATATGATATAGAAACTGCTTTCATGACCCTTATAAAGAATTTGTCGCTAAAATCACAAAAGGGACACAAGTATGGACTTGTTTGATTATATCCAAAAGGTGAATAACCATCGTGGTTGTCACTTGGAGATAATGATATGTCCCAGGATCAGAACCAAGGCAACTGAATGAGTATATATATATATATTAATATATTATTACCTTTGAGAAAGGAATGTCAGAGTGAGACTCTAGAAGCGTGGATTCACTTAGGTTATCAACCAAAGTGAAAATTACCCATTTTAACAAATGGATCTTCATGTTGGATGAAGAACTAATCATATGAATGAATTGTTAGTATGGTACTACAATGGTCTCATAGTTGGAGCAATGTTTGCATATAGTATGCAAACGAGATATATGTTAAGACATATATATTAAAGTTTTGGAAACTGCTTCAAAAGGTGTTTCGAATAGACGGGGTTCACATGGAACCAATGATTGAATCCTAACCATAAGGTCGTTAGTAAGGTACTACGACGTAATGGGGCGATAGCTCAAGCCATGGACTCAAGGTCTCATCAAATATTTGAACACAAATGAAAAGAGACATCATTAAATGTTTTGGAAACATTTAATAAGTATATCCCTTTTAAGATAAAAGGATGAATACATAACCTAGATAAATTATGTGCTCAAGTGCACTCTACTAGCATCTATGAAATGCACTAGTGATTGACTTTAGTGCAAGTGGGAGATTGTTGGAAATATGCCCTGAAAGTCAATCTTTGGAAGAAACTTTTCAGGACATTTACTGTATATAAGGATAACCCTAAATACGGTAAAAGGGCAAAGTCACTTATTAGGACAATCTCAATAGTTGATATATGTCCAAATAGTGAATCCATGGACAATGGATTGATGGAAGAAGTAATCTAATGATGTTAGACTACAGAGACCTTCTTCTCATAACCATAATGTTCAAAATGTTCCTGGTCATGGGATTGCCAAAGGGATACTGACAATCCAGAGACTAGTACGTACTATGTCAGCTTCAAATTGGAAGGATGGAAAGTCTCAGCCATTCGTGTAGTGACACTATGACAAGTATGTAGGTGCTCATTGAGGGAATGAGTTCACTAAATACAATCGAAAGGGAGTACTTGCATGGAGGTCTACTCACATGTCAAGCAAGTAACTCCATTGATTGGAATATGTAAGTAATCCTTTGACCTGAGACATCATAGTTGTCTTGTGGTTAAGTCCTTAATCTTTGATTATGTCAAAGGCACCCCAATCAGGAGGGTGTCCACGACATAGTTGGGGTTAAGCTACTTAGCCATGGAGGCAAGTGAATGGTCAACAAGGGATCTCTAATCCTCGTTATGAGAGGAAGAATACTCTAAGATATGATTCGGCCGAAGTAAAGGAGCGTAGTGATGGAAATTGTTCCTTACGACTCAATTGAATCATATAACATGATATAATCACATTAGGGGTTTGACATTGTATCCATACCCTAGTAATGTGATTAAGAGTATTGTGTTAGAGAAGGATCAAATTACATTGTAATTCCAATTGAATAGGTTCTCCTGTAACAAACTTCTTAATTAGTTTGGGGTAGCCATGATATATGTGTAGTGTGTCACCATGGCTTCAGGGATCTTGCTGATGATTAATTAGTAATCAATGAAGATATAGAATTAAAATAAGTTTTAATTCACTAGATGATTGATAAAACAAATCAATTGGATTGATACCAATCACCCTTCTACCGCTCGCTAATTAGAACCTAAACCGATTGTACACCAACACTTCAGTGGTGGGATCAACACGTGGATGATGGAAAAAGCCAACCTTGATTAATTGAGTGTTATATCACTCAGGAAAGTCTAAGAAATCATAAAAGCGATAAAAGATCGCTTTTGGGCTTAATGAAATAAGTTCGGGTTAATCCGGGGCCCATTGGGCTCCCAACCTCTTTGGCCTTTTATTCAAGCATAACATGACTCTCAAAATTGTAAAAAGCCCAAAAGCCCAAATAACACCCTATAGCCTAGCCATGAGAGAGAGAGAGTCGAGTCAATTGTTGACTCAATTCTTTATATATGTGGAAAGTTTATTGAAACTCACATAAGGAGCAATCACTCACTTCACACCATAACTAGGGACGCTTGGGCGATTGAGTGAGTCAACCAAAAAGAAAGAAATATCTCCCTTTCTTCCTCATATACTGTTTCCTGGCCATACCCAAAGGGGAGTGAGCTACACTTCTCTCTTTCTCTCGTGATCCATCATCCATTCCATCACTTGGTGGGTGTGGATCCTTAGAGGTCTTCAAATTTTGGGACTAGGAGAACCTGTGAGGAGTTCCATTTGGTCAAGGTGGAGCAAGCAAGGAGGAGGCTAGGCTCAAGGAGTTCCAAGAAGAGAAAGTTTGGAGGTGGTCCATCCTTGGTCTAAAAGCTAGATCAAGAGGTATAAAATTCTACCTCCACTTTGTTCTTCATTTTTATTTCATCAAATATTAACCTATGCTTCTTGAAGGGGATTTGTATGACTAATTGTTTTTGATAAATTGCTTCCGTTGCTTATGCATATAAATTGTGAATTGTATACGCATGCTAGTCATTAGAAATCCCACATAAATCTCATAATTTCCCTTCAAGTGGTATCAAGAGCCAAAGGTTTATATTTGTTGTGTCCTTTTGGATTTTATATATATGGGTTATAATTTTATGTTAGACATAATATTTCTTCATTCAAAGTATGTTTATCTTTTGTTTTTCAATTGTTGAAAAATGTGATTTAAAAGTTGAAGAAGATATGCATGTAAAAGTGTTTTAAATGCATGAGTGAAGAGTGAGTTTTTTGGACAAAAATTGGGGCTTTTGATCTTTGGGAAGGGCACGGTTTTGGGGGATTTTTTGGGCTAGTGTTTGTGTTTTATTTTGATATACACTCACACACTTTTAAGCTAGAAAGTCTAGCCCTTGTCACTTTTGTTTTTTGTTTTGAAAAACCACCAAGAAAGAGCAAATCTTGAAATTGTTTCATGGTTTTTGTTCTTGGTGTTCATTTTATTTTTTCTTACTTTAATTTCTGTTTTGGGTATGTATTTTATCTATCAAAATTGTTTGTAGATTTAAAATATCCTAGATTTGACTAGGAACCCATCCCTCACCCATACCCAAACCTTACTTCAAAGTCAACAAGGACATTTGGTGACAAGGAAAAGCATGGGCTCTTATTTCTTTTGAAATTTGAGGAAGATGTTTGACATTCTCCCTCTCTCCCATACCACAACCGGCCATACCCAATAATGGGTCCCTTAGGGGCTCTTTTGCAAATTTAAATATGTTATATTTACTTTTAAGTATTTGCGGTTTGACCCATAACTTTTAAGTATTTGCATTTTGGCCCCACCTCTCTTGAGGACAAAATATTTTGATATTTTATTTTTGTTTGTAGATTAAACTCATCATACAATTATGCCCATATGTACTAAATCTAATTGATAATTGTTGCATTTCGATTAATTATTTAATGTGATTAAATAGTTAGTAGAATGGTTGACTATGGACATACGCCTTAAACGATAATTGAGCTACAAGTAAGGCCGACAAATTCAAATTGTTTGAACCTTGGGAATGTGTTTTAATTGCTATTTCAATTGGACCACAACACGTTAGACGTTAATCTTTCTCTCCCTCTTAGTATATGTAATTTGTTGGAATTTGTACAAATCGGTTTGTAATTCTTATTACTTCTTTACCTCATTAGTTGATTCCCTCTAGTACTAGACTAGAGTCTCTTTAACTATTGGTAAAGATACATATTAAAAGGGGTTTTCATGAGATTAAAGATTTGTTGGGTCCAACGCCCTAATTAGCAATGAATGATTGTCTTTCGTTTCTAATGGCTCAATTAAAAATGTTTTAATTGGATTGAAAGCACGTAATTAAAACGATAGCTTCCCTAGATCTTATTCAACAATGTTGGCTCGTTGTTGAATTAACCTACAATGTCCATAGTCTTCCAAAGAGCCTAAAAATAACTAGTATTTGTTATAGGACACCATTTATTGTAATATGATTAAATAAATAAAACGATGAGACCTCAAAAATCCCTCAATTACAATCAATATTAAGTTGAAAGCGGAGAGGTGTTTTGAACACTTCTTCGTGGCCTTCCACCATGGTAGGCTCCAAGCGTTTATGACTCATACACCGGCTTCACCCTATCATGGGGGAGTACAAAGTATGTGCTTATACTCAGGAGGGGTCTATTTCAACATTTGATGTGGTAAGGTAGGGCAACACGCACATGGCCAACATCATATCATTGTGAGGCTATTCTTGAAACCCTACACGAACTAGCATGGTGGGAATAACTTAACTAAGAAGAATGGTGCCAACATCATATCATTGTGAGGCATTAGACTCTAGAGGCCAAAGGATGGGTAATCACAAGAGGTTGTTGTGAATGGGTATCCGTACCCTCTCATTGTTATTGTTGCTAGCCAACATCATATCATTGTGAGGCGGGCTTGGTAATGGTGAGTCTCCCATAACCTACTAGGAGCTTTATTTGAAATCTCCCGGATTCCATCTTTGAGGGATATGGAATTTGACTAAAATAGTGGGTAGGTGTCATACGGTTTAAAGACCTAAATCATTTGACTTAACAATCAAACTAATTTATTTATTTTATGTTTATGTATTTAGATATGGTTGGAAGCACGCTATCAAAGATACTTGACAAACATTGCCTCGAGGGGTACAATTTCCCATCATGGTACCGTAATATCAAGATTCTCCTTACCTTGGAGAAAATTGTTTACGTACTAGACAAGGCTCCCTCTCACATACCTCTAGGCCCCGAGGCCACTGAGGATGAGCGTGCTAAGTATGACAAGCACGTTGAGGATGATACACAAGCCAAGTGCTATCTGTTGGCTTCCATGAATGAGGAGTTGCAGAGACAGCACGAGGGCATGGATAGTGCATTCTCCATCATACTCCATCTTAGGGAGTTATATGGTGAAGGGACGCGCAACCGTCGCTTCAGCACTGTCTGTGAACTTGTGAAGACCAAAATGGTCAAGGGAGCTCCAGTGCATCAACATGTACTGAAGATGATTGGACTCATTGAACAATTGGAGAGCCTAGGCACTCCACTTGACGGGGAATTGGCCCAGGACTTCATCTTGGCTTCTCTTTCTGATTCATTCTCGCAGTTTGTAATGAACTACAATATGAATAAGATGGATAGCACTCTCTCTGAGTTACTAAACATGTTAGTGACTGCTGAGAAGACTATGCTGAAAGAGAACGTTGTGGGGACTCTAGCAGTAGCCCACAACAAGCCATCCTCTTCCAAACCTAAGCCGAAAGGCAAATGGAAAGGAAAGGGGTTGAAGTCATCCACTCCTAAGGCCCAAGGAGGAGTGAAGAAAAAGGCAAAGGAACCCAAAGGGATTTGCCACCACTGTGGAAAAGACGGGCATTGGAAGAGGAATTGCAGGTTATACCTTGCATCTCTGAAGGACAAACCACAAGGTATGGTTATTGTCCTTATCTTCAATTCTAAATGTTAGATCTTCTAATTATTATATTTGATATAAAAATGCTAATCACCTATGCAATTGTATGTAGGTGAAGGAAGCAAGTAGAAGATGAACTAGCAAGGGACTAATGGAATGAAGGGTTCGGTCATTATTTTGCTATCTACTTAGAAAAGTTTGTTAGGCCCTTAAAGATAGTCTTTAAACTTTCTTATTTTGATAAGAACTTATTATGTGGCTTCATATGATGGAAGACCCATTATGGTGCCTATATGAAGGTATATAATTAGTCTCTAATGTAGGAGCTAATTCTTTTGTATTAAACATTATGAATGTTTGTTTTATCATATCAATGTAATGTGATGGATACCTTCTACTATATTCAATCCTCTAAGTAGTGTTATGAATTGAAAATTGTCTTGTTGAATTCTAGTTGAAATTCATAAGAAAATTGTTTCTTATATTCGGTTATCACTTATACACAAACCAAGTTCACTCTTGGTTCAACTAGTAGTTTTGAACAACTAATTGGACATTCATAAATTGTTTTAAGAAATGTCAAATGTGTTAGTGATCGAACCAAGTATGAAGTGTCTAAATCTATAAAATGTTTAAAGATCTTAGTCACTTAATAACAAGACATCAACTTTGTGGAATTGGAAACAATATGCTTAAAAGTATTAAGCTACTCCACAATGTCCTCTACCCGTTTAGTTCTAGATTATACACTTTGAATGTATAAATACGATTTCTCATTAAGATCATGAGAAATAGTGGGAGATGAGAAATGGATATAAACAACAATATGATTGGTTTATAATTGTCTATAATTAATAGTACAAGACTAATATTTATGAGCTTGTTATTTTAATTGTTAAAAGGCCTCAAGCTCTACGAATCGTTAAAATTCTATGTTGTGTAAGCATTCTTAGAATAACCTATGAATGTTGGTTTCGTCAACCTAACATAAAATGGTTATATGTTGGGAGTTGTCCATCATTCTCTTTTATGAGAACAAGCTGAAAACAAAGCAAATGGACAAGATGATGAAACAAAAGGGAATAGTTTCAAAATGAGTCACAACATATAGTTTAACGACAAGACAATCCGATTTCGGCATCTCTTGTAACTATAATGCTCTAAGTAGTGTTTGATTAAGAATTAATCAACCACCTAGGAGGTACGGTTGAGTTTCCGTATCCTTAGTAGGAGACTATGTTTCCACTAATGATTTGGATAATTCTTATATGACTACTTTAAAAGTCTTAGTATGACTAAAGCTTGAAATATGATGTTTGACACCATATGTTTTAAATGAAAGGACTTGACAAAACAAGTCACACATTTGGTATTGGATCTAAATCTAGATTTAATCCAACATTGAGGAATTACTTGAGAAGTAATTCTTTTGTGTAAGTTCATTTAAATAACTTGTGATTAACTAGAATTATTGAATATCTCAAAACTGTTGAGACATCATCGATAAGCTAATGGATCTTATTGATTGTCAATAAATCCAACACAAGTTAGTGGGAGCTATATGCATTCAATTCAAGAAAATATATAAGTGTTATGTTTTTCTTAATGTCTTGAATGAGTACTTAGTTACAATAAAACAGTGGGAGTGATGTCATTCTTTTGAGCAACATGTAGTGAATGAAATCTATTCGATAGATTTAGTGAAATACATATATTGCTCAGAATGACAATTGGTGACACGGTCAATTTAAAGTAAAGACTTAAAATGGACTAAATGAAGTTATATGGGGTATTTGAATCTCAAATGTTGTAGATTTGAGAAAGTATTTCTACATATGATATAGAAACTGCTTTCATGACCCTTATAAAGAATTTGTCGCTAAAATCACAAAAGGGACACAAGTATGGACTTGTTTGATTATATCCAAAAGGTGAATAACCATCGTGGTTGTCACTTGGAGATAATGATATGTCCCAGGATCAGAACCAAGGCAACTGAATGAGTATATATATATATATTAATATATTATTACCTTTGAGAAAGGAATGTCAGAGTGAGACTCTAGAAGCGTGGATTCACTTAGGTTATCAACCAAAGTGAAAATTACCCATTTTAACAAATGGATCTTCATGTTGGATGAAGAACTAATCATATGAATGAATTGTTAGTATGGTACTACAATGGTCTCATAGTTGGAGCAATGTTTGCATATAGTATGCAAACGAGATATATGTTAAGACATATATATTAAAGTTTTGGAAACTGCTTCAAAAGGTGTTTCGAATAGACGGGGTTCACATGGAACCAATGATTGAATCCTAACCATAAGGTCGTTAGTAAGGTACTACGACGTAATGGGGCGATAGCTCAAGCCATGGACTCAAGGTCTCATCAAATATTTGAACACAAATGAAAAGAGACATCATTAAATGTTTTGGAAACATTTAATAAGTATATCCCTTTTAAGATAAAAGGATGAATACATAACCTAGATAAATTATGTGCTCAAGTGCACTCTACTAGCATCTATGAAATGCACTAGTGATTGACTTTAGTGCAAGTGGGAGATTGTTGGAAATATGCCCTGAAAGTCAATCTTTGGAAGAAACTTTTCAGGACATTTACTGTATATAGGATAACCCCAAATACGGTAAGGGTGTCACTTATTAGGACAATCTCAATAGTTGATATATGTCCGTTAGTGAATCCAGGACAATGGATTGATGGAAGGAAGTAATCTAATGATGTTAGACTGTAGAGACCTTCTCATAACCATGATGTTCAAAATATCTTCCTCGGTCATGGGATTGTCGTAGGGATACCGACAATCCATAGACTAGTACGTACTATGTCTGCACTTTCACATTGGAAGGATGGAAAGTCTCACCATTCGTGTAGTGACACCATGACAAGTATGTAGGTGCTCATTGAGGGAATGGTGCTCAATTTAATGCAATCGAAAGGGAGTACTTGCATGGAGGTCTACCACATGTCAAGCAAGTAACTCCATTGATTGGAATATGTAAGTAACTGACCAGGACATCATAGTTGTCTTGTGGTTAAGTCCTTAATCTTTTGATTATGTCAAAGGCACCCCAATCGTAGGTGTCCACTGCATAGTTGGGGTTAAGCTACTTAGCCATGGAGGAATGGTCAACAAGGGGATTCTAATCCTCGTTACGAGAGGAAGAATACTCTAAGATATGATTCGGGAATTCGGCCGAAGTAAAGGAGCGTAGTGATGGAAATTGTTCCTTACGACTCAATTGAATCATATAACATGATATAATCACATTAGGGGTTTGACATTGTATCCATACCCTAGTAATGTGATTAAGAGTATTGTGTTAGAGAAGGATCAAATTACATTGTAATTCCAATTGAATAGGTTCTCCTGTAACAAACTTCTTAATTAGTTTGGGGTAGCCATGATATATGTGTAGTGTGTCACCATGGCTTCAGGGATCTTGCTGATGATTAATTAGTAATCAATGAAGATATAGAATTAAAATAAGTTTTAATTCACTAGATGATTGATAAAACAAATCAATTGGATTGATACCAATCACCCTTCTACCGCTCGCTAATTAGAACCTAAACCGATTGTACACCAACACTTCAGTGGTGGGATCAACACGTGGATGATGGAAAAAGCCAACCTTGATTAATTGAGTGTTATATCACTCAGGAAAGTCTAAGAAATCATAAAAGCGATAAAAGATCGCTTTTGGGCTTAATGAAATAAGTTCGGGTTAATCCGGGGCCCATTGGGCTCCCAACCTCTTTGGCCTTTTATTCAAGCATAACATGACTCTCAAAATTGTAAAAAGCCCAAAAGCCCAAATAACACCCTATAGCCTAGCCATGAGAGAGAGAGAGTCGAGTCAATTGTTGACTCAATTCTTTATATATGTGGAAAGTTTATTGAAACTCACATAAGGAGCAATCACTCACTTCACACCATAACTAGGGACGCTTGGGCGATTGAGTGAGTCAACCAAAAAGAAAGAAATATCTCCCTTTCTTCCTCATATACTGTTTCCTGGCCATACCCAAAGGGGAGTGAGCTACACTTCTCTCTTTCTCTCGTGATCCATCATCCATTCCATCACTTGGTGGGTGTGGATCCTTAGAGGTCTTCAAATTTTGGGACTAGGAGAACCTGTGAGGAGTTCCATTTGGTCAAGGTGGAGCAAGCAAGGAGGAGGCTAGGCTCAAGGAGTTCCAAGAAGAGAAAGTTTGGAGGTGGTCCATCCTTGGTCTAAAAGCTAGATCAAGAGGTATAAAATTCTACCTCCACTTTGTTCTTCATTTTTATTTCATCAAATATTAACCTATGCTTCTTGAAGGGGATTTGTATGACTAATTGTTTTGATAATGTTGCTTCCGTTGCTTATGCATATGAATTTCGAATTGCTTATGCATGCTAGTCATTAGAAATCCCACATAAATCTCATAATTTTCCTTCAAGTGGTATCAAGAGCCAAAGGTTTATATTTGATGTGTCCTTTTGGATTTTATATATATGGGTTATAATTTTATGTTTGACATAATATTTCTTCATTCAAAGTATGTTTATCTTTTGTTTTTCAATTGTTGAAAAATGTGTTTCAAGAGTTGAAAAAGATATGCATACAAAAGTGTTTTGGATGCATGAATGAAGAGTGAGTTTTTGAACAAAAATTGGGGCTTTTGATCTTTGGGAAGGGCACGGTTTTGGGGGATTTTTTGGGCTAGTGTTTGTGTTTTATTTTGATATACACTCACACACTTTTAAGCTAGAAAGTCTAGCCCTTGTCACTTTTGTTTTTTGTTTTGAAAAACCACCAAGAAAGAGCAAATCTTGAAATTGTTTCATGGTTTTTGTTCTTGGTGTTCTTTTTATTTTTCTTACTTTAATTTCTGTTTTGGGTATGTATTTTATCTATCAAAATTGTTTGTAGATTTAAAATATCCTAGATTTGACTAGGAACCCATCCCTCACCCATACCCAAACCTTACTTCAAAGTCAACAAGGACATTTGGTGACAAGGAAAAGCATGGGCTCTTATTTCTTTTGAAATTTGAGGAAGATGTTTGACATTCTCCCTCTCTCCCATACCACAACCGGCCATACCCAATGATGGGTCCCTTAGGGGCTCTTTTGCAAATTTAAATATGTTATATTTACTTTTAAGTATTTGCGGTTTGACCCATAACTTTTAAGTATTTGCATTTTGGCCCCACCTCTCTTGAGGACAAAATATTTTGATATTTTATTTTTGTTTGTAGATTAAACTCATCATACAATTATGCCCATATGTACTAAATCTAATTGATAATTGTTGCATTTCAATTAATTATTTAATGTGATTAAATAGTTAGTAGAATGGTTGACTATGGACATACGCCTTAAACGATAATTGAGCTACTAGTAAGGCTGACAAATTCAAATTGTTTGAACCTTGGGAATGTGTTTTAATTGCTATTTCAATTGGACCACAACACGTTAGACGTTAATCTTTCTCTCCCTCTTAGTATATGTAATTTGTTGGAATTTGTACAAATCGGTTTGTAATTCTTATTACTTCTTTACCTCATTAGTTGATTTCCTCTAGTACTAGACTAGAGTTTCTTTAACTATTGGTAAAGATAGATATTAAAAGGGGTTTTCATGAGATTAAAGATTTGTTGGGTCCAACGCCCTAATTAGCAATGAATGATTGTCTTTCGTTTCTAATGGCTCAATTAAAAATGTTTTAATTGGATTGAAAGCACGTAATTAAAACGATAGCTTCCCTAGATCTTATTCAACAATGTTGGCTCGTTGTTGAACTAACCTACAATGTCCATAGTCTTCCAAAGAGCCTATAAATAACTAGTATTTGCAAAGGACACAATTTATTGTAATATGATTAAATAAATTCAAAGATGAGACCTTAAAATCCCTCAATCAATATCCAATATTAAGTTGAAAGCGGGGAGGTGTTTTGACACTTCTTCGTGGCCTTCCACCATGGTAGGCTCCAATCGTTTATGACTCATACACGCCTTCACCCTATTATGGGGGAGTGCAAAGTATGTGCTTATACTCAGGAGGGGTCTATTTCAACATTTGATGTGGTAAGGTAGGGCAACACGCACATGGCCAACATCATATCATTGTGAGGCTATTCTTGAAACCCTACACGAACTAGCATGGTGGGAATAACTTAACTAAGAAGAATAGTGCCAACATCATATCATTGTGAGGCATTAGACTCTAGAGGCCAAAGGATGGGTAATCACAAGAGGTTGTTGTGAATGGGTATCCGTACCCTCTCATTGTTATTGTTGCTAGCCAACATCATATCATTGTGAGGCGGGCTTGGTAATAGTGAGTCTCCCATAACCTACTAGGAGCTTTATTTGAAATCTCCCGGATTCCATCTTTGAGGGATATGGAATTTGACTAAAATAGTGGGTAGGTGTCATACGGTTTAAAGACCTAAATCATTTGACTTAACAATCAAACTAATTTATTTATTTTATGTTTATGTATTTAGATATGGTTGGAAGCACGCTATCAAAGATACTTGACAAACATTGCCTCGAAGGGTACAATTTCCCATCATGGTACCGTAATATCAAGATTCTCCTTACCTTGGAGAAAATTGTTTACGTACTAGACAAGGCTCCCTCTCACATACCTCTAGGCCCCGAGGCCACTGAGGATGAGCGTGCTAAGTATGACAAGCACGTTGAGGATGATACACAAGCCAAGTGCTATTTGTTGGCTTCCATGAATGAGGAGCTGCAGAGACAGCACGAGGGCATGGACAGTGCATTCTCCATCATACTCCATCTTAGGGAGTTATATGGTGAAGGGACGCGCAACCGTCGCTTCAGCACTGTCTGTGAACTTGTGAAGACCAAAATGGTCAAGGGAGCTCCAGTGCATCAACATGTACTGAAGATGATTGGACTCATTGAACAATTGGAGAGCCTAGGCACTCCACTTGACGGGGAATTGGCCCAGGACTTCATCTTGGCTTCTCTTTCTGATTCATTCTCGCAGTTTGTAATGAACTACAATATGAATAAGATGGATAGCACTCTCTCTGAGTTACTAAACATGTTAGTGACTGCTGAGAAGACTATGCTGAAAGAGAACGTTGTGGGGACTCTAGCAGTAGCTCACAACAAGCCATCCTCTTCCAAATCTAAGCCAAAAGGCAAATGGAAAGGAAAGGGGTTGAAGTCATCCACTCCTAAGGCCCAAGGAGGAGTGAAGAAAAAGGCAAAGGAACCCAAAGGGGTTTGCCACTACTGTGGAAAAGACGGGCATTGGAAGAGGAATTGCAGGTCATACCTTGCATCTCTGAAGGACAAACCACAAGGTATGGTTTTAGTTCTTATCTTCAATTCTAAATGTTAGATCTTCTAATTGTTATATTTGATATAAAATGCTAATCACCTATGCAATTGTATGTAGGTGAAGGAAGCAAGTAGAAGATGAACAAAGCAAAGGACTAATGGAATGAAGGGTTCGACCATTATTTTGCTAACTACTTAGGAAGTTTGTTAGGCACTTAAAGATAGTCTTTAAACTTTCTTATTTTGATAAGAACTTATTATGTGGCTTCATATGATGGAAGACCCATTTTGGTGCCTATATGAAGGTATATAATTAGTCTCTAATGTAGGAGCTAATTCTTTTGTATTAAACATTATGAATGTTTGTTTTATCATATCAATGTAATGTGATGGATGCCTTCTACTATATTCAATCTTCTAAGTAGTGTAATGAATTGAATATTGTCTTGTTGAATTCTAGATGAAATTCATAAGAAAATTGTTTCTTATATTCGGTTATCACTTATTCACAAACCAAGATCACTCTTGGTTCAACTAGTAGTTTTGAACAACTAATTGGACATTCATAAATTGTTTTAAGAAATGTCAAATGTGTTAGTGATCAAACCAAGTATGAAGTGTCTAAATCTATAAAAGGTTTAAAGACCTTAGTCACTTAATAACAAGACATTAACTTGATGAAGTTGGAGCAATAAGCTTAAAAGTATTAAGCTACTCCACAATGTCCTCTACCCGTTTATTTCTAGATTATACACTTTGAATGTATAATACGATTTCTCATTAAGGTCATGAGAAATAGTGGGAGATGAGAAATGGATATAAACAACAATATGATTGGTTTATAGTTGTCTAAAATTAATAGTACATGACTATTATTAATGAGCTTGTTGTTTTAATTGTTAAAAGGCCTCAAGCTCTACGAATCGTTAAAATTCTATGTTGTGTAAGCATTCTTAGAATAACCTATGAATGTTGGTTTCGTCAACCTAACATAAAATGGTTATATGTTGGGAGTTGTCCATCATTCTCTTTTATGAGAACAAGCTGAAAACAAAGCAAATGGACAAGATGATGAAACAAAAGGGAATAGTTTCAAAATGAGTCACAACATATAGTTTAACGACAAGACAATCCGATTTCGGCATCTCATGTAACTATAATGCTCTAAGTAGTGTTTGATAAAGAATTAATCAACCACCTAGGAGGTATGGTTGAATTTCCGTATCCTTAGTAGGAGACTATGTTTCCACTAATGATTTGGATAATTCTTATATGACTACTTTAAAAGGTCTTAGTATGACTAAAGCTTGAAATATGGTGTTTGACATCATATTTTATTTTAAATGAAAGGACTTGACAAAACAAGTCACACATATGGTATTGGATCTAAATCTAGATTTAATCCAATATTGAGGAATTACTTAAGAAGCAATTCTTTTGTGTAAGTTCGTTTAAATAACTTGTGATTAGCTAGAATTGTTGAATATCTCAAAACTGTTGAGACATCATCGATGAGCTAATGGATCTTATTGATTGTCAATAAGTCCAACACAAGTTAGTGGGAGCTATATGCATTCAATTCAAGAAAATATATAAATGTTATGTTTTTCTTAATGTCTTGAATGAATGCTTAGTTACAATAAAACAGTGGGAGTGACGTCATTCTTTTAAGCAACATGTAGTGAATGAAATCTATTCGATAGATTTAATGGAATACATATATTGCTCAGAATGACAAATGGTGACACGGTCAATTTTAAAGTAAAGACTTAAAATGGACTAAATGATGTTATAAGGGGTATATGAATCTCAAATGTTGAAGATTTGAGAAAGTATTTCTACATATGATATAGAAACTGCTTTCATGACCCTTATAAAGAATTTGTCGCTAAAATCACAAAAGGGACACAAGTATGGACTTGTTTGATTATATCCAAAAGGTGAATAACCATCGTGGTTATCACTTGGAGATAATGATATGTCCCAGGATCAGAACCAAGGCAACTGAATGAGTATATTATTACCTTTAAGAAAGGAATGTCAGAGTGAGACTCTAGAAGCGTGGATTCACTTAGGTTATCAACCAAAGTGAAAATTACCCATTTTAACAAATGGATCTTCATGTTGGATGAAGAACTAATCATATGAATGCATTGTTAGTATGGTACTACAATGGTCTCAAGGTTGGAGCAATGTTTGCATATAGTATGCAAACGAGATATATGTAAAGACGTATATATTAAAGTTTTGGAAACTGCTTCAAAAGGTGTTTCGAATAGACGGGGTTCACATGGAACCAATGATTGAATCCTAACCATAAGGTCGTTAGTAAGGTACTACGACGTAATGGGGCGATAGCTCAAGCCGTGGACTCAAGGTCTCATCAAATATTTGAACACAAGAGGAAAGAGACATCATTAAATGTTTTGGAAACATTTAATAAGTATATCCCTTTTAAGATAAAAGGATGAATACATAACCTAGATAAATTATGTGCTCAAGTACACTCTACTAGCATCTATGAAATGCACTAGTGATTGACTTTAGTGCAAGTGGGAGATTGTTGGAAATATGCCCTGAAAGTCAATCTTTGGAAGAAACTTTTCAGGGACATTTCACGTATATAAGGACAACCTAAATACGGTAAGGGCAAAGTCACTTATTAGGACAATCTCAATACTTGATATATGTCCAAATAGTGAATCCATGGACAATGGATTGATGGAAGAAGTAATCTAATGATGTTAGACTACGAGAGACCTTCTTCTCATAACCATAATGTTTTAAAATGTTCCTGGTCATGGGATTGCGGAGGATGCGACAATCCAGGAACCGATGCGATACTATGCGACTTCAAATTGGAAGGGATGAAGTCTCGACCATTCGTGTAGTGACACTATGACAAGTATGTAGGTGCTCATTGAGGAATGAGTTCAGATACAATCGAAAGAGAGAGGGAGTACTTGCATGGAGTCTACTCACATGTCAAGCAAGTAACTCCATTGATTGGAGCATATGTAGTAATCCTTTGACACGAGACATCATAGTTGTCTTGTGGTTAAGTCCCTTAATCTTTGATTATGTCAACCTGTCGGGGAGAATTGTCCGCGGCATAGTTAGGGTTAAGCTACTTAGCCATATGGGGGCAAAATGAATGGTCAACAAGGGGATCTCTAATCCTCGTTATGAGAGGAAGAATACTCCTAAGATATGATTCGAGAATCTTCGGCCGAGAAGTAATAGCGTAGTGATGGAAATTGTTCGCTACGACTCAATTGAATCATATAACATGATATAATCACATTAGGGGTTTGACATTATGTATCCATACCACTAGTAGTGTGATTGAGGTATTGTGTTAGAGAAGGATCAAATTACATTGTAATTCCAATTGAATAGGTTCTCAGGAACAAACTTCTTAATTAGCTTGGGTAGCCAAAAACGATACTTATGTGTAGTGTGTCACTCATGGTTTGTGGGATCTTGTGACGTTCTCAAACGTATCGCTCAAAAGGCTCAAGAAGTCATGTTTCGTACTTTGATGATTGGATAAAAATAAATCAATTGGATTGATACCAATCACCTCAACGCCTTGCTAATTAGAACCTAAGCCCAGGTTGTACACCAACACTTCGGTGGTGGATCAGCACGTGGATGATGGAAATATAATCCCTTTGGATTAGTGAGTGTTATGATTAATTAGAAAGTCTCAAATCTTCAAGCAGTAAGATAGCTTTGGGTAATAGAAATAGTTCGGATTGTCAGGGCCCATTGGGCTAACCTCTTGACCTTTTATTCAAGCATAAGATGACTTGAAGTGGCAAGCCCAAAGCCCACTCAACACCCTTTTGCCGACCATGAATGAGAGAAAGGAAATGAGTCAATTGTTGACTCACTTCTTTTATATATTAGTTTATTGAAACTTTCACTAGTGGAGGAGCCCTACCATACCTCACACCATAACTTGTATGGCTCTTGTGATTGAGTAAGTCAATCAAAACAAAGAAAATCTCTCCCTTTCCTCACTCTTCCATAGCCAGAAACCCAAAGGAATTGAGAGCTACTTCTCTCTTCTTTTGGTGATCCATCATCCATTCCATCACTTGGTGGGTGTGGATCCTTAGAGGTCTTCAATTTTGGGGACTAGGGAGAATCACAGAAGAGTTCTATTTGGTCAGGTGGAGCAAGCAAGGAGGGAGGCTAGGCTCAAGGAGTTCCAAGAAGAGAAAGCTTGGAGGTGGTCCATCCTTGGTCTAAAAGCTAGATCAAGAGGTATAAAACTTCTACCTCCACTTTGTTCTTCAATTTTTAGTAGATGCATCAAAATACGAACCTATGCTTCTTAGGAAGGGGATTTGCATGACTATTGCTTTGATAAATTGCTTAGTTGCTTATGCATATAGAATTGTAGGTGGCACAATGCATGCTAGTCGTCTAGAAATCCCACATAAAAAATCTCATAATTTTCCTTCATTTTATACCTAGCAACTTTTATTTTCATTGTGGGATTTAGCCCCTTAGGCATGTGTATTTTACATATGGGTGAGCAAATCGAGTAAATGATTTATCGGGAATTGAATGTTTTAAATGAGTATTTTGAGGTTCATGCTACAGGCGTAGCGTATTTTCTCAGCTATACTTGTTTTCCAAGCGAGGGGTTACTGGAGCTTTTGTTTCTTGGTTTTATCAAACTTTGCTTTTTGACCCACTCCGCCGTTTTGTGTTCTGCGCCCCTCCAGGTTAGTTGGTGGGGAGCCTTGCGGCGTCGATGGTAGCGGTAGTATGGCGATGTAGGGATTTTTTATACGTTTGTATATCTTTGTATCCCTTTTTAACGTGTATTCTATTATTTCTTCCTTAGCACTTTTACGTACTCGACTACTTGTTTAATTCAATATTCTATCCTTTATTCTAAATTTTTCCTAATTGGCTTTCGTCACCTACTTGGCGTGTCGGCAGGCCCTTCCAGACACACGGCGTGTTCGGGGGATCGGGATGTGTCAAAAAAGTGCGAGTAATATAAAAGTCTTGTGTGTTTTTTGTAGTCCTTTTTGTTCTTCTTGTATTGGGAATTTATAGGGCAAACCGACCCCCATTCCACTCCCTCATACTGCTACCTCCAAATTTCCTTATTGGGCCTCCCTTGTTTTATGGGATTGGAATCATACAATATATATGATTTGATTGTGATTCCTTCACATTCGGTCGAGAAAGTGACTTTTGATCATGAATTTTATCTCTGCTGACCTTGATTAGAAGCTTTCCATCCATTAAACTTGGACATTTAAGCCTTGGTCCATTTTGGGTAGGAAAATCTGTTGTGTGCTACCAAATTTGGTTTTGGAATTGCTTATCACCTTTGAATAATGTTGGGAGTTCTTCCATGCTTGCTAAACGAGCTGGCTATAATGAATATTGGTCCTCATTATCCAAAGGTGAGTCATAAACCCCAAATAATCGAGCAACCAAAACTATATCAATCTGAGTTGGTCTAGCAAGCTTGCCGTGCCAAACTCATATTGCGGGTTGGTCTCGAGAAAAATTCTGGCCAGCTCGGAACACCAATAAAAGCAGCGCTAAAAGAGGAACACGCTAAGAGTTGAATTATAAAAGATGGACCCGACAAGGCAAGCGCTTAAAAGAGAATACTAAGAGTTGGTCCCAAAAGATGGACCAACAAAGTTTGGCCACAAAAGAGGAACCAGCAGGTTGGTCCCAAAAAGATGGACCCACAAAGTTTGGCCACAAAGAGGAACATTTAAGAGTTGGTCCCAAAGATGGAGCAAGCGAGATTTTAGCCCTGAAAAAGGCCAGTACTAAGGTGGTCCCAAAGATGGACCAACAAAGGTTGGTCGAAAGATGACGCTCGCGTTGGTCCTAAAAAAGATGGACTAACAAGAGTTGGTCCCAAAAGATGAACCAATAAGAGTTAATTTAAAAGATGGACCCAGAAGCAAAGCTTAGCCACCCAAAAAGATGGAACCACTACAGTTCGTCCCAAAAGATGGACCAACGAGGTTGGCCACCAAGGTTCATGCTAAATGAGACCGGATCGGTAACCGATCGTATTGGTCTTAAGGAGTGTTTGATCTTGACAAGAATTTGGAGCAGCCCAAACAGTTCCAATGTGCAAGTATCCTGGGAAGACAATTTGCCACGCCATCTATACCCCATCTATGATTCCAACCATCTCTTAATTCTCTATTTGAAGAACGTTCTGTTAAAAATTAGGCAAATTTTTAATCATGAAAAAAATAAATCAATGAGTACATATTTGGTCCCAAATAGACGACATTAGAAATCCCACATATTTCTTTTCGATTATTCTAATGACCAAGTTGATAGTAAAATATGAAAAATAAATAAATGAAGTTCAATGATCATACTGAAACGTAAAATATAATACATGTGGTTGACGAATTCTTTGACCAATGATTGTAAAGGAGCACACATGACAAACCTTACATTATATTGACCACTTATGCCATTTTCAATGGTTTTGGCCTAAGTTTAAAAATTTAATCCTTAAAACTAAGAAAAATCCCCAATAGTCAGCCAAACTTAAGCTCTAAGAAAAAAAAAAAAAAAACCTCAAGTTTAGGCCACCCTTTAGAGCTGACTAAATTCATTGGGCCCCACGAAGCGCGCATTGACGCACGAAACAATAGTGCAAAGAGCTCGATTGGGATGCGCTCAATGCCTATAAGCAAAGATAAATTTTTCAGGGTACCCAACATGACTTGAGTTTTCAACAAATAGATTATTGACATGTGTGTCTATTTCTCAAATTAAGATTAACATGTGTGTTAACAGCTAGATTTCTAGTCAAAGGAAGAGGCACTAGCCCCGACATCCGTCTTGAGAAAGTCGAATTGTCTAATCGAGAAATTTGTTGGCGGAGGCACGTGTTAAGTGATGAAAGTCAATTATGCAAGTGATTGAGAAAAGTGAGTAAATTTGAGTCGGAGCGGAAGTAGCGTGTGAAATGAAGGATAAACCCATTATTGATTATAAAACTAAAGGTAAGGAGCAGATCCCTACCTGATACGTAGAAGGCATTAGAATCATAACTAGCCGGAAGGATACTTACAATTGAAAGAATGGATATTACAAAACATAAGAGCTAATGGTAGGAACGAATCCCTACTTATTCTAGAGAAAGTTACATTGGGAATCACCAACTAATTAGAGAAGGGATTACTTTCAAGTCTCTGTTTATGGTACTCAAAACTGCCACTTTAAGTCTCGAGGAGAGGGCACAAAACATAAAGGTGAGTGGGTAAAAGCAAAGTTTATCAAAACTTTTGTTTTCAAAATAGTAACCACCCATTGTAAAACATGTATATGGTTTCTAAAAATACGTCATACTCTTCGGTATGATCCTCAAAATAATTATAATAGTAATACATGTACTTCCAGAAAACCAATGGTAAAAAGCAGGTGTTGGATTTCTTGTAAAAACAAGGCTTGAATGCTCATCCATATGTAAACACACAGCCCAAGTAAGTCCCTACGAGGACAAGCTAGAGTATATAAAATAGGCCTAAAAGTATGACCCCACACACCCCACCCTCGATACCCACTTGGATCTACCAGGTTTCGTCTTGGGCGACACTCGTAAGTGGCCAGTGACACCCCACCTCGTGCACGGTGGATGCCAGTGCGGCGTCAGCGGCCGACACTAGTAAGTGTGAAGTCATTAAATGCATGACAACACTTGTAGCAGAAATTAATTTATAATAAAGTTTCGCGAGGAAATCCAATGTCAATATGCATATGGTTCGGAGCGTACTAAATTTGAAGCATTGGGAAACAAATAATAAACTAAGTTCCTAGAATCTCTATCCATAACGGGGATGGATATTATTATATTGGAAGAAAAGAAAAGAATCCTATTAATTCGGGATGAAAGATCGGAAGGCACCACGTAGGAGTCTCGACCTGCTTGGTGCTATCTCACTATGTCTGAGAAGGGCGCAAAAACAAAAAGTGTGAGTGGACAAAAATAAAAGTTTTCACAAACCTCTCTTTTTCAATGTACTAACCCTTGTTTGAGAAATCCGGTATAATCGTGAAGCGATACTATCATAGTATAGTTCGAAGGTATTATAAACATATCTTTGAAAAGTCTCGAAAGATGTACATTTTAGTAAGTCACAAATCATAAATATCCAATAATAGCAATGCGAAAACCGACACAAGGTATCTATGCCAATCACACATACGCCCAGGGTTGAAGGCTTGACTCTATAATCTTGATATTACAAGTCCAATAAAATTAATCAATAATTTGTACTCCTAGTACCACACACATGTAAGAATCTGGCGCCTTGTGTGTCACACCGGAGGTCATTGCAGCGGTGGGGCCTTTTCCCCATAAACAACAACAATAATCGTAAGACAAGCTTGCACTAAGGTATTCACCAGGACAATACCCACTGGAGTACGGTGCGTGTGAGCCCATACATGTGAGAAGCGTCCCTATGGCCATGAGCGGTACAGCAACGTAGTGAGCATTACCTAATTGTGTTTGAAAACATACATATTACATACTCATGTGTATAGATATAGGAGCCAAAATCCCATTCATAATTCCCAAATACCAAGTATTGCATAAATAAATATTTCCCTCAAAACCATATAATAAAATATCATTTTAATATTTATACAAAAGCAATATCAAAGTATAATCATTTCATAACATATTATCATACTTGATAAATAATCCCAAATCACCAAATCAATCCATTTTCAATATATATACCATAAATTAAACAATTATGGTTGTACAAATAATAATCAATAAGTATATATATTTTATAAATAAATATATATAAGTAGACATACTTTAACGCCATTTTAAAACCATATATAATCATAAACACCAATCATTTTCCATAATCATAGAAACCATTTTATAAGTAAATGTCCACTCACGGGTGATCGGGAGTGAAATCTCCCCTCGGTGTTGCCCTCCTCGGTGTCTTGGCGATTAGAAGAATTACCTATTTAAAGGATTAGGGAATAAATTAGAACATCCCTAAAAATAATTAAAATTAAGCCCTAAGAAGAACCCCCAAAATAATATTTGTAACGAGCGAGCTCGAAAAGCGATTTCGGGCAAAACCCTACGCCGCCGTCCGCACTTGTCGCCTTGCATAGTGCTTGCTTGCCCGCCTGCCTTCGCCCAGCAGCCTTAGGGAAAGCGATCAGGAAGAAGGAAAACCGCTCCACGCGCCCGGGGAACCCCCTCACCTTTACTGCCTTGGCTGCTGTGTAGGAAACCGGAAGACGCTCCCACACGCGCCCCGAGGAGGAAAACCATCCGCGCGCCGGCGAGTGGCTTCCACCTTGGCCCGGCATGTGTCGCCACGCGACGCTTGCGTGGTCCCTTGCCAGCAGCGCGTGTCCCCCACGCAGCGTCACGCGCGTCTCTGTGGCGTCCGCAGCGCCCAGCGCCTTCGCGACATCACCCGCAGCGGCTGGCCTGGCAGTCGACCTACTCACGCGCCCAGCCAGCACTGGCGGCGTCGGCCGCGGTTAATTTTAGCGGAATATACCTTCAGCGGGTGGAACTCATTGCGTTAGGAATATTCTAGATTACGAGTTAGCAGGAATATTCCCTCTCCTCCTTCCTCTCGCCCGGTCCTTGGGACTCATGCAGCAGAGCCCACATGCGTCCGCCAGCGAAATGCAGTTGTAGGAATCACAGGAATTTTAATACCGATTATGTCCCCAACTTCAAAAATTCCTTATCTTAATTTCATTCTTTGTCCAAAATTGACGTGCCATATATCAAATTGAAGGTATTGAGGTAGAATGTTTTATACCTATTTGAGTGGGAAAAGTGAGTAGGAGATGGCTATGAAATTGGTAGGAAAGCTTAGGACCTAATTCCGTTCTCCTTAAATCTTGCACCAAAATTGATGTTCTTTATATCAAATTGAACCTACTCAATCCAATAAAACCAATGGTAATGGTCTCGAGGCTTACCTTAGTGCAGTTACTACCTGAGGAAATTGACGTTTCGTTTCGTTAGTTTCTTGTCGGTTTGAACAATGAGTGAATTTCTAGAAACTAAAATCACGGTCGTCCAAAATGACGAGAGGAGGAACACTTTCTCCCAGTATGATTCTTGGGCGTTGGTTTTGGTGGTTTTGTGATTCAACCAAGATTAGGGTTTCGATCGTATTTTGGCTTTGAGAGAAAATGGGAGAAGAAAGAGAGGAAGAATGGGAAAAACGTGCAGAAAAGTGAGGGGAGAAGGGGTTGGCTGCTGTGCAGTCGGCCCAAAACCCTAATTCCCATACACGGGTGGAAAATTACCAAATGCCCCTACACTTCAAGCAGTAAAGCGCGTTCGTTCGAACTCCGAATTGAGTTCGCACGCCAGCGTTCGTATCGCCAGGTACATCAAGAATATGTAAGAAATAATTTTTCACAGAGTCGTCACCGAAAAGGAGTCAACAAGGAGTCAACATTGACCCTAGGGGTATTTTGGTCATTTCACATAAATTTTGGGACGGGTTGTAACACGAAGCCATTAAATGCAGCAGTAACATAAGCTTAAGTAAACTACATTGACATAAAGTTTTGTGGAAATTAATGCCAATGTGCACAAGGTTGAGGCGTCTGTAATTTGAATCGTGGAAACAAAATAATAAATCAAGTTCCTAAATTTCTATCCATATAGGGATGGATATTATTAAGAAAGCGAACAAGAATAATAATAATCTCTACATGGTCGGGGATAAGTCGTTTGCCTCTCGTATGCCTTGACTTCACCGGATGCTCTATCACTAGGTCTGTGGGGGCTTAAAAAACAAAAGGTGTGAGTGGACGAAAAATAAAAGTTTTCGAAATACCTTTCTCTTTTCAACATAGTAACCCCCCTATTTGAAATGCGATATATTTGTAAAAATCATACTATCGTAGTATAAATCAAAATGTACTTTAGGTATAGCTGGAAACATATATCAATGTAAAAATCAGTAGATAACAAATCATATTTCCATAACTCGTTTCGCCATATATTTCGATAATATGATAATAGGAAAATCAACCACCAGGTATGAGCAATCACCCGTATGCGTGTTGAGGAGCGACCTCTCTATTAATCGTTACAACAGCGCATGCTACTGGTGTCCGTCAGGTGTGTCCTAGTACCCACACACATGTAACACTAGCGCCTTAGCGCGGCGTCACCCCAATCCTTATGTAGTGGGACCTTTTCCCTAAAATAAACATAAACGTAAGACAAGCTTGCACTAAGGTATTTACGAGGACAATACCCCTGGAGTACGATTGCATGTGACCCAAACATGTGAGACATGACCTACGGCCGTGAGGCAGTACTACAACGTGAGTGGCTTATACCAAGTGTGTTTGAAAACATACATACATATATCATGGTAGAAGTGAAGAATATCATATGCTTCATAATTTCCCAAATATTTAAACGTTGCATAAATAGCATTCTCATTGGAGTCATATAACAAATACCAATATTTATGCATACGAAATCATAAAGAGCTAAAACCATTTAATAATATATATCCATATATATTCAAATCTCAAAATCATTTCATAATATATATATATATTGTAACATCACATTCAAAATTTTAAAATTATTTTATTCTCGGAAATGGGAAATGGCGTTTTACCCACAGGTTGACTTTTGGTTGACTTTTTTGTATGCGTAACTGCGTCTGACGTATCCACGCCTATTTTCTTGGCGTGCTCGTCGTCTGACAGCGTGGCTTAGCGGCCAAATGCGTCGTTCGGACTTCCGAGAGCGCAATATTTTCACCGGGCGTTGATTTTCGGCGTTTTAAGGTAGCCCCCAACTTTGGGCAGTTTTGACTTGTTTTGGGTGGGGCCCAAATGAGTACGCGACCCATGTGGCCTTATCACACGAAAATCTGGATCCTTGTCTTGATCCTCATCTTATATACCCCGGTTCTACGCAAAACCGCACACAAAAACTTCTCCAAGGCACCGTCTCCAAATTTCCATCTCCAGCGAGCCAATCTTTGGCGAGGATGGAGATCACATACCTCTCACAATCACCTTAAATCGACCCTGTTACGAACACGGACCACACAACCCGGGGAAAAACGGAGAAACCCGAGAACCCGAGAAAAATTTCACGACGAACTGGATTTGATCCTCGGCCATTTCTTGGTGAGGAAATCGAACCCAAATCACACATCCAAACTCATCACCATTGAGTTCTGAGATGTCGGGGACCTTGCTTTCGAGCCTTGGGTAGCGCGTTTGGCCGAGAATCGAAGCCGTGATCGGCTTTTTGCCAAGTGGTTTTCCTGAATTTCAAACCCTTGGCCGGTTTTTGGCCCCCAAAATGGAGTACAATCTTGTTCCCCTCATCTCTAGCTTCATTTTGGTACTTGAATCGTCCAAGTTGGACTTAAAATGAGAAGTTATGAAGCTTTGAAAAATCCCCCAGGAAAAGCCAAGCGAAATTTCCAGGATCACGGCTGGCCGTGGCGTGTGGCCGCTGGCGGCAGGAATACGGCATGGATGACCCGTGGCCCGGCGTCATCGGACGAGGTTGGACCGGCGCTGGCGGCGTCGACAAACGGTTGAGCGGAAGGCCTGGCGGCGTCGTGAGCCAGTCAGCAATGACGTCGGCGTTGACTTTGACTTTGGCCGTCTCGCAGTGGGCGAGCTCCCAGGCCTTGAGTCGCGCGTGGCGCGTGGGAGGTCCATATTGATTACCATTTCACGAATTCGACTCGTGACGGCGTGTACTACCTCGGGTAGTACGCATGATCATTTTTGAGGTGTTTTGGACCTCCAATTTGAGAAGCAAGGGATAGGTTTAATTAATTCGTTAATTAGATTTACCTTTATGGTTTAATCATTATCTTGGGTGATATCTCATATAGGTGGGGCCCTATCTAAGGACTCTGCAGGGGCTACCCGGGATGGGGTACTTCGACCCGGCTACCTACGGTGAGTGAGTGGGTCTTTGTTTGATAAATATATATATCGTATGGCTTTTCTAAACGCTTTCTTTAAGCTATTGGCGTAGTAGCATATCATTACGTTTGTTGGAGGGTAGAACATTCGTTACTATATTGCCATGCATGTTTTCATCTTTGTTGCTCATCATTAGATGTATACACCCGTTATTAGTACTCGGTCTTGTGGCGGAACTAGCCTTGACGTTTGGAGTAGTCACTACCGATGCCCGTTCTAGCGACCTTGGATCAGTATTCACATGAGTACTAGCACGTTCTCGTTGCACTAGGCAACTCGAACTTGTGTGGCTGCTTTGTGCACGGCGCTTGCGCGTTGAGCTTCAGCGTCATTGTAGTACTCGTACGTGTTACTTTTTTATACCTAGCTTGTTCATTGGGATTTGTATTGGGCATGTGTTTTACATATGGGTGAGCAAATCCCGATGAAGTATTATCGGGAGTACCGAATGTTTTCATGATAGTATTTTAGAGTTCATGCCCTACGGGTATGACATATTTTCTCAATTATACTTGTTTTTCAAGCAGGGGTTACTAGACTTTGGCTCTTGGTTTTTATCAAGCTTTACTTTTGACCCACTCACCGTTTATGTTTCGCCCCTCGAGGTTGGTTGGCTAGGAGCGCTACTTGACGTCGATGTGGCGCTTGATGGTGGCCCATAACGATGTAGGGATTTTTATACGTTTGTATATCTTTGTATCCCTTACTCTGTTCTCGGTACATTATTCTAACAATTCTTCGCCCGCACTTTCCGTGCACTACGACTCTTGTTTAATTCAATATTCTTTTATTTCTTTCTTAAATTTCTATTTGGCTTTCGTCACGCTTCTTGGCGTGTCGGTGACCCCATCACCTTCCAACACTTGGCTTGGCCAGGGATCGGGATGTGTCATATATATATATATATATATAAGCATGCCTCAAGCTGTTAAACTCGTATGAAAACCATTTCATAAATATTTTCAAGCATATAAGCAGTACAAAAACAAAGCCCACTCACGGGTGATCGGGAGTGAAATCAGCTCAGCGTTGCCTCCTCGGGGGTGTTGGGTGAAGAGTTACCTATTTAATATTAGGGGAAAAATATTAAAACCTCCCTAATATAAATTAATATAGCCCATATAGAAAAATAATCCAAAAATAATACTATTTTAGAAAGCGGCGGGCTCAGCCGATTTCGGGGCGAAGGCTGCTTACCGCCGCCGTCGGTGCCTTTGTCTTGTTGCCGCGCAGCTGGCCAGAAAGCAGTCGAGACGGAGCCACCACGCGCTAAGGAGAAGCATTCACTCGCCCGGCCACGCGCGGCGGCACGTGTGAGCCACGCGCCGCACGCTCACTGTAGCGTCACCCCACGCGCGTGCGTCGACCCTGCTTCAGCCGAGCGTCGATGCAGATTAGAATTAGCTGCGTCGATTAAAGTTAACCAGAATATACCTTTTACACGGCGAAAGGAATATTCGGCGGCGGCTCGAGGAATATTAGATTGCGGGTTAAGCGGAATATTCCTTCTTCTTCTTCCTCTCACGGTTGCCGCCCAGCCTTGGCCAGCGCCGCTTAGATCCTCATGCTGGTTGTGGAATTTACGGAAAAATACCGTTTGAAATCTAAAACTTAAAAAATTCATAACTCTTCATTCCTTGGCCAAATTCAGCGTGCCATATATCAAATTGAAGGTATTGAAAAGTAGAATATTTTCATACCAATTTGGGGCCAAGAAAATTGGCCGTAGATGATAATACAAGAAATTAGCCCCAAGCTTCTGGAAACCCTAATTCCGTTCTCTTTCAAGCGGACCAAATTCCACATTCTTTATTCGATCTGAACCTACTCCAACGTAATAAGACCAATGGTAATGGTTTTCGAGAGCTTACCTTGGTCGGGATTGTATAAGAAAATTGAATGGCGGTTTGCCGATTTCGTTCGACGTCGGTTTGGCCGATTGGGTTGAGTTTGGAGATCCCCGAAATCACGGTCTCGTCTAGAATGATGAGCGATCGCAATGGTTGTGATCTTGAGCGGACGGTTTGGCCCGGTTTTGTGATTCGTCAAGAATTTTAGGAGTTTGGTGTTTTGGAGGTTTTGGGCGAGAAAGTGGGAATCGTGTGAGACTTGGGGAAATTGTTGTGTTCTTTGCCACGGCCCGATAATCCCGACAAAACCCCTAATTTCAACTTATACGGGGTGGAAATTACTAAAATGCCCCTACACTCTAAGTTTTTGTAAAGCGTTCGTTTAACTATTCTTTGGATATGTAAAGAAATAAATTTTCACAAGTCATCTCGAAAAAGTCAACAAAGTCAACCACGGCGATCACTAGGGTATTTTAGTAATTTCACATAAAATTTTGGGGCAGGTTTGTAACAAAAGTACTATAGTGGCCAGCGAGTCATAACACTAATCATTGTGAGCAAAGTGCTTCACACAAGTCCTAGTTGCCCTGAGTGCAACCTATATGAGCTACTACTATATATAATGGATACGAAGTTGCGTATAGCGATATTGGGTGTGAACCTCGAGAATGTCAAAGCTAGTTTGGCCACGGGACTAAGTACAATAATGGGTGTTCTACATTTCTTGATAAAGCAATAGTAAAAGCAGGTATGGCAAATATAATATAGTTGTTCTCAACATTCATGCTAACAATTTAATGAAAGCGGTGAAAAACCATACATATCAATATATATATATACCAAAACAAAGAACCCATTCACTCATGATATGTGGCCAGGAGTCGTGGCCTCCTATCTTAGATAGCCACGGTAGTCTTCTGAATGAAGTCTCAGCTATATGAGATCACTATAGTAATGATTAAACTCATAAAAGGTTGCAAATTAAACTAATAAACGCTCAGAAAATCTTGAATGTACTACGTTGAGGTAGTACGGTAATGTGAAGTTGCCTTAAGGTAGAAAAAGATGCTCCCACATGCCCCCAGCAGCCCACTCTGACTCCACCAGCCGCGACACTCTGAGGAGCTCATGCGTGGAGTCAAGTTATTTGTCAAACTAAGCTATATCAGTTGAAAGCGTAGTTAGATTTAAGAAAGATTCGATGTCTCCATTAAATCTAGCGCTACCGCGTCAGGACCCGGCTCCGTAGCGCGATGTTGTCCGCTTTGGGCCACGCCTCATGGTTTTGTTTACGGAAACTCACAATGAGCAACTTCCCAAGGGGTCACCCATCTTGGAATTGCTGCAGCCTAAACTTTCGCTTAACCCCAGTTAGATGGAATCGGCTTGATGAGCTTTCAGGAAAGGCCTGCATTGCTTCAAAATGGAGGTGGGTGAAGGGAAAAATTTGTGGAAAAACAAGTTTATTTGAGCAACATCTATTGCATGCAATTAACAATTAAAGGCGGAATCATGCTTGTATGCACTCAAAAGCAAACTTTTTACCCATGAAATTCAAAAGCCTAGTAGAGAGGTGAACCAAGACTTAGCACCGAGAACAATTGAGTTGAGGAAATCATATACCTTTATTTGATTCCTCTTTGCATGCAAGGCTAATCACCAAGGAGAGGGAGCCTTCATTCCTTGCTTCTTTGTTCTATGGAATTCTTGGAGGAGGATCAGTTTGAAAAGGTTCTCCAGTTTAAATGAGGCCTCTAATTTTTCACGCAAGGAGAGCTTTGATGAGGATGGTGACCTAGAGGAAGTAAGATTGCTAGCTAATTCCTCTAGGGTGGCGGAAACCACCTCTTAGAGAGAAAAGAGAGTGTAGTGTTCTCATCTTTCTCCAAAGAACCCCAATGATGAAATGGTATAAAGTTGCCTTTATACCACCTCACAACTCTTAGTGGCAAACTTGCAATTAAAGCAAGTTCACTACACTTTTCTCTATATGGCCGGCCTTAGGGATTCATAGAAATTTGTTTGGGCCCTTATGTATCATTAGTCATTAAGTTGTCATACAACTTAAGTCAATGGGCTTGGCGTTTGAAGCCCATTGGGCTATGAAGACCCAAAACCTTACAGTCTATAAGCGAACTTATTCGTTTGATTAATTAACATATTAATTAATCCTTGCCATAATAATTAAACCATTTAATTATCCTTACTCATCTCCATTATTTCTTTAATCTCACTTTGCGATTGTACGATCCATTGGCTCCTTTTAGCGAGGCAATGGATGATTAGGAACTCTTTCAAATTGATTGTGAATTGAAACAAACTCTTTTCGGAGATTCTTAATCATGTCATAGAAGTATTCTCCACTCAAGCGGTTTGGTTAGAAGTCCTTGTTGTGGCATTCACTTGCCTCCATGGCTAAGTGGCTTAACTGACTATCTTTGTGGACACCCTGCGATGGAGTAACTTTGACATAGTCAAAAGATCAAAGGACCTAACGCCACAAGACAACAATGATGCCTTAGGTCAAAAGGGACTACTTTGCATTATCCCAACCATGAGTTCTCATGTGACATGAGTATGAGAACTCCTCGTTTATACGTGTTGATGGACTCATTCTATATTGAGCACCTACACCTTGTCTTGGTGTCGATCCTGGCTCGAGGCTAGTCCTCTGAAGACATAGCATGTCGCGATCTTAGCAATTTGTCAATGCCCAGTGCTTGTCGTATGATCAAACGTTTAGGATAATATATCTATGAGCGAGAATGGTCTCATGAACCTAACTTGTTTTAGATTGTTCTTCATTACACTACATATTCCTTGGATAATTGATGGTATTTAAGTATATAACATTTTATATGAGACAACTTTAAACAATAACCTTTGCACTTTATGTTGAAACTAAATTAGTTTAACATGTGAAATGTCAAGTAAGTATCATCCATATATGAGATGATTGGTTTTAGGGCATTTCCAACAATCTCCCACTTGCCTTCCGACCAATGGCTTGGTCATCGGTGATGATACCTCTTACGAATTCATTCCGAGGAAATGGGTGATAGTAGGCCTAGATAATGGATATCTATATGTTATCCATAGAAGCAACCTTGAGATTAACGACTTCACCATTATACATGATTCGATCATGTGGTTAGATCTCTCATTTGAGTTGGATCTTGATGAGACCTTGATTCCTTGGCTTGAGCTATCGCCCCATTAGTGTCTAATTGTTGGCACACTAAAGACGCACTACGGTTGGAACCGAATAGAGAGTTCATAAATGAACTTTCCCATCAAACAACAATGTTGTAAGCTTCTATATGGCGACATATTTTGCATGCTTGATGAAACACACTAAAGTCATTACTTTTAATGTTTCCACCCAAATATCTCTTTAGTCAAATAAAGAGATATCCAGTATCTCTTTATTCACAATGAAGAGATATTCAATGATGGATTAGATTCATAATCTAATACCATTGCGTTACTCTAATTCTTCCTCATTCTTGAGGAATCCATCCTTTAGTGTTTCTTAAATACTTAGGATTAGCAACTTGATTGCCATGGTTGATCCACGGGCTTGCATTGATATCGTCTTGTGCCGTTCGTACAACTAATATCAACATTTTCATACAATATAAATACATAAAATCTGCTACACGCATATGCAAAGGATTCTATTTATGCATTATTTCTTTGGGGAGTCAAAGGGTACACATTCCCTTTGGGAAAGAGCAATCTCTAGTATCACTATATTTGAGTTGTCCTTACATTTGAAGCTTATCATCATATGAGAAATTTCCTAGCATCTTTTTATCTATCATTAGGGATTGATATAATCCAATTATATCAGAAATCTATCATTATAGATTTCCATTCCATATGTTTATAGACTATGTCTCCCATATACATTCTATCATTATAGATTTGTTTAAAGTCATAACTTTAACGAGAAGAAGAATTCCTTTCATTTCCAAAATTAATATATATCATATATATGTTCAAATTTAGAAATATGATTAACTCCCACTAATCTTTTGTAAACCTAGTAGACAAGATTCATTATTTTCTTATCTTTATGAGAAATCAAAAACGATTTGATCTTTCTCTCATGAAAATGCTTATAGCTCCCATTAGCTTGCTAAGATTCATGATGGATGGATCTCTACAACTTACATGTCTTGTGATTTCTAGTTTTAGACATATATTATCAAGACCATCTTGATAATGGTTTTTGGAAACCCATATTATGTCCAAACATTGGAGTCATCGTTAGTTGCGGCTAACAATCTTGAATTAATAGAAACCAAGACTAAATCAAGATGGCTTCTTCCAAGTCAACCAATCTAGATTGATTGTAGTCACCTTAAGCTACCAATTAGCTATGTAGGTTTCATTATTTCGGGTCAAATATTATACCATTTCCTTGAGTATATGTCGTATACATACTCAATGTATTCATAGGATTTTCGATGCTTATTTCTTTGAATTAAGAGGTGTAACTCTATGACATAGTCATAAAGTTCAAACCATTCAAGCGAGGCATTTTCAAATCCTTCTTGAATACCTTGGAGCTATTGGTGTTGGAACTAGGTTGTTATGTTGTTGATTATCATCTTGTCTCTCAAAAGAACCTATTCTTTGAATTCTATTTCTTGTTCACTTGCTCTATCTTAGGCAAATCCTAGTGTAGGATTACAATGAACATGAACAACATTTGTTAGTTGGTTTATAGAAGTGATATCCAAAGGTTAATTTAAGGATATCCCACAAGATTGTTCTCAAACAATATTGCTTATTGTACACAACCCCAAATGTTAACTTACCAGCTTAAGACTTGTCTTTCTTTCCAACTACATCCTATGGAGTCATGAAAATTTTGGAAGATATTCTAATTGACAATCGTATTGTCTTAGAAGTATATATATATCCTATATATGGGTATTTTGATAACATCCAACAAACCTAATCTTATTGAGTTCGTTCTTCTCTAATGGAGAAATCTATTATCTTATGATGCTAATTTTCCTTGATATCTTTCAAAGGGAAACTCTTCTAAAGAAGTGTTATATTTCCTTAGATCAAATCTAAGGAGGTAAATACTTTTAGACATCTTACTCATCAGCTTACATTCTTGAGTCTTTGAAACCTTTTACAAAGTATTCGGACTTGTGTTTATTCAAAATACGATAGTCCAACGAGGCGATCTTCGAGTGAATGTCCTTATAACTGTGAGTAGTATTATGTTGTGGTCAAGTGCCACTAACATCTAAGTGAATTAACCTCAACAACTTTGTGATTCTTTATTCTTTGCAAAGAATAAAGATTCACTGACCCCAAACCTCTATACGGTTTTAACAAGGAAGGCATTGGATCCGGGATCCTATGATCCAAGTATCCATCTATGACCAACTCGTAATTTATGCTTTTAAGAGGGTGTCACAATTCAGTTGGGATTAGTCACTACTGCTTGTAACCTTTTGGGTTTTAAGCATCGTTATATTTTAAGCGATTAACACTACCACATCATCTCTACTATAGAGACAATCTATTAGATTACAATAATCAATCATTCTTAATAAAGATAAAACATTCATCCATCTCTTATAATGATGGAATTAAGTTCCTTTATTAAAAGTATAAAGACAATCTTTGTTTTCATTATTACTTTGTGTTCCTTATGAGGAAGTAGTACTGTCTGCTTTACATGAGAATCTATATTTGATTCACGTTCGAATGTGAAATTACTCTCTTCTCTCATTAATCTTCTACTTTCTTATTTGCCACCTTTTTTACAACGATTGTAAGAACATAGTCACAAATACGAGAATCGGAGCATTCAAGTAGAAGAACCAAGCGTCTTGAATTGTTCAGAGCATGCCATAACACCTTCGAAGGTGTGTTCTTGACTTACTGCAAGACATTACTTGCAAATACCCCTTACATTGTCCATCCTTTCGCAAAAAGTTTGTTCCCTTGGAGTTATTTTGCCTTCTTTGCATTTGACACTATTTGTTCACAATAATCACTGATTGTCCCTAAACTCCCCACTATCTCTCTTGAAACTTATTTGATTGTGTTTATTCACATCAAATGATTTTGGAGAGAGTGCGGTTATTTGTTCACTATATAGTTTACAATAAACTTGAACCATTTGGATAGGGACTCAATTGCGAAGATCTGCTGCCTTTAATTTTATTATATATGACTGGTTTTCTTGCCCAACATTCAATGATTTAAAATCATCACTTAAGTCCTGTTTATGGATATTTTTGTCAACCAACCAGAGTATAATTACAAGCATAATTTGAAGCTTTCCTACAAGTTGTTCATTACGATAGACTTATCTAACATGTTCTTAATGATACATTATCAATAGGAAGATTGTGAGAGTGAGACTCTGCTCTTGAGGTACATATACAATCAATTTAAGACAATCTACTTTAGTTCTTTAGTACCAACAGAATCGAGAAACTAAGGCCTTCGACACTGCTTTGTCGTGCTAAGTTTTTGGATAGCGTTTGTTGCAAATATATGGTAAATATTTACGCCCAACAAATATAAATTGATTGATTTTAAGCCATTTGATCAGATGTGTTAGGAGCATATTTATGTGACTTAGTTGGCTTGTTTTCTTGCATTTCGTGGCATTTCCTTGTTTATTATATTGATTGAAAAGCTATTTTCGTGACTGTTTGCTGCTTGGGTTTCAAATGGCAAGTGAAGCAAGTGCATTTTGGTGCATTTTAGAGCAAAAATTATGGCTTAAATGGAGTAATGCATATGGAGCACAAGGAATGGATAATTGGGAGATCAAAGGCTACGAACCTGTTTTGAAGATGAAAATAAGTTCAAAATAACACCAGAATAAGGAATCAGTTACAAGGATGGAACATTATACGGAACATTATCCAAACCTTATCTTATCTTATCTAACCTTATCATCTCATCATTTTCTACCCCTAAGGAATTCCAGCTATGATTCATTTCCTGTGAGGATAGTGCGGGGAGCCTGGGTTCTAGAGAGACCTTATTTATCCTAAAAGAGTGAAGTTAGAAGCTTGGAAGACAAGAAGTACATTGGAGTGAATCAGGTGGAATTTGGACGGTGCTGTGCATATTTGCCTTCGACAGAGTACCCAGAATTCCTCAGAACGGAGTACGTATCGTGCCATATATGGTTGGAAAGGCTCACGGATGTCTGGTTTCCATAGGATTTTACACGATCGTCATTCGTTTAGTAGAAGATTTTATCGCTGTTTTACTGACTGGAGGGTTGGAAACAGGAAGATGAGTCTAATCGAATTGGGATTCAGGAAGAAAACGTGGCAGCTATTTGTGCATGTTTTTGGACTTAATTAAGATAGATTGAGAGTTCTAATGAAGTCCTAAACTCTCTAGAAAACCGTGTTTGAGAGTTATTGGAGGAGAATGCAATTAATGAGAATAGCATAAGAACAGCGAGGGGAGCACACAAACAAAAAGTGGAATCCCAGATTGTGCGAAGCCTTGGAGGGTTTTAGGTGTGTGTCTATGTTTAATTTTATTTGTTTTGTTTTCGTTACATATTTAATTATGAGTAACTAATTCCCTTATTAGTTAGGGAGCAAGTCAAAGCCATGAACATATATGTAATGTAAAGATTGATTACATCCAGTTATTGTTTCATAGATGCGTATAATTGCAATTTGCTTAAGCGAGTTATCAAAACTTATTTTGTATGTGGGTTGGGGAGTGCGACACTTAATTTTATGCATGAACTTGGTGCTAGAATATAAGGAACTTTCACCTAATAGTTAGAAGCATATTTACCTAGTAGTAAGGTGATAGTCACGATCGTGTTAAGTAAATTCTTGGCATAAGTATGCACTTTCGCGGATTCACGAGTGCCTCGTCAATACTTATGATTTTCATGGGCGTAATGATCTTTGATTGTATCTTTATTATGCGCTTTCATGCCAAGGGAACTTTTGAAGAATAATTTGATTGTGGTCGTCTTTCCATCAATTCAATGACATAAGGAAAATGCGAAGGGGTTAATTTTAAAAAGCGTGCTAAGTGTCTGGGGTGTTGAGAGTGCATTGGTTTATTGAAAACGGAGATTGATTTATGTTGCATATGTGTCATGTGTGGAGAAGGACCTTCTAGCTAATAGTTCACCCATTTCAATTCACTCAAATTTGTTTTTTATAAAGTTGTTTTCTAAGTTCGGTTTTTAAAGTTTTATTTTCATCAAAACCCTGAAGGTGTTTAGGTCTAGAGTTGAGTCTTTTTTTTATTGTTTCTTCTTGTTTTTAGTGTCTTAAGTTAGTTTTTGAGTCTATAGAGTCTAGTTTAGTGTTTTTGAGTCTTATTTTAGTTGATTAGCATCCCTAGTTAATCCCCAGGTCCAGAGCGATCCCTACTTGCACCTTTACTACAATTGTCAACAATAGGGTTTAATTTGTGTGTCGAGGATTAATTTTCTATCGTCTTTAAAATCAAATGGCACCACCCCTATTTTATACAATTCCATATCCTGGTGGGTCAAAGAGTTTCGGAAACTCTGTAGGGTATGGGGCTCACTATTACCAAGCTCACCTCACACCAATGATATGATGTTGGCTAGCAATAATAATAATGAGAGAGTACGCTTACTCATTTTACATCTAATGTAAGTACCCATCTTATTTGGCCTCTAGAGAATGATGCCTCCCGGTGATATGATGTTGGCGCCATTGCACTTAGTTAAGTCATTCCCACCATGCAAGTTAGGGTAGAGGGGTTCAAGAACAACCTCCCCTTAATCTAGTGTTGATCATTCTTGTTGCCTACCTTCACAACATCATGTATGCGTATAGAACTCCTCTGAGTGTAAGCATGCACTGTACTCCCCCCATGATAGGGGTGAAGTCGGTTATACAAGTCACAAACTATTGGAGCCCTACCATGGTGGGAAGGCCACGAAGAGTATTCAAAGTACTCTCCACGCTTGTCAACTTAATAATGTAGTTTGATTCTAGGTTTTTAGGTCTCATCACATATAAACATTCATTTTTAATCTTATTAAAACCAATTTGGTCCTATTGCAACTATTGGTCCATTTGATTGATTTAGTAGTATACAATACTCCCACTAGCTTGTAAAAGCGGTTTTAAAGCAAGAATATATGGTACTACTAACATAGATTTGCATTCATTGATGGACTATATAGTTGCCCCTTGGGGCCTTAGGATGACTATGAACCTTTGATTACGTTAACCACGAGCCTAGTGTTGGATCTCGGTCGGAGAATGGTGATTGATTTTTAGTTATGCATTTAATCACATTAAGGCGTGTTGTCTTATTAGGCGTTAGACCCAACTACTCCAATTTCATGCATATCAAATAAAACAAAAAGAAGGAGTACTTTAAAAGTAAAGAAGAGCTTATGCTCTTTTACAACATTTGATCATATCAAGTACAACCAAAATCTAATCTACACATTCCCATGGTTCAAACAAATTTGAGAATGACTTTTCACAGCTCCAATTATCTTAGGCTTAGGTTCATAATCACACTTTCTTTTAATTAATTATGCAGCTTTAACTAATTAAACATGAATGCAACATTTTCATTTGGTTTTTGTATCCATAAAATTGATTTAAATGGAGCTAAATGAAATGAAAATCAATTCTAGCATTTAAAGAGACAAAACCATTTTGTTCTCAACTAATTTTGGCCAAAGTGCAATAACCTCAACTATTGGGCTATATACTTCAAAAACATAAACTTTTGGAGGTCACTGGCAAAACACATAAGTCCATTACTTTCTTACATCCGTTCGGAAATAATACTATTTTATTCAGGAAGTGTGAAATGACGATTTTTACCCTTGGTTGACTTTTTCGGTTGACTTTTCACGTCGTAGCACAAGTACGGCGTTTTCCATTGTATTTTCTTGTCGTGCTCGTCACGCTACGACGCGCGTGAAACCTTGGCGCGGGACGTCGTTCGGACTGCGAGCGAATATTTCACCGGGCGTTGGATTCCGGCGTTTCACCATTATTTTCAAATTTGGGCCGAGTTTGGTGGATTTGAAATTTGGGGCCCAAATCCTGTTGGCCCATGTGGCCTTGTCCCTGTCTGTTGACTCTTGTCCCTCACTCTCTCTCTCCCGTGCTTTCTCTGCAAACACACAAAGCTCCAAATTTCTTTATGCACGTGCTCTCTCCTCCCTTCCCTCGGAGGCCATTTTCTTGGCCAAATGGTTTTACGAGACCAAATCACATCATCTCTGCCACTCTCAAACCACCAGACGAGAACCGAGAAAACTGAGAGATTAGCCCACGACTTGAATTCCTTAGAACTCGTGAAGCCCCTAGTTGACACATCCAGGCGAATGTGCGTGGACACCAGTCGGATGTCTCGCCTGACACCACGTGGGGTAGCGAAAGCCAAATTGAAGAAATAAAGAATATTTGAAGGAATTAATGAATAAATACGGAATGCTCCTTGCGAATACGAAATACTAAAGGATTTACAAATACACGGATAAATCGGAACATCTTTCCACACCCGCGGTCCTCGACGTCGACAACTCCCAGTATACACACTGGAAGAGCGCAAAAACAAAAGGGTGAGTGGGCCAAAGCTAGTTATTTTATGAAAACCTTTCCTTTACGAAAATACTAACCCCTGGCCGAAGTAAAAGCAGGGTTTGAAAAACCGTTTCTGAGGAAGCGTACTAATATAGTAGGCATAAAAACAGAAGAAGAGCTTTCGGGCTAAATGCGGAAATATACTTACCGGAAGTCAGAAGCAATGGATTAGGCATAAAACGAATTTATTGAAAAGTTCGTAAGATAAAGTTATACGGGAAAGTGTAAATCCAATAATAGTATCAGTGGCATCGGTGAATCGAGATAATATCACAATCAACTTCTTTTGATGCTCGGTTAGGCAAAGGCAAACACACGAGATTCATACAGGATATATTACATCCGCGAGCGAGTACAGGTGTATAAATAAGAGATTACGCTCATGTACTCACGATCACGTGGTAGGCGCTGTCGCATCTGCCCAACGAGTTGGGCGTCCGCTCTGAGCCTCGAGCAGTGGCACCTCTTATGGATCCATAGTGAGCGTATCGGTGCGTGTGAACAATCATGTGGTGGCGGTCACACAGCAGGGCAATTACAATAAACGCGTGTAAGCCTTCCAAGTTGGCGTATAAAAACATACCCGCAGGAGAATTTTTACATAAAAGCGATTATAAGGTAATTTCCCCCTTTTGGGATAACTAAAACCACCACTAAATAAAGTATTCTCGGGTACCGTACCCAAATACCAAGTAATTAACCACAATACGTAAAATGCAAATTACACCATACGGGTACCAAGGTATAGAAATACCAACTTAATGGTAGATTAAAATTGTGAACCCAAAATATGATAGGAAATTATCGTTCCAAAGTTCACCCAAATACGGCCATGGCCGTCGAAGCCAATATAAGATCAAACGCATACATAGGGTTAAAATAATTAATTCCCTAAACCCTCGAAAATAGGGTTGATCCTGCGATAATTATGTGCTCATACAAGGTAATACGAGGAAATCACCAATTTAATGGCATAAATCAAATGGAAATATGGGTGGGAGCCGCTTCTAATTTCCATACAACTATCAATGTTAAGTCGATCTAACAAACATCAAGTCTATCCTATAAACCAGAAGTAAATGCCTACGAGGAAATATAAGGTTTACCAAATACGGAACAAATACTAAACTAGGTCATTAAAAGTGTAGACACGCATAAATTACGTTTGCCAATAGAAGTAAAATAATAGTCAATTTAAAGTATAAGCGAAACCATTTTATATAATTAAAACATGTAAACATTTAATTAAGTGAGGAAGGGGCCCACTCACAAATACAGAAATAGGGAAGTCAGAAAATACGCTCTCCAGGAGTCCACCAGTCGTAAAACCTATTTTTAAAACCCATAATTAGTAAAGTATACGAAATTACAAGAAAAGCAGCGTTCCCGGATACCGAAAGCGGAGTTTGGGGTGAAGGCTCCTTAAAACCGCCTTGAAGTGGGCGTCGCCGCGATGCCGCCACGCAATTTCTTGGTTTGGCCTCACCACGCCGCCACCTTGCGGTACAATGAGGTCACCTGCCTTACTCCCACTTGGCGCCGCCACGCTCTTTGGAAGGCTCTCACTTGCTTGTGCGACCATAGCCGTGACTCACGTGTCGGTCTTGTATGAATTCTTGTTAGATTAAAGTTAGCGGAATATTCTACTTGGCGTTAATATTGGGTCTGTAGATGGAATTAACGAACAAATATTCCTTGGAATATTCCGATCCGACCGAGGTTGAGCGGTTCTTCGACATCGGCAAAACCAGTGCAATAGGCTTTGGCGTCAGCCAGCCGATGCGTCTTCAACAATTTCGATCCTGCATGCTTCGCCCATATTGACCTTGTAAATCTTGACCCCCTTAAATCGCCAAATCGCGGAAGCTGGAAAAGTGCGAGGGAACCTCGAATTCATCTCGCCCATTTTTCCGCGAAATTTACGGGGAAATTGAAGCTTGAGTGAAGGGGAGTTGAATTCACCTAGTTGGATGAGGAATGGCACGAGGTGGCGGGAGTTGAGGTCGAAACTCTCGTGAATTTGAATTCATCCCGATCCTAGGCCGGTGATCGACATGCGAGGCTGAGTTTGAATCCCGGGACTCCCAAAAACTCAAATATCGTAGGTATAGAATTCTCGTTTAGTACGGGATGGCCAGAGTTTGGTCGATCAAAGGGGTTCGTCGAATCTGAAATTACGGGTTTTCGAGGTTACGCGACTTTTACGGGTTTTTTTCGAGGCCAGGTTTTACTCGAGGGGGGATGGTGGTGAAGCCCACCCGGTGAAATCGGCAGGTAAGGTCGGGGAGGGCGTGGGTGGCAGCTTTGGGTGTCTTGAGTAGTTTTTGAGTTTGGATTTTTGTATTTGGGTTTTACGCAAGAGTGCGAGAACTAAAATGGTCGAGGATTGAGAGGCAGAGAGAGATTGAGTGAGGCGAGAAGAAAAGAGACAAGGTCGGTGGTGCAGGCCAGCGTGGTCAGGCTGAGCCCATTCCGGAATCACAAAACCAATTAACGGAACGTTAAGATTAACGTCCGTAAAACATTCAATCGAACTCCAAATGACGTCCCGCTCGCGTCTACGAATTCGTATCGACGAGCACGTCGAGAAAAATACAAGTGAAAGCGTCGTACAGAATTCTGGCCTTGAGTCGAAAGGTCAGCGAGGGGAGCAAAATCGTCATTTTGCACCTTCGGGGAATAAAATAATATTATTCAGGTCGCAGTTTGTGTCACTCGTGCTTTTAAAATTAGAGAGTTCCTAAGTGAAATGGACCTCGTGACCCTCGATCTAGCCACCATTCGACTCTCGAGGTCCCAGGAGGCGGAATCAAGCTCGGCATGTTGCAAAATGGCACAGGATCAGCATTGTGGAATCGAGCCTCCCTTGCCCCATTGTTTCCCCTCAAATTTCAGGCCATACACAGCCGGAGTTTTGGCAGCCCCCAAAGTGGTAAAATATTATTCTCCTCACTTCTAGCTTCATTTTGGTACTTGAATCGTCAATTTTAGCCTTGAAATGAAGGAGTTATGGCTTCTGAAATTTCAGAAATTCGAGGAGCCAAAATTTTGGTCCAAACCTTGAAGCGGCCTGCGGCGGCGGAAAAAGAAGGTTGAAGGCGGCCAGAAGCGGCGTCGACAAGCGGGTCAGACCGATCTTCTTGATGTCGACAAAGAGTTCAACCAGTCGGACCAAGAATATTCTAAGGAATATTCCGTCGTTAACCTTAGCAGCGTTAACGGAATATTCTACATGAATTAGAATATTTGGGTAACCCTAGCGCATAATGTGGGCGTGTCACGGCGACCAGCCGGCGCGTGGCCGGCGCGTGCGGTGCGTGGCGCGTGTGGTGGACTTCCCACTTGGCGCATGGCGGCACGTGGGCGCATGTGACCTCACCCGGTGCGTGTGGCGCGTGAGCCAAATGGCGGCGTGTGGCGGCTGTCTGTCACTGCAATGACCCCAGCGGCCAGCGATTTTTGGGGTTTCGACCACTGAGTCCGTTCCGGGTTTCAGTCTGGGATTTTTAACCGTATATTGAGTACTTTACTAATTTGTGGGTTTTAAAAAGTAGGTTTTGGCGATCAGTGGCGTTCGAACGTCACGTTTGGACTACGGCTTTGGTAATTGTGAGTGGGCCCTTTCCCACCCATATTATTTTAAATGTGTTTTAAGTTTGGGAAATTATATTTGTTCATGCCTACCTAATAAATGACTTTAAATTGATATTTATCTCGTATTTTTTGGTAGACCTCGTATTATTGTGGTATTTACTTGGTTTACATGTTAGACTCATTGACTCTTTAGGCCATGGAAATTAGTGGAGCTTTTAACCTACATTTCCATTTGGGACCCACCATTAAATTGGTGATTTCGTATTATTTTGCTCTGTACGTATTGCTTATATCGAACGACCCTATTTTAGGGTTTTAAATTATTTGATATTGTGCCTATTTGTGATTATGGGTTTTATACCTATGCGGCGACGCCGGAGCGTATTGGGAAGCTTGAACCTTGGAAATGGTAATTTTCATAGTATTTTGGGTCACCTGGTTACCATTAAGTTGGCTGACTCTATTATTTACCATAATAGCTATTCTTGGAATTTCACGGCTATTATAGTTATGCTTGGTATTTGGTCGACTACCGGAAATACCTTTATATTGACTATTTTGAGGTTTATCCCTTAAAGGGAAATTACCCCCACCTTGTTTTTCAAAAATATTCAGTGGTATGTTTTTCGCACGCTCAACTAGGAATGCTTACGGTGTTGAATTTATGCTGTCCAGGGGCCAAGACGGCTTGCGTGATTGTTCACACTTGGCAGCCCGTCGCTGCTATGGATCCATAGCAGTACCATTTGTTCTCGCCTTGGCTGAGCTGGTTGTGATCTTTGCTCCGACTTCCCATGATTCTGGCCTCCCATCAGCGTACCGATCATTATACGCGACTCGTTCATGGCATTACATCTGTATGAACTGTGTTATACTCTCTAACTTGGCGTTTATCTTCAACCGGGTTGTATTGTGATTTTTACCCTTGGTTTTCAGCGTGCCGCGAAGGCTTTGGCGATTTGCGGGTTCCGTATATTCTTATTTCGCAGAGACTTTGGATCAGGATTTTATGCGAGCGGTGGTTTTCTGCACGTTCAGACTTGACTCAAGCTATATATTACGTATACCTTGTTTTTCTACCTATTGTAGTATGTTTCAGAAATGGTTTTTTTCGAAATGGTTTTAGATCAATTACTTGATTTTGACGGTGGTGAGGGTTACTATTTTTGAGAAGGAAAGGTTTTCACAAAAATGACTATTTATGGCCCACTCACCCATACGTTTTAAGCCCCTCCGGGTTTAGTATTTGGGCGTCGGCCGTCGGGCGCGGTGGTATGACAAGTTCATTCTTGATACTTGTGATACAGTACTTTGTATTTGATCTTGTTGGAAATGTACCCTAAAACCAATCATATGATGATACTTTACGGACATTTCACATGTTAAACTAATTTAGTTTAATATAAAGGGCAATGATTATTATTTAAAGTTGTCTCATATAATTGTTATATGTAAACAATAAGTCCAAAAAGGAATATGTGCTTATGAGAATGTAATCCTAAACAAGTTGAGTTCGTGAGACCATTCTCATTCGATGACATATCCTAGCGTTCACGATCATAGGATTGTCAATTGGGCATTAACAGTCCGTTAAGATGGGTACATGTTATATCTTCTCTCGAGGGAGGTGGCTAGTCTCGAGTCATTGGTGTAAGTGACATCAAGATAAGCATGTAGGTGCTCAATAGGAATGAGTTCGAGCGAGGCGCGATCAGCGATGAGTTTTTCGTGATAAGTAACATGAGGAGCTTTCATAGTTGGGATAATGCAAATTAGTCCTTTGACACGAGGCATCCGATTTGTCTTGTGGTGAGGTCCTTAATCTTTGATTATGTCAAGGCACCCCATCCGAGGGTGTCCACGGCATAGTTGGGGTTAGCTACTTAGCCATGGAGCAAGTGAATGCGCAACAAAGGATCTCTAACCTTCAAACCATTTGAGGGAGAATACTCTAAGATATGATTAAGAATTTTACGGCAGTATGAATAAGGTTTTGAAATCGTTCCAAATCATATTCAATGTAATCATATAAGTAATGGAATCACATTGGATAGTAGACATGAATAAACTATCAAACCAAACAATGTGGCCGAGTATTGTATTAGAGAAAGGCAGGTATTGCATTGCAATCCTAAGCGAATAGGTTTCTCCACCTCTTGATTAGCTTGGGTAAGCCATGACATGCGGCTAAAATTGTCACTCATGGTTTGTGGATGCCACATAAGTGTATAATCACTTAAGGGAAAATTGAAAGTATGTTTCAATTGAATTAGTTGAAGAGTTCTAATCCTTCAGCACGCACCATTTAAGGAACCTAATGGATCGCACATAGGTGTAAGGTAGAGTTTGATGCAAAGAATGGAGATAGTAAGAATAATTAAATGGTTTAATTATTTAGCAAGGATTAATTAATATGTTAATTAATCAAACGAATAAGTTCGTTAAAGACCTCAGGTTGTTTTTTGGGCTTCAAGGCCCAATGGGCTTCGAATGTCAAGCCCATTGACTTAAGTTGTATGACAACTTAATGGCTAATAATAGATTAGGGCCCAATAGCTCAAAGAACCCAATATGGCCGGCTATAAGGGAATGTATAGCAAACTTGCTTTAATTGCAAGTTTGCCACTACATTGTGGAAAAAGCTATAAAGGAAACTTTATAGAATTTTCAAAAAAAAGGGTTTTCTTTTGGGAGAATGGTTGAGCATGAAAATGCTCTCTTCTCTCAAAGAGGCTAGCTCCCTAGAGGAATTTAGCTAGCAATCTATTTCCTCTAGGACACTCATCTTCTCATCAAGACTCTCCTTGGTGAAGAGACTTAGAGGTTCCCTCCTTTGGGAACTTGGAGAAACCAATTCTTTGATCATCCTTCGAAAATGTTCTTGGAGCAAAGAAGCTTGGAATGAAGGCCCTCTCCATGGGTGATTAGCCTTTGCTTAGGCAAAGAGGAATCTACAAAGGTATAAGATTTCTCAACTCAAAATTGTTTTGATTTAGTCTTGGTGCACCATATCTACTAGGCTTTGAATTTTCTTGGGTTAAGTTTCGTTTTAAGTGCATAGAAGCATGTTTCCGCCTTTAATTGTTAAATGCATGCTTAATGATGTTGCTTAATGAACTCGGTTAATCCGCAATTTTCCCTTCAAGTGCTTTGTACAACAGTTTACTTTACTTATTCTTCCGCCTGTACAACTTTTGTGTACTCTGACCTCAAATTCATTCAATTGTTCAAATTTTTACTTATTTCTTTCAAATTGGCTTTCGTCACCCTACGTGGTGTCGGCCAGCACACTCGACTCTTGGGTGTCCACGTGTACATCCGGGTCGGGATGTGTCAACTTCATGTAATTACAACTAGAACCCAAAAATTTCAACAAATGCAAAAACTACATTAAAGGAACAAAACAATTTGTTCTTTAGTGATTTTGGGCCTTTACGTAAAAACGTAAACTTTCGGGTCAAAGTGCAAATACACAAAAGTATCAAAACTTTATGTAATTGCATAAAAGCCCCAAAAGTACCCTACATGTAGGGTGGCCGGTTTTGGTGAGGGTTTTTGTTATGAAACTTTTGAATTTTTTTCAACAAAAGTGAAAGGTGATGGGTAGGTTTGAAAATTTGATAGGTATGGGTGAATAAGTTGATTGGTATGGGTTGTAAGAAATAGGTAAGGTGTAGGACACAAATCATCCATCACCAATCAACCACAAACCAAAACTTTATGAAAAACAACAAACACTTTGAATCAAATCACCAAACTTTTTGTTCTTGCCAAGAACATATCAAGAACAATGAAGAACATCCATGAAAACCCATAAGAGCTCCATGAACATTTTTCACCCAAATACACCCCCAAAAACTCTCAAACTTAATGGAAATAACATATTACCATACTAGGGTACTTAGGGGTTCCTAATGTCACTTTAAAACCCTTTTAACAAGACAAACAAGAACCTAAAAATCGACCCTTTGAATTTGGCCGAATTTCTCCAAAAACATGACACCAAATTTTAGCTCCAAAATTCATGCTCATATGAACTACATCTACAACATTTGAGATGGCAAATTTTCCAACCAAATTTACATTCAAAGAAACAAGAATAAAGCTTGTAACAATTACAACATTCAAATGACAAACTATGAAATAACAAAACCCAAAAGGATTCACCAATCTACTAGACCTAGGCTCTGATACCACTTGAAGGAAAATTTGTGGAAAAACAAGTTTATTTGAGCAACATCTATTGCATGCAATTAACAATTAAAGGCGGAATCATGCTTGTATGCACTCAAAAACAAAACTTTATGTTACAACCCGTCCCAAATTTTTATGCAAAATTACCAAAATACCCCTAATGGTCAATGTTGAATTTTGTTGACTTTTCGAGACGACTTGTGAAAATTTATTTCTTTCCATATTCATGATGTACTCGTCAATTCGGAGTTAAAACGAACGTTTTATGAAGATTTAAAGGGTATGGGCATTTTAGTAATTTTGACACCCGTTTGTTAATTAGGGTTTTTGGGTTGACCTAGCTACTCTGCAGCCACTCCACTAACCCTGCACGATCTCTCTCCCTCTCTCCCATTCTCTCGGCCAAAACCACCCAAAACCATCCAAACCCTAGCTTGTGGACGAATCACAAAACCATCAAACCGAGACACGAGACTATAGCCATTACGATCGTCTCGTCATTCTGGACGAGACTGTGATTTCAGAATCCCCAAACTCGAGCCCAATCGTCCAAACCGACGCCGGAACGAAAACGACGAACTGCCATTCAAGTTTCTGTACAATCTCGACATAGGTAAGCCTCGAAACCATTACCATTGGTTTTATTGGATTGAGTAGGTTCAAATCGATATAAAGAATGTCCAATTTGGTGCAGTTTTGAAGGAGAACGGAATTAGGGTTTTTCGAAGCTTCCCGGCCAATTTCAGGCCATCTCCGGCCATTTTTCCGGCCTCAAATTGGTATGAAAATATTCTACTCGTCAATACCTTCATTTTGATATATGGCACGTTAAATTTGGCCAAAGAACGAAGAAGTTATGAATTTTTGAAGTTTTGGATAATTCGGAAATTTTCCAGAAATTCCGGCGAACCAGACGGCAGAGGACGGCGGCGCCAGCGCCGGCGGCGGCTCCGGCGACCAGCGAGAGGAGGAAGAAGAAGGAATATTCTGTCAACGGTAACGGAATATTCCTAACGGCGTCAGAATATTCCGTCAGAAAGGTATATTCCGTTCACTTTAACGGCGCTGACGTCAGCAGGCGCGTGGCTGACGTCAGCGTGCGCGTGGGGGTGACGTCAGCAGGCGCATGCAGGTGCATGCCGCGCGTGGGGACACGCGCCAGCGCGTGGGAACACGCGCCAGCGCGTGGGAACACGCGCCAGCGCGTGGGAACACGCGCCAGCGCGTGGGAACACGCGCCAGCGCGTGGGAACACGCGCCAGCGCGTGGCGACACGTGCCAGCGCGTGGTCGGCGCGTGAAGGCTCCTCCCGGCGCGTGGCGGCGCGTCCGGCTGTTTCCCGGCGTGTGGCGGCGCGTGCAGCGGCGCACGGCGGCGCCGGCGGCGGTAGGGTTTTCGGGGCCCGGAAATCATTTTTCGAGCCCGTTTTCGCTAAAATAATAATATTTTTGGGGGATTTTTCTTTAAGGCCTATTTTTAATTTATTTTAGGGAAGTTCTAATTTGTTCCCTAATATTAAATAGGTAATTCTTCGACTCCCGATCACCTGTGAGTGGACTTTTGCTTTATTAAATGGTTTTTATGATTGAAAATGATTATGAATTTGATTTCTATATGGTTTTAAATGGTTTTCGAAGCATGATTATTTATATATATATTTATTTAAATATATATACATGTTGATAATTGTTTATGCAACCATATTTGTTTTACTTATGGTTTTATATTGGGATATGAATTTAAATGGTGATTGTGGTTTTATACCAAAGTATGATTATACATTTTGAAATAGTTTACACTATGATGACACAACCCGATCCCGGACACGCCAGGTGTCGGGAAGTGCTGGCCGACACGTGTAATGTGACGAAAGCCAATTATGCAAGAATTAAGTGAAAGGTAGGAATATTAAGAGTTGAGTGCGGAAGTAGAAGTGTGGTGAGGGTTAAAAACCCATAATACAGGATGCATAACAGTCAGAGCTAAGTAAATAGTGCAGGAATATAAAAACATTCACATCCCCGTGAGGATGGATAATGAAAAGTTAACTACAAGTAGGAGTGAATCCTACATAGTTCGAAGATATGTCAGAACCGTCGACCACCGCCGAAGAGAGCCCTCGAATCACCCTGAACTGAACCGTCACTAGGTCCTGGAGGGGCGCAAAACATAAAACGGTGAGTGGGTCAAAAAGCAAAGTTTGATAAAACCGTTGTTTTCAAGAGTTTACTAACCCCTCACTGGAAAACAAGTATAATTGAGAAAAACACGTCATACCCGTAGGCATGAACCTCAAAATACTATCATGAAAACATTCGGGTACTCCCCGATAATAATGTACTGACATGCTCACCTATATGTAAACACACAAGTCCACGTGGCTAAACCACAATGAACAAGCTAGGTATAAAAGTAATACGCTAAGTACTACAATGACGCGAGTCTAACGCTAAGCGCTGGTGCACAAAGTGCAGTCACACAAGTCCGAGTTGCCTAGTGCAACCTAAGACAGGCTAGTACCTACAATGGATCCAAAGCTGCGTAACGGTACTGATAGTGACTACTCCAAACGTCAAGGCTAGTCCTGGCCACAAGACTGAGTACTAATACCTGGGGTGTATACATCTACTGATGAGCAATAGTATAAAACATGTATGGCAATATAATACGAATGTTCTACCTCCAACAATCGTATATGATATGAATTATGCTAACAGTTTGAAGAAAGCATTGAAAACCATACGTATATATACATTTATCAAAACAAAGACCCACTCACTCACCTGTACGTAGCCGGGTCGTAGCCCTCCGGTCCTGGGTAGCCCCGGTAGTCCTCTGGATAGGTCTCACCTATATGAGATATCACTGTAATAATGATTAAACTCATAAAGGTTACTAAATAACTAATTAATTACACCTATCCCTTGTTTGCTCAACCAGGAGGTTCAAAACACCTCGAAAAATATCATACGTACTGCCCCTAGGTAGTACGCGTCGTCACGAGTCGCCTCGCGAAGACGGAATCGAAAAAGGACCTTCCACGCGCCCCCACGCGCGGCTTGAAGATCGGAGCCTACGGCTCCACGCGCAGCTCCACGCGCGGCTCACGCGCGAGCTGGTCAGCTGAGCCGCTGAGCCGGTCAACTCGGCTCGGCTCGAGCCGGTCAACACGGCTCGGCTCAAGCCGTCAACGCGGCTCGGCTCAAGCCGGTTTAAGCTGCTGACGTCATCAAGACCGGTCTGAACCGGTTTGCTGACGTCATCGCTGACGTCAGCGCCGGTCCTCTGGTCTTTTTCCTGTCGCCGGCGCCGGCGCCAGCGCCGGCCGCCGCCGCTGGAATTTTGGCCGGTTTCTGGGTAATTTTTAAAACTCCGTATCTTCTTCATTTCAAGTCCAAAAATTACGTGCCATATATCAAAATGAAGCTGGAGAAGAGTAGAATCACGGTGTACCTTTGGATTGGTCGTACAAGGTCGGGAAATGACCTGAAATTGCTGTTGGAAGTATGCCCACAAAGCCACTCATTCGATGTAATAGCTTTTTGGAATACTTATTGTATTAAACTATTGTTAGTTTAATGAAAAGGGCAAAGCTTATTGTTAATCACTATTTATTGTATCATGTGTTTAATCAATAAGAGAATCCAAGGAATGTATTTGATCTAAGAGAGAAGTGATCTAAGTAAGTTAGATAAACGAGACCTCTCTCTTATGTTCATTCCTAAAACGTTCCTAGCCATAGGATTGCCAATTGGGCATTGACAATCCGCTAAGGTTAGTATGTGTTATGTTAACTCAATCGTGAGTATGACTAGTCTCAAGTCATTTAGTGTTGGACACTGAGACAAACACATAGGTGCTCAAAAAGTAATTGAGTACACTGAACAACGATCAATAGGAGTTCGTACATACATGTCATGTAAGAACTTCTAAGTTGCAATATGCAAAGTAGTCCTTTGACCTGAGGCATCATTGATGTCTAATGATTGGGTCCTTGATCTTTGATCATGTCAAAGGCATTCCATTGCGAGTGTCCACGGCATTGTTGGGGTCAAGCTATCTAGTCATGTAGGCATATGAATGCACAACAAGGGATCTCTAACCTTCCATGGTGGAAGGAGAATACTCTGAGATATGATTCGAAAGTCTTTGGCCAAAGCATATGAATATGATTTTGGAAGTTTGTTTCAAATCATATTCAATTGAATCATATAGAAGAGAATCACATTGGATAGTAGACATGAAAATAACTATCACTCAAACAATGTGATTAGGAGTATTGTATTAGAGAAGGATCGTATTGCATTGTAATTGCAACTGGATAGGTTCTCCAACCAATTCTACTTAGCTTGGGTAGCCATGACATACTGCTAGGTGTCACTCATGGTTTGTGGAAGCCCTAAGGATTAGCCAACACTAATCTTAAAGGGAGAATTGAAATGTGGTTTCAATTCACAATCGATCGTTAAGAGTAACAATCGCCCACTGCCTCGCTAATTGGAACCTAATGGATCGTACACCGAGTAAGGATGAAAGTGAAGAAATAAAGGAATGGATAAGCAATTAAATTGTTTAATTGAGAATGATCATGATTAATTAATTAGTTAATTAATTATACGAAAGGTTCGTATTTGGGCTTTTAAGTTGGTTTTGGGTTTCGGGGCCCAAAAGGGTTTTTGGTCCACAAGGCCCATTGAGTTTAGGTTGTATGACAACTAAAAACTAAATGGAAATTAACCCAAAAACAATGCCAAAACCGGCCTAGAGTGAGTGGAGGCAAACTTGGCTTATTTACAAGTTTGCCACTCACATGTGATGAGGCATAAAGGGAACTTTATGGCCATAATCACTTAAGGGGTTTTTCTTGGAGGAAATTGAGTTGAAATTCTCTCTCATTTTCTTCAAGGGAGGCCGGCCATTTAGTGAGCATATAGCTAGCAATCTTTTGCTCCTAAATCATCCATTTCATCTTCACACCTCATCCTTGGTGTGGAGACTTAGAGACACTAAGCTTTTGGTGTTTTTGGAGATCCTATCCTTACATCCTCAAGGAGCAAAGGAGGTGACTTGAAGGCCCTCCACTTGGGTGAATCCCTTGTGCAAACAAGGATGAGCATCAAGGGTAATTAATCTCCAAACTTAGCTCTCTTTAATTTTGTTAAAGAGTACTTTCGGTTCACCTTATTCTAGGCTTTGAAAGTCATGGGTTTTATGAATTGTTTTTGAATGCATGCTTACTTTAAATTGTTTTTAGTTGGCATATGCAATTCAAATGTTCTTGAATTGTTCTTAGCTAGGACAAAATATTTCCTTCAATTGCCTCGAAGGTTGCGGGTCACTGTAGCAAAGTCGATCTACGTCAAAACTCAACCAAATCAGGCAAACGACCTATGAAAATTCATCTACTCAATGAGAGGAACACAATGGTGGTAGTTAGAAACCTCACCTCGGTTTAGATTGGCCGGAAAATGGCCGAGAAGGTCCAGTTCTTCCGGTTGTGTTTCCCGTCAAACGGGTGAGAGTTTGGACGAACGGTTTGCACCGTTGAGTCCACGGCGTCGAGACGAAGGAGGTGGTGATTTTCGTTCGCTTCGATTCGACGGGTTTCCGTCGGTGTGCACTGTGCACTCACGGAGAGAAAAGGGAGAAAGAAGTCAAAAAAAATTCTGGGGAAAAGAAAGTGACGGGGAAGAAGGAAGGGAAAGAAAGAATAAGGAAAAATTGGGTTTTGGGGGTATTTTGCACCCACCAAAACAGTAAACTTACACGCTCACGTGTACGAAATAAACACGCACGTGTAGAGAATATTTCACAGAAAATATTTTATAACAAACTTTTTACGGGATGTTACAATGATATCACTTTTGCATAAATATTAAATGGTATTTTGATATATTGTTTTGAGGGAAGGTATTATCTATGCAATATTAATTATTTGGGATTTATGAAAGGGATCTCGTTTCCTATATCTAAACACATGAGTATGTATGTATGTTTTCAAACACACTTGGTATGCTTTCACTACGTTGTAGTATCGTCTCACGGCCGTAGGACAAGTCTCACATGTTTGGGTCACATGCACTGTACTCCAGGGGTATTGTCCGGTAAATACCTTAGTGCAAGCTTGTCTTACGTTTATTTTTGTTTATGGGGAAAAGGCCCCACTATGTAAGGACTCGGGTGTGACGCGCTGCGGCGCAAGTGCTTACATGTGTGTGGTACTAGGAGTACAAATTAATGGATAACGTAAAGTGCTTGTACGGTGATTGAGAGGCTGTTCCTCAACCCGTACATGGGTGATCACGCATATACCCTGTGTTGGTTTTCCCTTTTATATTTTATTGGAATTACGAATTGTGATTTACAAATATTATACTTTTAAGTGTTTCAGTTATACTCATGAAGTACCTTTTGAACTATATTATGATAGTATGTTTCCACGATTATACTGGATTTCAAATAGGGGGTTATTATGTTGAAAAGAGAAAGGTTTTGCAAAAACTTTTATTTTCGTCCACTCACACCTTTTGTTTTTGCGCCCCCTTCAGGACATAGTGATAGTGCATCCGGCGAAGTCGAGGCATCTGCGTGACAGCTCTGATCATCTATCCCGACCATGTAGGGATTTATCTTTTCTTTTCAGTTTCTATAATAATATCCATCCCTGTTATGGATAGAGATTCTAGGAACTTATTTTGTTATTTGGTTTCTGCTGTTTCAAAATTAGTACGCTCTGAACCATATGCATATTGACATTGATTTCCGCAAACTTAATAGTATTTTAATTTTGTTTCCACTAAGTGTTGTCATGCATTTAATGGCTTCGTCACTTACGAGTGTCGGCCAGCATGCCCAAACTCGGTATCCACGTGGGTATCGATGGTGGGGTGTGTCACTTTACCCATGAAATTCAAAGCCTAGTAGAGAGGTGAACCAAGACTCAACTCAAGAACAAATTGAGTTGAGAAATCATATACCTTTGTTGATTCCTCTTTACATAAGCAAAGGCTAATCACCCAAGGAGAGGGCCTTCATTCCTTCCTTCTTAGCTCTATGGAATTCTTGGAGGAGGATGGTTGAAAAGGATTCTCCAAGTTCCCAAAATAGAGAACCTCTAATTTTCCACACCAAGGAGAGCTTTGATGAGGAGATGAGTGACCTAGAGGAAGTAAGATTGCTAGCTAATTTCCTCTAGGGTAGCTGGCCTCTTAGAGAGAAAAGAGAGCTAGTGTTCTCATCTTTTCTCCAAAAGAAAATCCCAATGATGAAATGGTATAAAGTTGCCTTTATACCACCTCACAATGTAGTGGCAAACTTGCAATTAAAGTAAGTTCACTACACTTTCTCTATATGGCCGGCCTTAAGGATTCATAGGGCTGTTTGGGCCCTTATATATCATTAGTCATTAAGTTGTCATACAACTTAAGTCAATGGGCTTGACGTTCGAAGCCCATTGGGCCTTGAGGCCCAAAACTAACCCGAGGTCTATAACGAACTTATTCGTTTGATTAATTAACATATTAATTAATCCTTGCCATAAATAATTAAACCATTTAATTATCCTTACTCATCTCCATTATTTCTTCAATCTCTACCTTACACGGTGTACGATCCATTAGGTTCCTTTTAGCGAGGCAGTGGACGATTAGAACTCTTTCAAATCGATTGTGAATTGAAACATACTTTCAATTCTCCCTTTAGTGATTATGCACCTTTAGGGTGTTGGAAATGTGCCCTAAAACCAATCATATGATGATACTTTACGGACATTTCACATGTTAAACTAATTTGGTTTAATATAAAGGGCATAGATTATTGTTTAAAGTAGTCTCATATAAATGTTATATGCTTAAACAATAAGTCCAAGAAATATGTGCTTAGTAGAATGTAATCTAAACAAGTTAGGTTCATGAGACCATTCTCGATCATAGACATATCCTAAACGTTCCTGATGAATAGGATTGCCAATTGGGCATTGACAGTCCGTTAAGATCAGTACATGTTATGTCTTCTCTCAGGGAGAGTGACTAGTCTCGAGTCATTGGTGTAACTGACACCAAGACAAGCATGTAGGTGCTCAATATGGAATGAGTTCACTGAACGCGATCAACGATGAGTTTTCATGTTCATGTCACATGAGAACTCATAGTTGGGATAATGCAAATTAGTCCTTTGACCTGAGGCATCACAGTTGTCTTGTGGTGAGGTCCTTAATCTTTGATTATGTCAAAGTCACCCCATCCGAGGGTGTCCACAGCATAGTTGGGGTTAAGCTACTTAGCCATGGAGGCAAGTGAATGCGCAACAAGGGATCTCTAACCTTCAAACGGTTTGAGGGAGAATACTCTATGATATGATTAAGAATCTCTGGCCAGAGTATGAATGAGATTTAGGAAGTCGTTCCAAATCATATTCAAGGTAATCATATAAGTAAAGGAATCACATTGGATAGTAGACATGAATAAACTATCAAACCAAACAATGTGGTCGAGAGTATTGTATTAGAGAAGGACCGTATTGCATTGCAATCCTAACTGAATAGGTTTCTCCACCTCTTCTGATTAGCTTGGGTAGCCATGACATACTGCTAGGTGTCACTCATGGTTTGTGGTAGCCCTAAAGGTGTATGATCACTAAAGGGAGAATTGAAAGTAAGTTTCAATTCACAAATGGTTTGAAAGAGTTCTAATCCTCCACTGCCTCGCTAAAAGGAACCTAATGGATCGCACACCATGTAAGGTAGAGTTTGATGCGTAGAATGGAGATGAGTAAGAAATAATTAAATGGTTTAATTATTTATGGCAAGGATTAATTAATATGTTAATTAATCAAACGAATAAGTTTGTTAAAGACCTCGGGTTGGTTTTGGGCTTCAAGGCCCAATGGGCTTCGAACGTCAAGCCCATTGACTTAAGTTGTATGACAACTTAATGACTAATAATAGATTAGGGCCCAATAGCCCAATGAACCCAACATGGCCGGCCATTTAGGGCAATGTAGTGAACTTGCTTTAATTGCAAGTTTGCCACTACATTGTGAAATGATATAAAACAAGTTTATAACATTTTATACATAGAGGTTTTCTTTTGGGAGAATTGGTGAGCATGAAAATGCTCCCTTCTCTCAAAGAGGCCGGCTACCCTAGAGGAGGAGAGCTAGCATTCTCCTTACTCTAGGGCACTCATCTTCTCATCAAGACTCTCCTTGGTGAAGAGACTTAGAGGTTCCCTACTTTGGGAACTTGGAGAAACCAATTCTTTGATCATCCTTCGAAAATGTTCATGGAGCAAAGAAGCTTGGAATGAAGACACTCTCCATGGGTGATTAGCCTTTGCTTATGCAAAGAGGAATCAACAAAGGTATTTGATTTCTCAACTCAAAATTTGTTTTGATTTGAGTCTTGGTTCACCATATCTACTAGGCTTCAAATTTTCTAGGGTAAAGTTTCGTTTTAAGTGCATAGAAGCATGTTTCCGCCTTTAATTGTTAAATGCATGCTTAATGATGTTGCTTAATGAACTCGGTTAATCCACATTTTTTTCCTTCAAGTGGTATCAGAGCCTAGGTCTAGTAGATTGGTGAATCCTTTTGGGTTTTGTGATTTCATAGTTTGTGATTTAAATGTTGTAATTGTTACAAGATTTATTCTTGCTTCTTTGACAAATAAGACAGGAGCACCCCAAGGTGAAGTACTGGGTTGAATAAACCCTTTGTCAACTAACTCCTGGAGTTGAGTTTTTAACTCCCTCAATTTAGCTGGAGTTTTTAACTCCAAGGTGAAGTACTGGGTTGAATAAACCCTTTGTCAATACGGCGCTCGGGAAATAGGATCAGTACCTGGTATCAGATCAATCGTGAACTCAATCTCTCTGTCAAGAGCTAAACCAAGTAAGTCCTCAGGAAAAACGTCTGGATATTCATTGACCACACGAACATCCTCGACTCGGGTTGGAGAATCTTCTTTCATCACTACATGACCCAAGTACCCCTGACAACCCTTCTGCAACAACTTTTTCGCCCTCAGTGATGAAATCAAACTGTTTTGTAACACTCTTCTCTCGCCTTAGAAGACAACCTCTGGTCTACAAGGTGTTTGGAATGTGACCACTTTGGTACGACAATCCACAATGGCATGATACTTGGATAACCAATCCATACCCAGAATAAGATCAAAATCGATAATGTTTAGGGGAATGAGATTCGCCTCAATGAGTTCGTCGCCAACGAAAACTGGACAATCCCTAAATTCCCATTGAACGGCACTTGTTTGCCCCATAGGCTGAGATATAACTAACTCACACTCAAGAGGTGATGGTTGGGGATTTACTTTCTTAGCGAACATAGGAGATATAACCGAATGAGTAGCACCCGGATCAATTAAAACTCTAGCATGAAAATTGAAAACTTTTAACGTACCCATGATAATTCCTGGACTCGCTCGAGCATCCTATTGGGAAAGATTGTAGACTCTGCAATGTGTCTGGCCTCCATTACGGCCTCCTGTGCGACCTCCTCCGCGTCCTCTCTAAAATGGACCACCACGATTAGCATGGTTAGTCTGGGTACTACCGCTAGATACTGCACCAGAATTCTGAGCCTGATTCTGCCCCACACGTTGGGCACTACCGCCCTGATTAGGCCTCTGTGAGGGTCCTGAAGCCATACTCCCACTACCTTGCTGCTGAAGTTAGGGACACTCGCAACACCAATGATCAGGCGATCCACAATTATGACAACCGCTAGACTGAATCTGGCAATGAACGAAATGTCGCCGGTTACAACGCCTACAGAAAGGTCGATCGAATCTCACTGGACCAATAGAATACTGAGAGTTACCCATACGTCCTCCTCCAGGACGAGAACCTGAGCTAGAACCTCCACCAGAAAAACTAGAGCTCTGACCGCTCTTCTTGAAACCTTGCTGTTTCCTCGGACCGCCAACAGAAAACCTCCCCTACTGACGTCCCCAATCACCACCAGTACCACTGCCCCCAGCATAGTCATTAATCATCGACTGCTCAATGTCCAAAGCTAACTCTAGCTCCATCTGATAGGTCGGGCATCGATGAGAAGCAGTGATAATCCTGATGTCACGTCTCAAACCTTCATGAAATTGAACCTGCAACTCCGCTGCATTATTCTCCATCGCTGGGCAATACCTCATAAGCTCTCTAAACTGCGTCCCATACTCGGATACAATCATGGTGCCCTGTTTCAGATCCAAGAATTCCCTCCTCTTCCTGATTCGGTACTCAAGAGTGAAAAATCGCATACGAAACCTCTGTTTAAACTGCTCCTAAGTGACATGGGTGCCCTGAGGAAAAGTACTCTCCTCGGTGTCCCACCAACTGCTAGCACTCCCAGTGAGGAAGAAGGCAGCAGTAACAACTCGCTGATCCTTCGGACAGTTCATGCTCCGGAACGTCTTCTCCACTTTCTCGAGCCATAGCTCAGCAGTCTCTCCAGTAGCAACACCCTCAAGTTCCCATACTCCTAAACCATGCGCAATCTTAGGGAAAGTACAATCTCTACCGCCCTGAATTTCATTGGCGATGACCTGCCCCAGCTGGGCTAAATCAAATAAATCTGGCTGACGTCGAGGTGGCATAGCTCTGAGCAAAAGAAACACTGAGATACTCAGTACAAGAATGACGTACACTAAGTGTTTGTCATAAGAATTCTCTGAACCTCTGCTCTGATACCAAACTGACACACCCCACCCTCGATACCCACGTGGATACCGAGTTCGGGCGTGCTGGTCGACACTCGTAAGTGACAAAGCCATTAAATGCATGACAACACTTAAATACAACGTAGAAACAACCCTACATTTGTCATACCACCGCGGCTCGACGTCACAAGCTCCCAGCCAACTAACCTGGAGGGGCGCAAAACATAAAACGGTGAGTGGGTCAAAAAGTAAAGTTTGATAAAACCGTTGTTTTCAAAAGTCTAGTAACCCCTTGTTTGAAAACAAGTAGAGTTTGAGAAAATACGTCATACCCGTAGGCATGAACCTCAAAATACTATCATTTAAAACATTCGGGTACTCCCCGATAAATCTTTACTGATTTGCTCACCCATATGTAAACACACATGCCCAAGGGGCTAAATCCCACAAGGAACAAGCTAGGTATAAATGTAATACGCTGAGTACTACAATGACGCGAGTCTAACGCTAAGCGCAGGTGCACAAAGTGCAGTCACACAAGTTCGAGTTGCCTAGTGGAACCTAGAACAGGCTAGTACCTACAATGGATCCAAAGCTGCGTAGCGGTACTGGTAGTGACTACTCCAAACGTCAAGGCTAGTCCTGGCCACAAGACTGAGTACTAATACCTGGGGTGTATACATCTACTGATGAGCAACAATAAGAAAACATGCATGGCAATATAGTACGAATGTTCTACCTCCAACAAACGTAATGATATGCAACTACGCTAACAGTTAAAGAAAGCGTTGAAAAACCACGTATATATATACATTTATCAAACAAAGACCCACTCACTCACCTGTAGGTAGCCGGGTCGAAGTACCCCGTCCTGGGTAGCCCCGGTAGTCCTCTGGATAGGCCCCACCTATATGAGATATCACCGGTACAATGATTAAACTCATATAGGTAACGAATTAACGAATTAATTAAACCTATCCCTTGCTTTTGCAATTTGGAGGTCCAAAACACCTCAAAAATGATCATGCGTACTACCCCGAGGTAGTACACGTCGTCACGAGTCGCCCCGTGAAAACAGATTCGAAAAAGGACCTCCCACGCGCCCTCACGCGCGGCTGGAATGTGCGGAGCTCGGCTCCACGCGCGGCTCACGCGCGAGCCGGTCAGCCGGTCAACCGGTTCAGTCAAAGGTGACGTCACTGCTGACGTCAGCAAGGCCGGTCTGAACCAGTCTGCTGTCGTCAGCAAGGCCGGTCCAACTCAGTTCGAAGACGTCAGCGCCGGTCATCCCTGCCAGAATTCCGTTCACCGCCGGCCGCCGCCAGCGCCGCCGTCGCCGGTTGCTGGAATCTGGAAAAATGGCCGGATTCTAGGTAAAACTTCAGAGCTTCATAACTTCCTCGTTTTAAGTCCAAATTGGACGATTCAAGTACCAAAATGAAGCTAGAGATGAGGAGAACAAGATTGTACCATTTTGGGGACCAAAAACTGGCCAGAAGTGGCCTGAAAATGAGGAAGAAGAATCAGCCAAAAATGAGCTTCTCCGTTCTCGGTGCCATTTCAACTTCCAGGCCTTGGGTTGGGTTCCCAAGGTCTCCAGAGGTGGTTTGGTGCTGGGTTTGAGCTCCCTTGAGCTCCAAATCACGAGTTTCGAAGTCGGAGGAATTCACTTCGACGGTGAGGAATTTCCAGAAATCTGGGAAATTGCAGTGCAAGGCCATCTGGGTTCACCGCCACACTCAATGGCCAGGGTTCGAGCAAAGATGACAAATGAATGTGGTTTGGGAGTAAGAAAACGAAAGGAACCCCCAAACTCAAGCCACGGGGTGGCTTGAGTAATTCTCCATGTTAGCTGGGTTTCTAGCACCAGGACACCCACACCTGGGTTTGGCCTCGAAGTGGTGAGGTTGAACAAGCTTGGGTTTGATTTGGTGAGGATTGATGATGCCAAAATTGGCCAAGAATGGCCACGGTTTGATGAAGAAGTTTGCTGGAAAAATTGGCAGGGGAGAGATGAGTGTGGCTCGGCCACAAGAAACAAAACCAACAAATATCCCAGGAAATCTGGGGTTGGCCACATGGCCTGCAGACATTTGGGCCCCAGCTCAAACAAGACAAAACTGCCCACTTTGAAATACGGGAAACGTCGAAACCAACGCCCGAAAAATACTCGTTCGGAGTCCTACGGCTCGCGTCTACGCGTTCGTATCGACGAGCACGTCAAGAAAATAGAAGTGGAAGCGTCGTATGAGTTACGACGCAAAAGTCAACCGAAAAGTCAACCAAGGGCAAAATCGTCATTTTGCACCTCCGGGAATAAAATAATTAAAAATTTGAACGGGACGTTACAATCTACCCCCCTTATAAAAATTTCGTCCCCGAATTTTCCATAAGAAGCATAACGAGGTAGATTGGAGTACAAAACTGTTCACAACGTCTCCCAAGAAGCTCCCTCGAAAGAGACGTAGGTGAAGAAAACAATTATCTGAGCCGAACGCTGGCTAACAGTGCTCCGACGTCACCACAACCCAAGGTGACACCAGTGCTTCGAAGTTTAGTCAAAAGAGGGATACGATTAGCTGGGAGAGTAATCAGTCGTCCGAAGGACTTCTGATAGAGTTTACCTGTTACTACGTTTGCACGACCGGGAGGTGGTAATCAGTAGTGCAATCGTAGTCACCCATCAGCTACATCCAACTCCTTTGACTGAGATTGAGGTCTCCCAGGAAAATGAGACGCCTCAGCTTTGGTGGTCAAAGAACGGTCAACACGTCTCACCAAAGAGAAAGAGATTTCTGAACTTGGAGCAAAGATACTGGCATCAAGCTTCGAATCATGGGTATGATAATTCATCTCATGCGGTTTCAGTTGTCTGAAGGCATGAGAGATTATCCATCCATGCTGTATTAGCACGCAGACCAACCCGCTCAGTGACGCATCACTGTAGAACACAAAGTACCGCCGTCGTTGGAAAGTGCTAATACAAGAACAGGAGTAAGACCAAACTTGAGCAGTCGGAAGATTTGCTTGTGGTCGTCGTTCCACACAAAGGTTAACGTTCTTCCTGGCAAGTTTCGTGAGAGGCAGAGCAACAGAAGAGAAATCCTTCACGAAACGTCGGTAAAAAAACCGAGCAAGCCAAGAAAGTTCGAATCTTGTAACACTTATGCGGTCGCTCCCAAATCCCCGCCACAGTAACCATCTGGAGATCATCGATTCTAGGCAAGGGATAACGGTTTTAATCGTCGCCCGATTCAATTGCCTATAATCGATGCTGAGCCTTAAAGTACCGTAACTTCAAATGAACAAACAAGACTAGAGCTTCACAAGGTGAAGTGCAAGGCAGAAAGAATTCCTTGGCAAAAGTGCCTGAAGCTGAAAATCTTCGACTCCCACCACTCACGTGGAGTCGAAAGATAAAAGGTAAGGAAAAGAAAGAGATATGGTCAATACCTGGAAGGATCGATGGTGAAAACCATTTCTCGATCAGGCGATAATCCAGGTAGATTTTTAGGAAAGATCCCAAGAAATTTGGTTGACAACCGGTACCTTGTCAACACAAAGAGAAATTCCAATTTCCAACATCACACGTGTGGTACAACCAAAACAACCAGAACTCAAAAGTTTCGCAGTACTCATAGCTGAAAGTCAGCCTACAAGTCGATTTTCCTGTATTCGCCGGTAGACGTCACAATCGGTATGCCAGGTGGCAGAAAGGTGGTGAACCTCCGCCGACAATCCACACTGGCACAAAATTGAGGTAACAATCCATTCCTAGGATCACGTCGAAAACCACGACATCCAGAGGAATGAGATTGGCAAGCAGACTTGATTAGCGATGATAACGGAGTATCACCGACAAATCCACAAAACAAGACAAACTTTGCCTCACGGCATAAGGATTCCAAATCGTACCCGGTAGGAGTACAATGTGGTCGAGTAGTTTGAATAAACAAGGTGAAATAGCTGAGTAGGTAATACTTGGATCCGTTTGGATCTCAAGTAAAAAGCCCAAAGAAAGTTTAACGTTTCCGAAACAAGATCAGAATCGTTCAGTGTATCCTGCTGGTCCAAAGCACAAACTCGCCCAAGAGCAAATAGCGTTCCACACTGGAACAGCCAGGCACCACCAGGATACAGAGTAGGGTAACCAAGGTTCAGGAGAAAGGTTCCAGAGTATGGAATGACATTGCCTTAGCAATGTACATCTCCACTGAAAGTAGATTGTTGATAGAAAATTGTTCGTCCAACTTACTGGATCAGAACAGGCCAAAGGTTGGTTTTCTTGCCGGTACTGCGGACACTGGTTAGTTCGATGTCCCAAACGTCCACAGCCATGGCACACTTGAGTTTCTTGCTTACACTCACCAAAATGACAAGTGTCGCAACGATAACAGAACTGGGCGATAGACTGGGTGGAGTTACCCAGTAAACGGAAATGAGATCCGCCAGTGAATCAACCCCCACGGTTTAAGGTAAAGTTGATCCACTACTGGATGATTTAGAGCTAAACTTCCACGTTGAAAGACAGATTCCTTCGGAGACCGAAAGAATGACTGCCCGATACCCAACTACTGGGTGAAAACTGTCGATTTGGGTTTTGGTGTTTCTCGGCCAAACGCCACCGAGAAATGGCCGAGCAAGGTTCCTGGGGCTTCCAAGAGTTCAAAGGTGAAAAGATTAAGGTACTTTAGAGTTGGTTTCACCAAGAAATGGCCAAAGTTCGAAATCAAACCTCACCGGGAAAATTTCCAAAACAGGGTTTCAAAGGTTACCTGGAAACGAGTAGTCCAGGGACAGCAAATTGAGATCGACAAAGATGGTGGTGAGGCCAGAGATCTCCCATAGCCAAAGGAATGGCTCAGCGAGAGCAGAAAGAGAGCTCGGGCGCCTTGAGTAGATTTTGGTTTGCAGAAACCAGAGAGGGACAAAGATGGTCACTTGATCAACCAAGTGAACCAGCCACGATGCAAGATCCTCATCGGCGTTCGAATACGAAGATTCGATAAAAAGTCAAACTGTACTCAGACAGTGGATACGCCGCAATTAGAGTCAAAACCAAAGTTATTGTCAATCACCGTCACTCGTGGATATGCAATCCATACCGTCGCCGAAGCGAATAGTTAAGACAGCCGCACACGCACAAGAGGGAAGATGATCGATTTGAATGACAAAAGTCATGAGTGGAAAGAAAACGTCAACTTCAGAAGTACGAAAAAGTTCTTCAACGTTTGAAGGAAAATGAGTCACGACAAACAAAACAGTCGTAGAGACTCCACACAGTTAAACAACACCACGAAGATGGACGTTGTCCAAAACTACCGAAAAGTAGTAGTCACGAATTGTTCGAGAAAAGTCGACCGACAGGTTCGGTTTACGATCATCGAAAAGGTCATTGCAGTCGTCACGTGCGGAAAGTAAGGTACAAGAATTTCACGGTGATACTTTTCCATTTCCGAATGAAAATGGAAAGTGGTTGAAACAATTGAGAGGGAAAATCCGTCTCCAAGCCTTCAACTACAAACGAGTTGAGCATCCGCTGACGCACTCAGCGATGGCCAAAACAACCACAAGAAGTAGAAAACGCGTCCAGTCAAGCAAAACCAAAAGTTCACGCGTTACCCGTAGGTTAAAGTCGTCGGTTTAAGTGTAAAACACTAGCAGTGCAAAGGGTTTGTGAAACTAGGTCTCACGAATTTAGTTCACTGGAACTTGTCGAACACGAAAATTAGTCAACAGGTTCCGCCAACATCAACGCCTAGCGTTGTCCCAAGGGAAAGTACTTGATGAAAGATCATCCGTTGTGTCAAACTGACACCACACTCCGAAAATACGACAACTGAACCAGTTTTCCAATTCAGTGCGATTCCATTGGGAGTTAACAAACGAAACGTCAAACGTCACACGAAACACTCAAGTTCCTCTTCAACCAAGCTCAAGGTCGCACGAGTCAAGTACGAAAATTTCTACGCGTACCGAAGAATAACGACAAAACTGTCAAAATCAGGAAAAACTGCCCGAAATTGCGCAAAACCTGACGTCGAGGTGGTATGACACTAAGAAGAACTTAGAATTAACCCAAGGAAAACAATACACCAATGGTGTAAAGTTCGGAAAATTCTCGATTCCAAGAGTAAGAATCAAGAACAAGAATTCACGAAATTCGAAGTCTGATACCACAGACAGGTACGGAGTACAGAAGGAAGAGCCTAGGTTACGAAAAACCATGCTCTGATACCAATTTGTCACATCCTGATCCCGGATAAGCCAGGTGTCGGAAGGGGATGGCCGACACGCGTTAGCGTGACGAAAGCCAAATAGAAAGTTTAAGAATGAATAGTAAGAACAGAGTGCAGAAGAATTGTTAGAATACATAGCGAGTAGAGTGAGGGATACAAATTAAATACAACGTAGAAACAACCCTACATTTGTCATACCACCGCGGCTCGACGTCACAAGCTCCCAACCAACTAACCTGGAGGGGCGCAAAACATAAAACGGTGAGTGGGTCAAAAAGTAAAGTTTGATAAAAACCGTTGTTTTCAAAATCTAGTAACCCCTCGTTTGAAAACAAGTATAGTTTGAGAAAATACGTCATACCCGTAGGCATGAACCTCAAAACACTACCATGAAAACATTCGGGTACTCCCCGATAATAGTTTACTGATCTGCTCACCCATATGTAAACACACAAGTCCAAGTGGCTAAACCACAAGGAACAGGCTAGGTATAAAAGTAATACGCTGAGTACTACAATGACGCGAGTCTAACCCTAAGCGCTGGTGCACAAAGTGCAGTCACACAAGTTCGAGTTGCCTAGTGCAACCTAGAACAGGCTAGTACCTACAATGGATCCAAAGCTGCGTAGCGGTACTGGTAGTGACTACTCCAAACGTCAAGGCAAGTCCTGGCCACAAGACTGAGTACTAATACCTGGGGTGTATACATCTACTGATGAGCAACAGTAAGAAAACATGCATGGCAATATAGTACGAATGTTCTACCTCCAACAAACGTAATGATATGCAACTACGCTAACAGTTAAAGAAAGCGTTGAAAAACCACGTATATATATACATTTATCAAACAAAGACCCACTCACTCACCTGTAGGTAGCCAGGTCGAAGTACCCCGTCCTGGGTAGCCCCGGTAGTCCTCTGGATAGGCCCCACCTATATGAGATATCACCGGTACAATGATTAAACTCATAAAGGTAACGAATTAACGAATTAATTAAACCTATCCCTTGCTTTTGCAATTTGGAGGTCCAAAACACCTCAAAAATGATCATGCGTACTACCCCGAGGTAGTACACGTCGTCACGAGTCGCCCCGTGAAAACAGATTCGAAAAAGGACCTCCCACGCGCCTTCACGCGCGGCTGGAGTGTGCGGAGCTCGGCTCCACGCGCGGCTCACGCGCGAGCCGGTCAACGCGAGCCGGTCAGCCAGTTAACCGGTTCAGTCAAAGGTGACGTCACTGCTGACGTCAGCAAGGCCGGTCTGAACCGGTCTGCTGACGTCAGCAAGGCTGGTCCAACTCGGTCCGATGACGTCAGCGCCGGTCATCCCTGCCAGAATTCCGGTCGCTGGCGCCGCCGCCGGCCGCCGCCACCGCCGCCGTCGCCGGTTGCCGGAATCTGGAAAAATGGCCGAATTCTAGGTAAAACTTCAGAGCTTCATAACTTCCTCGTTTTAAGTCCAAATTGGACGATTCAAGTACCAAAATGAAGCTAGAGATGAGGAGAACAAGATTGTACCATTTTGGGGACCAAAAACTGGCCAGAAGTGGCCTGAAAATGAGGAAGAAGAATCGGCCAAAAATGAGCTTCCATTTCAACTTCCAGGCCTTGGGTTGGGTTCCCAAGGTCTCCAGAGGTGGTTTGGTGCTGGGTTTAAGCTCCCTCGAGCTCCAAATCACGAGTTTCGAAGTTGGAGAAATTCACTTCGACGGTGAGGAATTTCCAGAAATCTGGGAAATTGCAGTGCAAGGCCATCTGGGTTCACCGCCACACTCAGTGGCCAGGGTTCGAGCAAAGATGACAAATGAATGTGGTTTGGGAGTAAGAAAACAAAAGGAACCCCCAAACTCAAGCCACGGGGTGGCTTGAGTAATTCTCCATGTTAGCTGGGTTTCCAGCACCAGGACACCCACACCTGGGTTTGGCCTCGAAGTGGTGAGGTTGAACAAGCTTGGGTTTGATTTGGTGAGGATTGATGATGCCAAAATTGCCCAAGAATGGCCACGGTTTGATGAAGAGGTTTGCTGGAAAAATTGGCAGGGGAGAGTTGAGTGTGGCTCGGCCACAAGAAACAAAACCAACAAATATCCCAAGAAATCTGGGATTGGCCACATGGCCTGCAGACATTTGGGCCCCAGCTCAAACAAGACAAAACTGCCCACTTTGAAATACGGGAAACGTCGAAACCAACGCCCGAAAAATACTCGTTCGGAGTCCTACGGCTCGCGTCTACGCGTTCGTATCGACGAGCACGTCAAGAAAATACAAGTGGAAGCGTCGTACGAGTTACGACGCAAAAGTCAACCGAAAGGTTAACCAAGGGCAAAATCGTCATTTTACACCTCCGGGAATAAAATAAATTAAAATTTTGAACGGGACGTTACACAAGGTTCAGAGCGTACTAATTTGAAACAGCGGAAACAAATAATGAATCAAGTTCCTAGAACTTCTATCCATAACAGGGATGGATATTATTAAAGACACTGAATAACAGAAAAGATAAATCCCTACATGGTTGGGAAATAGAATCAGAGCTGCCACTCGGATGCCTCGACTTCACCAGATGCTCTGTCACTAGGTCCTAAGGGGGTGCAAAAACAAAGGTGTGAGTGGACGAAAAATAAAAGTTTTCGAAATACTTTTCTCTTTTCAACATCATAACCCCCTATTTGAAATCCAGTATAATTGTAAAATCGTACTACCGTAGTATACGTCAAAATGTAGTTTATAGGTATATGACACACCCCGACCCGTATAGCCACGTGGACACCGGATCTCAAGGCGTGCTGACCGACCACTCCGTAGGAGTGACGAAGTCATAGGAAGGTTAATTAAGGAATTAGAAATAATAAGCAAGATTTAATCAGAGTTTAAAGAAAAATACGGAAGTGTAATGTGGGTAGAACCCATTATTACATAGTGTCAGAGCTAGGTGCAGTAAAGGAAATTATTCCCATCCAGTAGGATGGATAATTAACAGAACAGTAGAGTTAATTTAAACATACACTGCAGAAAGAAAATCAAGCTACCAGCAGCTGCCACCACCGAAACGTCGTCAACTAAAGTCTAAGTCCTGGAGGGGCGAAAAACAAGGGTGAGTGGGCCAAATTATGGCCGGAGACGGCCGGAAATGGCCTGGAAGTTCTCGGCCAAAGTTTGAACTTCGATGAACTCGACTCGATCCTCACATGCAGGACCTGGGCTTGAGTTCCAGAGGTCCAAGGAGGTCGATGGTGACGAAATGAGGTCGATCTGAGGTCTGGGTGGCCGTGGTTGGCCACTGGAGATTCGTCGGAAAAAAATGGCCGATTCGAGTTTCTTTGAAATTCGTGGTTTCTGAGTTTTAGAATGGACCAGATGTGATGAGGAGGACTGTAGGAAAGCTTAGGAGTTGTTTCGAGTCCAGTGGAAGGTCATAGATCAGAGACAGAGATCGGGGTGGGTGTCCAGAGTAAATTCTCTGGGTTTCCTGCAACCTGGTATTTTCTGGGTTTGATGGTTCGAGGGTAGTGATGGGGATGAAGGTGATGCACAGCAGTGGTGTGTAGGCCTGAGCTGAAGTCGGGGATGGTGAGGGTGGAGCTTTGGGTGCCTAGAGCAAAACTCTGAGTTTTTTGATGGATCTGCAATTGCATGCAGGTTTGAGTGGGGGACTCGGGGAGTGAGATGGCAGAGTGGTGAGGATGGCTAAGTGTAGTGCAGCAATGCACTAAGTGTATGCAATTTAAAACCCAAGTAGTCAAACTTAGATTCTCACAATTTCAGAGCTTGCCCATTGCATGTCGACTCACATGCATGGAAGGCTGAGGTGATACAGTCTGAAACAAATGCAGGCCTCGTGCCTTGCAGAAACCATGGGCTAAGTCCACAGTTTCAAAATACTGCTCAAGTAAAATTACCGTTTTGCCCTTCATCGTAACTTGTCCGTTACAAGTCCGAATCAGGTGCCGTTCGCGTCAACGGATTCGTAATTTAATGTACACATCAAAAGTACACCAATATTTCTGAAAATACCTTGATAGAAGGGACGTAATCCCGAATGATACATTATGCCACTAAGGGCGTTTTGGTCATTTTACACCGTCGGGGAATAAAATACAATAAACGTAGGGACGGGATGTAACAGTCTTCCCCCCTAATAGAAATTTCGTCCCCGAAATTTACAAGATACAAATCAACTACTAAAGAACAGATACGGGTACTGCTCGCGCATGCTATCCTCCGTCTCCCACGTAGCCTCCTCTACAGAGTGGTTCCTCCACAAGACTTTGACAAGGGTTACCGTTTTGCTCCTTAAGACCTTCTCCTTCCAGTCGAGGATCGTGACTGGTTTCTCGTCGTACGTCAAATCGTCGTTGACCTCCAAGGGCTGAGTCTGGATGACATGGGAGGGATCGGACACGTATCTACGCAGCATAGATACATGGAAGACATTATGAACTCTGGCAAGCTCGGAAGGTAGGTCGAGTCGGTAGGCAACAGTTCCTACTCTCTCGATGATCTGGTAGGGTCCGATGAAACGAGGACTTAGCTTCCCCTTCTTCCCGAAACGAACGATGCCCTTCCAGGGTGAGAGTTTGAGAAAAACCCAATCGCCAACGGCATAAACGCGATCGGTAGAATGTCTGTCTGCAATGCTCTTCTGTCGATCCTGTGCAATCTTCAAGTTTCCCTTAATCACCTGAATGTTCTTTGTCGTCTCGTCCACGATCTCAGGGCCAACAAGAGCTCAAGTAAAATTACCGTTTTGCCCTTCATCGTAACTTGTCCGTTACAAGTCCGAATCAGGTGCCGTTCGCGTCAACGGATTCGTAATTTAATGTACACATCAAAAGTACACCAATATTTCTGAAAATACGTCGATAGAAGGGACGTAATCCCGAATGATACATTATGCCACTAAGGGCGTTTTCGTCATTTTACACCGTCGGGGAATAAAATACAATAAACGTAGGGACGGGATGTAACATATAACTGGAAACATATATCAATATAAAATCCGTAGATAATAAATCATATTTCCAATAGTCCTTTCATCATATATACCAATAATATAAACATAGGAAAACCAACACAGGGTATATAAGCAATCACCCATGTACGTGTTGAGGAACAGCCTCTCAATCCCCGTACAAGCACTTTACGTTATTCAATTAAATTGTACTCCTAGTACCACACACATGTAAGCACTTGCGCATTTGCGCGTCACACCCGAGTCCTTACGTAGTGGGGCCTTTTCCCCAAATATAAACATAAACGTAAGACAAGCTTGCACTAAGGTATTTACTGGACAATACCCCTGGAGTACAGTGCGTGTGACCCAAACATGTGAGACTTGTCCTACGGCCGTGAGACGGTACTACAACGTAGTGAAAGCATACCAAGTGTGTTTGAAAACATACATATATATCATGTGTTTAGATATAAGGAGCAATAATCCCCAAATATTTAATATCGCATAAATAATATTTCCTCTCGAAATCATATATCAAATACCAATATATATTTACGCATAAGTGAGATCATAGTATAAACCATTTCATAAAATATATTCATACTTTTGTTCATAACCACAATCACCATTTAAACCCATTTCATAAAGCACATATATATATATATAGAGAAATATATATATATATATATATATATATATATATATAATATCACAAAAACCATTTCATAACATATAAATTCATGCTCCAAAATCATTTCATATCATAAAACTATCCAAATTATAAATATTTTAAAGCATGGAAACCATTTAATAAAACAAAAGTCCACTCACAGGTGATTGGGAGTGAAATCTCCCTCGGTGTTGCCCTCCTCGAAGTGTGGCGCCGAAGAATTACCTATTTAATATTAGGGGAAATGTAACATCCCGTTCAAAAATTTAATTTATTTTATTCCCGGAGGTGCAAAATGACGTTTTTGCCCCTGGGTTGACTTTTCGGTTGACTTTTGTGTCGTAACTCGTACGACGCATCCACTTGTATTTTCTTGACGTGCTCGTCGATACGAATTCGTAGACGCGAGCCATACGTCGTTCGGACTCCGAACGAATATTTTACGGACGTTGATTTTCGGCGTTTTCCGTATTTTAAAAACTTTGGGCTGTTTTGGCTTTATGTGGGCTGGGGCCCATTTGGCAGCAGCCAATTACTGCAATCCCACGTTTTGTGGGATGTGGTCTGGACCTTGCCATTTGCTGGCAGGTTTCATCCAAATTCATCCCCCCTTTTATTTTATAATTAATTTGGTCACCTTCTCCCTTTTCTTCTCTGCTGCTAGAAGACAAAATTAAAGGCTCCTTCATTCTCTCTTTTCTCCCCGAGCCATTTCTCTTGGCCTTTGGGAGTCAGCAAGCCTCTCTTTCCTTCTCCTTCTTCCCGAGTTTCACCTCCCTTGGCCTTTGTTCCTGCAAACTTCACCTAAGTGCCGAGGCCTTCTCCCTGCCTTATGGCTTTATCTGCACCAAAACCAAATCAAACTCAGCAACCTCTCTCTCTTCTACTGCCCTGCAGACAGACCAAATCTGGAACAAATCAAAACTGAGAAAACTGCTAATGGCACCCAGGCCATTTTGCTGTCCTCCTCGAGCTCACTTGAGCCACCTCCTCGTGGCCACTCCCTGAAGTTCTTGGCAACTACCTTCCACCAAAATTTAGCACAAAGCTTTGAGCTTCATCATCGTCCAAAACCCAGCAACAATCATTTCTTGCTGTCCAGAAACTGAACTTGAAAACCCCAAAACTGGCTGCTGTTCTTCGTTCGTTGCTGCCCACACGAACCCTTGCACCATCTTCACGAATTTTCTCTGGACACCCATGGCATCCATCAACCTTCACCGTGCCAACCAAACTGCCTTTCCTCTTCTCTGTCTCTTCCAGTCTCGAACCCAGAACCAGTTGGGGAATTGTTGAGGCAACGCAGTTCATTCCAGTTCTAACCTTCTGGCCATCTGAGTTAGACGAGGAACGTTGTGGTTTGGCTGCTATGTGCAGCACAGTACCTTCAACCCAAGAGCTTGCCTGCAGCTTTTGGATTGATCCTTGGTGATGGCACGGTTGAAATCACAGAGGAAGATTGAAGCTGTTTCGTTGGAGGGGATGTGAGGAAGCTGTTGGGCTGCATTTGTTGGGCCTTGGGTGTGTTAATCAAAATTAGACAAACTTAGTTTGGGCTGCTGGTTTGGGTGCAGAATGATGTGGGCTGGTCTCTCATTTTTGGGCCTTGGGTGCATTTAACAAATGGACAGGTTGTGTTGAAGTGTAGGGCTACTGATTTTTGGGCTCGGGTGTATTTAGCAATTGTGGACAATTATGGTTTTGGGCTGATTAGTTGAGTTGGGCCGAATGCTTGTGGCACCAATCCAAAGTGGCAAATTGTGACATTTTAGTTGGGTTTTGGATGCTTCAATTTACGGAAATCTCCGTTGGGTTGGAATTGCTCCGGAAGCTTTAGGCTTTGGCGACCCTTGGCGTCGGAGGACGTGCACTTGGGCTTTCCGACTATCTTCAGGTGAGTGAGTGGGTTTTTCTTTGATAAAATATATATATACGTATGGCTTTTTAAACGCTTTCTTAAATTGTTAGCGTAGATGCATATTCATTACGGGTGTTGGAGGTAGAACACTCGTACTATATTGCCATGCATGTTTTTTTTCTGTTGCTCCTCAGTTGTTGTATAACACCCCAGGTATAGTACTCAGTCTTGTGGCCAGGACTAGCCTTGACGTTAGGAGCTGTCACTACCAGTACCGTTACGCAACTTGGATCCATGTAGGTACTAGCCTGTCTTAGGTTGCACTAGGCAACTCGGACTTGTGTGACGCACATTTGTGCACAGTGGTTAGCACTAGACTCGCGTCATTGGAGTACTTAGCGTAATTATTTATACCTAGCTTGTTCATTGTGGGATTTAGCCCCGTGGACATGTGTGTTTACATACGAGCGAGCAAATACAGTAAATGATGTATCGGGGAGTACCCGAATGTTTTAAATGGTAGTGTTTTGGAGGATCATGCGTACGGGCATGACTTATTTTATCAATTATACTTGTTTTCAAACGAGGGGTTACTAGTTTTTGAAAACAACGGCTTTTAGCAAACTTTGCTTTTTGACCCACTCACCGTTTTATGTTTTGCGCCCCTCCAGGTTCGTTGGCAGGGAGCTTGTGACGTCGATGGTGCGGTGGTATGACAATGTAGGGTTGTTTCTACGTTTGTTTAGATTTGTACCCCTTACTCTACTCACGTTGTGTATTCTTTTATTTCTTCCGCACTCTGACCTTGGATTCAATACAATTTCCTTTATTCATTCTTAAATTTCTTTTTGGCTTTCGTCACGCTAACGCGTGACGGCCATCACCTTCCGACACCTGGCTCGTCCGGGATCGGGTCGTGACAGGAAAAATTAGAACCTCCCTAATATAAATTAATATAGGCCCTATAGAAAAATATTCCAAAAATAATACTATTTTAGCAAAAACAGGCTCGAAAAACGATTTTCGAGGCCCAAAAACCCTACAGCCGCCATCCACCGCCGCACGTGCCGCCACGCGCCGGGAAACGGTCGGACGCGCCGCCACGCACCGAGAAACGGTCGGACGCGCCTCCACGCGACCGGAGGAGTCGCCACGCGCCGGCACGCGTCTGGTGACGTCATCCCACGCGCGGCTGACGTCAGCCACGCACCTGCTGACGTCAACGCCGTTAGATTTAACGGAATATACCTTTCTGACGGAATATTCTGATGCCGTCAGGAATATTCCATTACCGTTGACGGAATATTCTCTCTTCTTCTTCCCCTCGCTGGTCGCCGGAGCCGCCGTCCTCCGCCGTCTGGTTCGCCGGATTTATGGAAAATTTCCCGATTTAATTCCAAAACTTTAAAAATTCATAACTTCTTCGTTCTTTGGCCAAATTTAACGTGCCATATATCAAATTGAAGGTATTGACGAGTAGAATATTTTCATGCCAATTTGGGGCCGGAAAAATGGCCGGAGATGGCCTGAAATTGGATGGAAAGCTTCGGGAAACCCGAATTTCGTTCTCCTTCAATACTGCATCGAATTCGACGTTCTTTATATCGATTTGAACCTACTCAACGTAATAAAACCAATGGTAATGGTTTCGAGGCTTACCTAAGTCGGTATTGTACAGAAACTTGAATGGCAGTTTGTCGTTTTCGTTCCGGCGTCGGTTTGGACGATTGGGCTCGAGTTTGGGGAATCTGAAATTACAGTCTCATCTAAAATGACGAGACGATCGTAATGGTAATAATCTTGAGCGACGGTTCGATGGTTTTGTGATTCGTCCAAAAACTAGGGTGTTGGTGTTTTTTTTGTGAAGTTGGCCGAGAGAGAGAGAGAGAGAGAGAGAGAGAGCTCGTGCAGAAAGTGAAATGGCTGCAGAGCAGCTAGGGCAACCCAAAAACCCTAATTAGCAAACGGGTGTGAAAATTACTAAAATGCCCCTACACTTTAAAGTTCCGTAAAACGTTCGTTTTAACTTCGAATTGAGTTCCGCTTGCGTCCACGCGTTCGTATCGACGAGTACATCATGAATATGTAAAGAAAAAGATTTTCACAAGTCCTCTCGAAAAGTCAACAAAAGTCAACATTGACACTAAGGGTATTTTGGTAATTTCACATAAAATTTTGGGACGGGTTGTAACACTTTAACTCAAAACATAGACAAGATGTGCACTAATAACATATAAATAAACTGAGACTAGGCTAGTGCGGGCATGCTACATACACGTGCAAGCTGTGTCAAACGGCCGTAGACAGAGGGTACTAAGACCTAGGGGTGAATGCATACCAAGATATATGAAAACCATGGTGTAATACAATATTCGTATCAAAATGCTTGCGAAACACATAATCATGCCCATGAATAAATCTCTAGATTCATAAATCACAATTGTCAAGAAATCACGTTTCTTTAAATAAAACCATGCATGGGCATAATTATAATTATTCAAGAACTCAATTATGTAAATATATTACGTCAACCAAAATTATTTTGAAAACAAAAGTCCACTCACAGGAACTCCGGTCTATCCTTGTTTTGAGGAGGATGCTCTCTGAAGCGTCTAGTCGATCCGAAAGAGCTTGCACCTACACAAGCCATTTTTACGCTTAAATTGTTCTATACGTAAAGCTAATTCAATATGGACAAATGCTAACGAATCTGCTTTAAGGGAAATTATGAGATTTATGTGGGATTTCAAATGACTAGCATGCATATACAATTCTCAATTTATAAGCATAAGCAACGGAAGCATAATTATCAAAGCCATAGTCATGCAAATCCCCTTCAAGAAGCATAGGTTCATATTTGATGCATCTACAAAATGAAGAACAAAGTGAAGATTAAGTTTTATACCTCTTGATCTAGACTTTAGACCAAGGATGGACCACCTCCAAGCTTTTTCTTCTTGGAACTTCTTGAGCCTAGCCTCCCTCCTTGCTTCCTCCACCTTGAAAGAATTTGGACTCCTTTGATTCTCCTCTAGTCTCCAAGGTAGAAGACCTCTAAAGATCCACACCCACAAATGTAGTGGAATGGATGATTGGATGACCAAAAGAAGGAGAGATGAATAGCTATTTCCTTCCTTTGGTGGCCGGCTGTGTGTAAGAAAAGGGAGAGAGAGATTTTCTTTTTCTTGTTGAAAAACTCACACAAAAGCCTTAATGAATCTCATTCATTAAACTTTCATTTATAGACTAAAAGAAGTGAGTCAGCATTTGACTATTCACTCTCTCTCTCTCTCTTTCTCTCTTTAGGCCGGCCCCCTTTGTTATGATTGGGCTTTTGGGCTTTTAATATTTCAAGTCATCTTATGCTTGAATAAAAGCCAAAATGGGTTTGGGCCCAATGGGCCCGTATAAACCCGAACTTTTCAGTAAGCCCAAAAACGATCTTTCATCGCTTCAATGATTTCTTTAGACTTTCTAATTAATCATGACACTTAATTAATCCAATTAATTAATTCCATCATTCATTAGTAGTCCCACCACAAGAGTGTATCGGTGTACAATCATTTTAGGTTCCAATTAGCAAGAGTGTATTGGTATCAATCCAATTGATTTGTTTTAATCCAATCATTTAGTGAATTAAAACTTACTTTTAATTCTCTTTCTTCTTCGTTGACTACATATTTAATCATCTAGAAGAACCCACAAGCCATGAGTGACATCTAAACATATATCATGGCTACCCAAGCTAATGTAGAATTTGTTCGGAGAACCTATTCAGTTGAAATTACAATGTAATTCGATCCTTCTCTAACGCAATACTCACAATCACATTACTAGGGTATGGATACTTAATGTCAAACTCCTAATGTGATTATATCAAGTTATATGATTCAATTGAGTCGTATAGGAACACTTTCCATCATGACGCTCGATACTTCGGCCGAAGATTCCCGAATCATATCGTAGAGTATTCTTCCTCTCGTAACGAGGATTAGAGATCCCTTGTTGATCATTCACATGCCTCTGAGAATAAATCACTGACCCCAACAATGCATAGAACACATCCAAGATGAGATGTGGTCATGTCTCATTATCAAATGATCAGCAACGTATCCCCAAGACAACTATGATGTCTCAGGTCAAAGGATTACTTACATTATTCCAACCAGTAGAGTCACTTGCTTGACATGTGAGTAGACCTCCATGCAAGTACTCTCTTTCGATTGTATTCAATGAACTCATTCCCTTAATGAGCACCCACATACTTGTCATAGTGTCACTACATGAATGGTTGAGACTTTCCATCCTTCCCATTTGAAGCTGACATAGTACGTACTGGTCTATGGATTGTCAGTATCCCTCTGACAATCCGATGACCAGGAACATTTTGAACATCATGGTTATGAGAAGAAGGTCTCTACAGTCTAACATCATTAGATTACTTCTTCCATCAATCCATTGTCCATGGATTCACTATTTTGGACATATATCACTTATTGAGATAGTCCAAGTGAGTGACTTTGCCCTTTTGCTGTATTCAGGGTTATCCATACATACAAACACTGTCCTGAAATGTTTCTTCCAAAGATTGACTTTCAGGGCATATCTCCAACATCTGCCCAATTCCACATTAGACCAAAACTTCTTAGAATTTCTTAATTTCTCAACAACACAACATAATACACCAATCTACTCAACCTAGTTCGTCAACCCTGAAGAAAAAGAATTAGGGTGTTATCAAATTGTCACCAAATTCACGTCCTAACTCAGAGCCGAGTTTTGATTCCACGTCCAGTCAACAACTCGAGTCTAAACTTCGACAAACAACCAGAATTTCAAGTTCAAACCTTGAATTTCAAAAATTCTTCAAAATCCTAAAATTGAAATCTAAGGAACCCACTTACATAGGTAGAGAGCTCGTGAGGAGAGGATCAACTTTCTCTCTTGGGTCGAGACCCAATTCCCGAAGGTTTGACTGAAAAATCAATTTTTCAACGGATGGACTAACTTCCTCGCCTTCGATCCACCTGGTGTGGTGGTCTTTTTAGAGATATAAAGGTGACAAATGTGTTGGGATTGACGTGGGCTTGAATTTTGATATAAAATTTGTCAAAATCGGTGTCCGAATGAAGGAGATATGAAAATTCAGCTGTCTCCACGCAGGGAAGAAAAAGAAAAGAAGTTGCTGGGTTCTAAAATTCTCCCCAAAAATTACCAAATTGTCCTTTATTGTAAAATGTTCATAACTTTCTCGTTTGAACTTCAAATTCAACTTCGTTTGTGCTTAGGCGTTCATAACAACAAATAATAATCGAATAAAATAAAATATTGACCACCACATGTCTCGTAGTCAAAGGTCCAGCAAAAGACGGAATTTACCCTTCGGCGGCCATTTTGGTCATTTCAACTAAGAGGACTATTTTACAAGGAAAATTTGGGACGGGTTGTGACAGAATGTAATCTAAGTTAGATTCTTGAGACCTTTTGTCTTTCATACACATATCCTAAATGTTATTAGTCATAGGTTTGTCAATTGGGCGTTGACAACCCATCAAGATAAGTACGTGCTATGTCTTCTCTCCCTAGAGTGACGAGCCTCGAGTCATTGGTGTGTATGACATCAAGATAAGTATGTAGGTGCTTACTAGAGAGTGAGTACACTGAACATGTTCCCCGTGAGATCTCATACTCATGTCTTATGAGAACTCACTAGTTGGGATAATGCAAATTAGTCCTTTGACCTCAGGCATCACAATTGTCTTGTGAGTAGGTCCTTAATCTTTGATTATGTTAACGGCACTCCAAAATGCTAGGGTGTCCACGGTTTAGTAGGGGTTATGTTTCCTAATCACGAAGACAGGTGAATGTACAACAAGGGATCTCTAACCTTCTAATACGTTGCGGAAGAATACTCTATGATATGATTATAAATCTCTGGCCAGAGTATAAATAAGATTTAAGAATGACGTTCCAAATCATATTCACATAAATCATATAGTCAAGGGTTACATTGGATAGTGGACATGAACAAACTATCATCCAAACAATGTGATAAAGAGTATTTTTTAGAGAAGGACCGTATTGCACTGTAATCTTAAACTGAATAGGTTTTTTCACCTCAAGTTTAGCTTGGATAGCCATGACACACTTTAGATGTCATTCATGGCTAGTGGAAGCCTTGAAGATTAGTAATCACTAATATTCACAAAAGGGAGAATTGAAATGTGGTTTCAATTCACAGTCGATACGAAATAGTTCTAAACGCCCACTACCTCGCTAACGAGAACCTAAATTATCGTACACCTTCAAAAGGGAATGATTGAAGACTTCTATGAAGTTGAGTGAGAACAATTAAAATGTTTAATTGATTATAGGCAATGACTAATCAAATGTTCATTAATCATACGAAAAGGTTTCATTTTGGACCTTAGGTTAGTTTTGGGTCGAGAAGGCCTAATGGGCCTATGAATAGTGTTGGAAGTATGCCCACAAAGCCACTCATTCGATGTAATAGCTTTTTGGAATACTTATTGTATTAAACTATTATTTGTTTAATGAAAGGGCAAAGCTTATTGTTAATCACTATTTATTGTATCATGTGTTTAATCAATAAGAGATTCCAAGGAATGTATTTGATCTAAGAGAGAAGTGATCTAAGTAAGTTAGATAAACGAGACCTCTCTCTTATGTTCATTCCTAAAACGTTCCTAGCCATAGGATTGCCAATTGGGCATTGACAATCCGCTAAGGTTAGTATGTGTTATGTTAACTCAATCGTGAGTATGACTAGTCTCAAGTCATTTAGTGTTGGACACTGAGACAAACACATAGGTGCTCAAAAAGTAATTGAGTACACTGAACAACGATCAATAGGAGTTCGTACATACATGTCATGTAAGAACTTCTAAGTTGCAATATGCAAAGTAGTCCTTTGACCTGAGGCATCATTGATGTCTAATGATTGGGTCCTTGATCTTTGATCATGTCAAAGGCATTCCATTGCGAGTGTCCACGGCATTGTTGGGGTCAAGCTATCTAGTCATGTAGGCATATGAATGCACAACAAGGGATCTCTAACCTTCCATGGTGGAAGGAGAATACTCTGAGATATGATTCGAAAGTCTTTGGCCAAAGCACATGAATATGACTTAGGAAATTTGTTTCAAATCATATTCAATGGAATCATATAGAAGAGAATCACATTGGATAGTAGACATGAAAATAACTATCACTCAAACATTGTGATTAGGAGTATTGTATTAGAGAAGGACCGTATTGCATTGTAATTGCAACTGGATAGGTTCTCCAACCACTTCTACTTAGCTTGGGTAGCCATGACATACTGCTAGGTGTCACTCATGGTTTGTGGAAGCCCAGAGGATTAGCAAACACTAATCTTCAACAAAGGGAGAATTGAAATGTGGTTTCAATTCACAATCGATCGTTAAGAGTAACAATCGCCCACTGCCTCGCTAATTGGAACCTAATGGATCGTACACCGAGTAAGGATGAAAGTGAAGACATGAAGGAATGGATAAGCAATTAAATTGTTTAATTGAGAATGAACATGATTAATTAATTAGTTAATTAATTATACGAAAGGTTCGTATTGGGCTTTTAAGTTGGTTTTGGGTTACGGGGCCCAAAAGGGTTTTTGGTCCACAAGGCCCATTGAGTTTAGGTTGTATGACAACTAAAAACTAAATGGAAATTAACCCAAAATCAATGCCAAAACCGGCCTAGAGTGAGTGGAGGCAAGCTTGGGTTATTTACAAGTTTGCCACTCACATGTGATGAGGCATAAAGGGAACTTTATGGCCATAATCACTCAAGGGGTTTTTCTTGAGGAAAATGAGGTGAACTTTTTCTCTCTTTTCTTCAAGGGAGGCCGGCCATTTTAGCAAGCAAATAGCTAGCAATCTCTTGCTTCTAAAATCATCCATTTCATCTTCACACCTCATCCTTGGTGTGGAGACTTAGAGACACTAAGCTTTTGGTGTTTTTGGAGATCATATCCCTACATCCTCAAGGAGCAAAGGAGGTGACTTGAAGGCCCTCCACTTGGGTGAATCCCTTGTGCAAACAAGGATGAGCTTCAAGGGTAATGAATCTCTAAACTTCACTCTCTTTAATTTTGTTAAAGAGTACTTTTGGTTCACCATATTCTAGGCTTTGAAAGTCATGGGTTTTATGAATTGTTTTTGAATGCATGCCTACTTTAATTGTTATTAGTTTGCATGAGTATTCAAATGTTCTTGAATTGTTCTTAGCTAGGACAAATTTTTCCTTCAAATAGTTCAAACCCATTAACATGAGTTGTATGACAACTTAATGTGTGAAACAATGAAGCCCAAAAGCCCAAAGAAAAGGCCTTGGCCGAATTTGACAAGGGAGAAGATGTGTGAGGATTGTAATAGTACAATCCCACTTAAACTTACTAAAAGGTTTTGTAAGTTTGGAATGGGGCTACTATTCCCATAAGTTGATAAACAAGTTTATTGCGCCATCTTCTCTCTTCTCAGCTTAACCTAGAGTATGAAGAACTCTATTGATGTTCTTCATCCAAATCACTCAAATCCTTCAATTCCAAAAAGAACTAGAAAAGGTTTGATCTCCAAAGGAGTGGAGTATGTAAGCAACCTTGATTTGATTCAAGGCACAACCCCAAATCTCTAAGCAAGGTGTTCATTCATGGATGAGGATTGAAGGCCCTCTCTTGGGTGTTTAACCTTTGCCTAGGCAAAGAGGATTTTACAAGGGTAAGAACATCACTCAACACTTTGTGAAGTTCATGTTGAGTCTTGGCTCACTACTACTAAGTTTCAAAGGTCATCAGCAAAGTTTTTGATTTGAGCATTAACATGCTAGCTAAGAGCCTTTAATTTGTTAATAGCATGCATATGTGTTGCTCAAATGAACTAACAATTTCAAAGTTTTTCCTTCATGTTGAAGGTGTCCCTTGTAAAAATATCATTGTGTTCTGTATTCTTTATATTTGCATATTGCTTGATGTTCATCACAGTTGCGCAAAAGGATGAAAACCTACTGATTGTACCTAGGCTAGATTCAACTAAGTTGCAATTTCAATTGGTATAATAGCTTGTCTCTAAATACACTTAGAGAGATCCTAGGGAATCTTAGGATGTATTGTGCATTCGGGTCAGTCACTCATCCATAGTTCTTTAATGGTAAGAATTATGGGGCTTGGAAAGCCAAGATGAATGCTTTCCTTTGGTCATTACATGATAGGTGCGGAGGCAAAAAAAATTCAGAAAATTGTGGAGCTGACACGTGGATTTTTATTCACTATTTACAAGAATGCCCTCAATAATTGGTGAGGCCTGCATTTATTACCTGACAGTTCAACCAAGCTAGAAGCCTTAAGCTGCTGACTACAATTACTCTAAGTTAAAATGCCCATGGCAAGGGGATAAGGCAATGGAATTAAATGTAGAATTAATTACTAATTCCTACCTTTAAGCTTTCCAAATGGAAGACAAATTCCTTTAATCAAGGAAGGATAATCACATTCAATCAAAGATTATCCAAGATAATTCTTAGGATATTATTAATTGATTTTAATAATATCGTCAAAGATTATTCTTGGTATCTTTAAGATATTGTAAGCATTTTAAAGATACTATCCCATACTGTCTTTGCACAAGTACAATTCCATCCATCGGATGACACAACTTGGCCAAATGGACGTCGACATGTGGCATGGACTTCCCTACCTATGTGGCCAACCATGCACTTATAAATACCTCTCTACCGTCAGTTCTCTAGTAAGCAATTCTATGATGAAAAACACCCCATTCTCTACATAGAGTTTTCTGACTAAGGCATCTGATGTTCATTGGCCAAACCCCCTCCCCACTTATGGGCTTGTGGTTTAGTCTTTAACCAAAGGTGCCTCTTTGTTTTGTAGGTACAATTTCGTCAATTCGAAGGCGGTTGAATTTTTTTACCACAAATTGGTGCTTTCATTGAGATCTTGATTTAATTCTCAAAGCGACTCTCAAATTATTTTCTGAAATTTCCACCTTCTTGGAACTTCTCTAATTGCAACAAATCTCTGAAACCATGACGAATGGCACTCCTTACATGCCTGGGTTTGCACCCACTAAAGAAATTCATGGCGTTGCCCTAGCCCTGCGTAGCCGTTCCTTGGTACAGAACACGGAGGCAGGGTAGCCTCCACCATCAACAACAGCAACAGCAGCAGTCGTTGCTACTCAGTCAAGAGGTATAGGCACTGGGTCATCTCCCCAGCCCACCTTGATGCCATCTCAAGAAGCCAAGCAAGACTTGACAAGTGCTCTCGCGCAACAAACCACTTTGGTGAGCCAATTTCTCGGGCAAATTGAGATGTAACGCTTTCCTGATGAGGAGTTCCACATCAGGACAAGAGTCGAAGAAAAGCCCTCTTTTTAGAGGCATCCTAGAAAGCAGCCACTTGACCAACCTAGAACCGAGCATTCAGGCATCGTAGATTCTCACCATGGCCCTTGAGGAAACATACTTTCCCGTCTTGGTGCCCAGAGAAACGTACATTCTCCTCTTGGCCCTCCGGCTGATGTACACTCAAGGTTCGATCCACGCTCTGAAGGGTATTCAAGACCTGAGCCCGGTCGTAGTGTTTATTCGCGACTTGGCTCGCAAGGAGTGAAGGAAAACGTTTGTTAACATTTGAGTGTGGCATGCATATAAATTAACTCTTAAATTAGGCATGCACTCAAAAAAAAATTCTATTCCCATAACTTTCAAAGCCTAGTGAATGGTGAACCTTGACTCTTTCAAAAATAAAGAGAGGGTGTGTACTTATTACCCTTGAAGCTAATCCTTGTTTACAGAAGTAAATCACCCAAGTGGGGGGCCTTCAAGATCACTCCAAGCTCCTTGGATGTTTGCTTGATTCTTTTGCTTCTATCTTCCTTGATTTGCTCCTTGAGGATTTGAGGAATGGATTGTTCAAGGCTTCCAAAGTTGCAAGCCTCTAAGTCTCTACACCAAAGATGAAGTGTAAAGAGTTGATAGATGATATAAGAGATAATTTGGTGCTAGAAAAATTCATAGTTCCGTCAAAATAGATATATATATAATATGGGGAAAACCAACACAGGGTATATGCGCGATCTGTACGGCCGAGAACAGCCTCTCAATCACCGTGCCAAGCACTTTACGTTATCCACTAATTTGTACTCCTAGTACCATACACATGTAAGCACTTTACAAGCCACAGCCGCCACACCCGAAATCCTTACGCAGCGGGGTCACTTTCCCCATAAACAACAATAAACGTAAGACAAGCTTTGCACTCCAAGGCATTTACCTCTGACAATACCGGAGTACAAAGGTGTGTGACACAAACATGTGAGACTTGTCCTATGGCCATGAGAATGGTACTCACAACGTAGTGAAAGCATACCTAGTGTGTTTGAAACATATACATACTCATGTGTATAGATATAGGAGCCAAAATCCCATTCATAATTCCCAAATGTCGATATTGCATAAATAAACATTTCCCTCAAAACCATATATATATTAAAATACTATTAACATTTTTATGCAAAAAGCAATAACAAAGAATAACCCATTTCAGAATATAATATCATGCTTGATAAAATAATCCCAATTACCAAAACCACTTTCCAATATACATATACTATAAATATAGTAATTAAGGTTGCCTAAATAATAATACACAAGTATACATTATAAATAAATATATAAGTAAACATGCTTTAAAAGCCACTTTAAAAAAACCATATAAAATCCAAATCATAAGCATTTTAAATCATAGAAACCATTTGAAAGCAAAGTCCACTCACAAAAGGGATCTGGAGGAAATCCCTGTTGCCTCCCCTGCAAGTGGAGCTAAGAATTACCATTAGTTAAGGGATGAAATTAGAACTTCCTACAAATAATTAAAATTAGGCCTATTAGAAAAATCCCCCAAAAATAATATTATTGTAGTGAAAACGGGTTTCAAAACGACGGGAGTCTTAAAACTCCTACCGTCCACCGGGCTGGCCACACACAAGGGCCAAGACGCTGGCCGCCATCGCCACGGAAACGGTCGGAAAACCGACCACGCGCCGGAAACCCTCACGCGCTCTGCACGCGCCGGCACGCGCGGAAACCCCGACGCGCCCCCACGCGCCGGAAAACCATCCCACGCGCCGGCCACGCGCCGGCGAGTGTCCCACGTCATTGGCATCGTTGGTCCCACGCTACCGCACGCGGTCCACCGCCACGCATCGCGTCGCCACGCTACCGCACGTGTCGCCACGCTGGGCTGGCACGTGTCGCCATCGCCGCTGGCACGTGTCCCACGCTGCCACGCTTCCCTCGGGCCGACGCCACTGACAGCGTCGCCGACGTCGCCCACGCGCCCCACGCGCCCGTCGACGCCGCACTGCTGTGCTTAACTAATATACCTTCGCCGTTAGGAATATTCCCTCTCGCTGCTAGGAATATTCCTCACGTTAACGGAACATTCCTCTCCCTCCTTCCTTCGCTGCTGGAGCTCCGCCGCCGGCCGCGCCGTCCGCCGCCGGCCCTGGGTTCGCCGAATTTCCGGGAATTTTCCGAAATTAATCCAAAACTCAAAATTGTGATCTTCATCATTCTTTGTCCAAAATTGACGCCATATATCAAATTGAAGGTATTAAGGAGTAGAATATTTTTTATACCTATTTGAGGCCGGAAAGTGGCCGGAGATGACCTGAAATTACCGGAAAGCTTCTGGGAAAAACCCTACCTCACTTCTTCGATACCGCACCAAATTTAATGTATTTATATCAAATTGAACCTACCTAATCCAACAAAGCTAATGGTAATGGTCTCGAGGCTTACCTTGGTCCTGGATTTACGTAAAGTCTATGAACAGTCATTTCATCTGCTCCGATCGCCGGTTTGAACGGTAACTGCCCGAGTGGTTGAAGATTCCAAGATCACACCCCATCCAAATGACGCAGAGGGATCACGTTGGTATGAATTTTGGGCGTTGGTTTGGTGGTTTTGTGATCTGCTCAAGAATGGTGGCTCTCGTACGTATTTTGCCGAGAGAGAGAATGGGTAGAAAGAGAGGGAGAGAGAACGTGCAAGCAATTCCCTGGGTAGGGTTGGTCAGTCAGGCAATCAGCCAAAATGCCAAAACCCTAATTCCCATACATTACGGAGTGACAAATACCAAAATGCCCCTACACTTTAAAGCTTCTCGTAAAATGCCCGTTTAACTCCGAATTGAGTTCCGCTAAGGGTCCACGCGTTCGTATCGACGAGTACTCTTCGAGAATATGTAAAGAAATAAATTTTGTAGTTGTCACGAAAAGTCAATACAAAGTCAACATTGACCTTAGGGGTACTTTGGTCATTTCACATAATTTTGGGACGGGTTGTAACACCCACCCCCTTAAATAAAATTTTGTCCACAAATTACAATAAAAGAATACTAAAGCAAATGATATCGCGTCTCATATGCTCCGCCTCCCAAGTAGCCTCCTCACTCCGTGGTTACTCCACCGAACCTTCACCACAGGTATCACCTTTTGTTCTAACCTTATCTTTCCTCGTCCAAAATTCCACCGGTTCCTCCTCAGAACTCAACCTCTCTACTCCGAACTGCAAAGGCTAGTGGCCGAAGTACATGAGACTCGTGCGGCATATACTTCCTCAGACATAGAAACATGGAAGACATCATGTACCCCGGAGATAGTCACTGCAAGGCCAAACGATAGCAACCGCGCCAATACGCGCCACAATCTCATAAGGACCAATGTAATGGACTAGCCACCCCCCGCTACCGATCTACAACACCCTTCCGTAGTGGCGACAATCTTGGCAACAGCAAAATCACCTACCGTATAACAATGGCCCTTAGAATGTTTATCTCGCAATACTCTTCGTCTGTCCCGCCGCTGTGTTACGCTAATCACTCCGAATCTTTTTCGTAGGCCACCCGCCTCAACTCGGGGCCCTCCTGCTCGCTCTCCTATCTCACCAACATAATGGGGTTCTACACGCCTCACTACAACGCCTCTACTATGCCATACCGATGCTAGGAGTGAAACTATTATTGTAGGCGAACTCTATCAACGCCAAATGATCATCCTGGCCTCTCGACTGAAGGACCGAACTCTCAACATGTCCTCCAAGGTCTCGAATCGGCCCTCTGCACTCCACCATCTCTGTCAGGTGGAAAGTCAGACTGCATGTAAGTTCTGCCCATGCCTCAAATGCCTTCCAGACTTGGAAGTGAACCTCGATCTCTATCCGATATGATGGAAACTGCAATTTATGAAGTTTAATAATCTAACAATGAACATTCGCCATCTAACTCCAATTCCTGAATAATTGGCAAGAAATGTGAGCTGTCTTCGTCGCCGGTCGACAATCACCCAAATACCATCGCATTTTGCTCTGTAGGCGTAACCTGGAACACGTAGTCTATAACATTCTCCCATTTCCAACTGGGATAGGAAGCCTCGCGAAAAACCCGAAGGTTTCGTCTCTCCGCCTTCACTCGCCGACAAGTGAAACATCGACTCACGCACACGGCGATATCCTTCATCCCCGAACACAGGAGGTTCATGGTACGCATATCTTCACGGGCCTGATGTAAAGTATAAGCCGAGATGTGTGCCTCATCCAGATTTCCCTCTCAATCCACTATCCCCTTTGGGCACGACACCGACTACCCAACACGCGCACTCCATCCTCCTGACTAGATAACTCTTGCTCACACCGCCAAGAACTTCCTCCTTGGTTTCATACACCTTCTAATCAATCCCCGAGCCTCGAACTTTATCCACCAAAACAGACCTAACTCAAAATGAGCCAACAACGCTCCATGATTATCCATTAAGAGTAGCACCCGTGTTCTCAACTCACCCAACATCGGAATATAGGTCGCCCACCGATGCCAACCGCCATGGGATTTCCGACTCAAGGCGCTTCGCCCACTACATTCGCCTTACTGCATGGTAATCGATGGTGCACTATAGTCATCATCATTCCATCCATCTCCCTCTGCCTCAAATTCAACTCATTCTCAAGCGAAAGATATACTTGAGACTTTTTGTGTTCTGAAGATACTGCAGTCTCCCCACAAGGGTATAATGTCGCCAAATCTTCAAAGCAGACTAATTGCAATGGAACTCCGTGTCATGAGTAGATAATTCATTTTCAGGCCGCTTGAGCGTCCGGATGCACAGCGGCGACCTTACCTATGTTGTGCATCAACACACAACCCAAACCATGCAACGAAGACCAGATATCAAATTCACCGCTCTCATCTGTGAAGCACTAACACCTGCATGAGTATGTTTAGTTCCCGGAAACTCCGCCCACAATCACATCCCAAATGAACTTAACATCCTTCCCCAAAGTAGTTTGGTAAGAGGTCCGGCTAGGATGAGAAAATTCTGCACGAAACGACGATAATAGCCTGCTAAACCCAAGAAACTTCTCACCCGGGCTTACGTTGGTCGCTCCCGCTCCCACCACCACCGCCTCCCACCTTCTCGTGGATCCACAAAAATGCCCCCGCAGATCACATGCCCCAAGAAAACCGATACTATCCAAACAAAACTCACACACTTGTCGAACTTGGCGACAACCGAGCTGTCCTCAAACTCTCCAAAACAATCCTCGATGTTCCCCATGCCTTGCCTCACTCGAGTAAATCGAATGTCGCCGATGAACACAACTGGCAAATCGGTCCAAATACGGTCGGAATACTCGTTCATCAAATCCATAAACGCGGCTGGAGCATTAGTCAATCCGAACGGCATCACTGTAAACTCATAATGTCCATATCTCTGTTCCTAAGGCAAGCCTTGTGTACATCATCCTCATGGATACGCAATCGATGATATCCGCATCGGAAGACATCAATCTTGGAGAAAACCGTGCACCCTTCAAATTCGATCAAACAAAGTCATCAATCCGAGGCAATGGATAACGGTTCTTCACCGTCACCCGATTGAGTTGCCCGTAGTCTATGCATGTTCCATACCCCATCCTTCTTCTTAACAAACAACACGGAGCACCCCAAGGTGAAGTACCTGCTGAATAAACTCTTGTCAACTAACTCCTGCTGGGTTTTCTTCAACTCCCTCAATTCAAACCGGAGCCATACGATACGGCGCTCGAGAAATAGGGACCAGACTTGCACGATCAATCGTAAACTCGACCCTCCGTCAAAGAGCAAACCGTAAAGTCCTCGTGAAAACGCTTCTGGGATATTCATTTGACTCACTGAACATCCTCGAAGCACGGACTCGGAGAATCTTCCTTCATCACCCGCGCCCGGCCAAGTACCCCGACAACCCTTCGCAACAACTTCGCCCGAGTGATGAAATCGTACGCTCGGCAGTAAAACTCTTCTCTCGCCTTGGAAGACAACTTCTGGTCTACTGTGTTCTGGAATGTGACCACTTAAGTACCTATTAACCACAATGGCGTGGTACTGGATAACCAATCCATACCCGCACAATATCAAAGTCAACGATGTTTAAGGGAATGAGATTCGCCTCCATGAGTTCGCGCCAACGAAAACTCGGACAATCCCTAAATTCCCATCGAACGCGCACTAGTCCAGCCTATAGGGTCAGCATAATAACTAACTCACACTCAAGAGGTGAGGGCTGGGGATTTACTTTCTTAGCAAACATAGGGAAATCGCTGTAATGTGTAGCACCCGATCAATTAAAATTTAGCATGATAATCGAAAACTTTAACGTACCCATGATAACTCCCCGACTCGCCTCGAGCCTCCCGCTCGGGATAGATTGTAGACTCGCCATGTGCCCGGCCTCCACTACGGGGCTCTGGCACGACCTCCTCCGGCGCCTCCTCCGAGACGACTCACCGCGGTTCACATGACTAGTCCGGTACTACCGCTAGACATAGCACCTATTCTGCCCCCGATCTCCGTCCTCGCCGATCACCACCACTGGGATCACCCTGGGGTCCTCAAGCCACACTACCACTACCCCGTCGCCGGGCAGGCAGTGGGCACTACGACGCCAATGATCCATCGCTCCACAATTATGGCAACCACCGATCCGAATCTCTGACAAGGACCAAAATGTCGCCGACACAACGCCCACAAAAAAAGGTCGATCCTGGCCGGAATGAACCAAATGGTAATACCGTGAGTTACCATGCCAAGCCCACCTCATCGAGAACCCGGCCAGAACCTCCACTCGAGAAACTAGAGCTCGACCGCTCTTCTCGCTTCTCCCGTCGTTTCCTGGACCGCCAACAGCAAAAATTTCCTTTTGTTGACGCCCCCCGTCACCACCCGTACTGCCAAGCTCCCCAAGATAGTCGCTAACCACAGACTCCAAGCCAATGTCCAGCTAACTCCAACTCCATCCGATAGGTCGTGCATCTGTCCAGCAGTTGATGATCCCGACAACACGCCGCCCTCATGAAACTCTGAAGTCCGCAACTCCGCCGCATTATTCTCCATCGTCGGGCAATACCTCATAAGCTCACGAAACTGTCCTACACCCCGATACGGTCATAGTGCCCTCGTTCGCATCCAAGAACTCTCTCCTCTTCCCCACTCCGGGACACTGTGGAGTGAAAATCGCATAATGAACCTCTCGCTTCAACCGGCTTCCCAAGTGACATGAGTGCCCCGAGGAAAGTACTTCTGTCCCACCAACCACCGGGTACCCCAAAGGAGGAAGAAGGCAGCCGTAGTAACTCGCCGATCCTCCTGGGACAATTCATACCGCAAGGTCTTCTACCTTCTCGCTCATGCTCTACTGCCTCACCCGCAGCAACACCCTCAAGTTCCCATACACCTAAACCACGGCAATCTCAGGAGGCACGCTCGCCGCCCCGAACTGCGTTAGCAATGACTTGCCCCCACTGGCTAAGTCGGTCAAATCTGGGTCAGCTGCCGAGGTGCATAGCTCGCTGGAAAGGAAACATCGAGATACTCAAGACAAGAATGACACACTCAAGTGTTTGTCATAAGAATTTCCTCAACCTATGCTCACAAATAAACTCCGACACACCCCACCCTCGATACCCACGTGATACCGAAAAGTGAGCGTGCCGGCCGACACTGAAGTGACGAAGCCATTAAATGTATTACAACACTTGTGAAATGAAATTAAATTGTAATAAACGCGTGAATTCAATGTCAATATGCATATGGTTCGGGAGCGTACTAATTTGAAACAATGAAGAGCAAAGGGAGTTAAGTTCCTAAAATCTCTATCCATACTGTAGGATGGATATTATTATAGAAACCTTAATAATAGAAAGATAAATCCCTACATGGTTGGAGACGAGCCGCCACGTGTGCTCCCGACTCGCCGCATGTTATCTCACTATGTCCTCGAAGGGGGGCGCAAAAACAAAAGCGTGAGTGGACAAAAATAAAAGTTTTCACAAAACCTTCTTTTCAAAGTATTAACCCCCCGTTGGAAAAACCAAAGATAAATAAACCATCGTAGTATAGTTCAAATGATACTTTAACATTATACGGAAACATAATATCAAAAGGTATAATAACATAAATCACAGTTCATAGTTCCGTCAACATAGATATATATATATAATAATATGGGGAAACTCAACACAAAGTATATGCGCGATCATCTACAAAAGTGTACGGGCCGAGGAACAAACTTCTCAATCACCGTATGCTAATTTTTACGTTATCCACTAATTTGTACTCCTAGTACCACACACATGTAAGCACTTAAATAAGAGCCACGCCACACCCGAGTCCTTACGCAAAGGGGGCCTTTTCCCCATAAACAACAATAAACGTAAGACAAGCTTGCACTAAGGTATTTACGGGACAATAATTTCCGGAGTACAAGCAAGGTGACCCAAACATGTGAGACTTGTCCTATGGCCATGAGAACGGCACTACAACGTAGTGAAAGCATACCTAGTGTGTGTTTGAAAACATACATATTACTCATGTGTATAGATATAGGAGCCCAAAAATCCCATTCATAATTCTAAATGTCGATATTGCATAAATAAACATTTCCCTCAAAACCATAATATTAAAATATCATTTAACATTTTTATGCAAAAGCAATAACAAAGAATAACCCATTTCGTAACATAATATCATGCTTGATAAATAATCCCAATTCGCCAAACAAACCACTTTCCAATATACATATACTATAAATATAGCAATTAAGGTTGCCCAAATAATACACAAGTATATATATTTATAAATAAATATATATAAGTAAACATGCTTTAAAAGCCACTTTAAAACCATATAAAATCCAAATCATAAAGCATTTTTAAATCATAGAAACCATTTAAGAGCAAAAGTCCACTCTGCCGCATGACTGAGTGAAATCTCCTCGGTGTTGCCCTCTCGGTGTGCTGAGCCTAAGAATTACCTATTTAAAGTTATGTGGATAAATTAGAACTTCCCTACAAATAATTAAATTAGGCCTAATAGAAAAATCCCCCAAAAATAATATTATTGGGGGAGGAAACGGCTCGAAAACGATTTCCTGAGCCCGAAACCCTACTCGCGGCCGGGCCCACCGCAGCTGCGCGGGCCGTGCGCGCGCACGGTGCGGCCGCACGCTGCTGAAACGGTCGGAAACCACCCACGCGGGCCGGGAAACCCTACGCCGCACGCACGGCACGCGTCGGGGAAACCCCGACGCGCCACGCGCCGAAACCACATCCCCACGCGCCGCCACGCTGGGCCAAGCAGGGCCACGCGCCGGCACGTGGGTCCCACAAGGCCGGCACGTGTCGCCACGCGCCGGCACGTGTCGCCACGCGCCGGCACGTACGCCCACGCGCGTCACGCGTCCGCCGCACGTCAGCTCCTGAGGCCGCGCGCGACGGTCGCCACGGCGCCCACGTCTCGTCGACAAGATCATGAGCGAATTAATATACTCTTCGTTAGGAATATTCCCCTGCCGTTAGGAATATTCCGTTACCGTTAACGGAATATTCCCTCTCCTCCTTCCTCTCGCCGGTCGCCGGAGCTCCGCCGCCGGCCGCCGTCCGCCGCCGTCTGGTTCGCCGGAATTTCTGGGAATTTTCCGAAATTAATCCAAAACTTCAAAAATTCGTATCTTCATCATTCTTTGTCCAAAATTGACGTGCCATATATCAAATTGAAGGTATTGAAGAGTAGAATATTTTTATACCTATTTGAGGCCGGAAAAGTGGCCGGAGATGGCCTGAAATTGGCCGGAAAGCTTCGGGAAACCCTAATTCCGTTCTCCTTCGATACTGCACCAAATTTGACGTATTTTATATCAAATTGAACCTACTCAATCCAACAAAGCCAATGGTAATGGTCTCGAGGCTTACCTTGGTCCGGATTGTACAGAAAGTCGATGAACAGTTCGCCTATTCCGTTCCGACGTCGGTTTGAACGAACGGGTTCGAGTTTGAAGATTCCAAGATCACAGTCCCATCCAAAATGACGAGAGGATCACGTTGGTATGAATTTTGGGCGTTGGTTTGGTGGTTTTGTGATTCGTTCAAGAATGGTGGCTCTCGGTACGTATTTTGCCGAGAGAGAGAATGGGAGAGAAAGAGAGGGAGAGAGAACGTGCAGCAATTCCTGGGTAGGGTTGGCTGCTGTGCAATCAGCCAAAATGCCAAAACCCTAATTCCCATACACGGAGTGACAAATTACCAAAATGCCCCTACACTTTAAAGCTTCGTAAAACGTTCGTTTTAACTCCGAATTGAGTTCCGCTTGCGTCCACGCGTTCGTATCGACGAGTACTTCGAGAATATGTAAAGAAATAAATTTTTAGAAGTCGTCACAAAAAGTCAACAAAAGTCAACATTGACCCTAGGGGTATTTTGGTCATTTCACATAAATTTTGGGACGGGTTGTAACATGAAGTGTAAAGAGTTGATAGATGATATAAGAGATAATTTGGTGCTAGAAAAATTCCTCCTATATAGCCGGCCTCTTACAGAGAATATGCAATAGTGTTTTTCCAATTTTTCTCCTCAAAGAACCGTAATGAAGTATTGTCTATAAATCACCATTTATACCAACTCACATTTGAGTGGCAAACTTGTAAAATTTACCCACTCATGTTGTATGGCCGGCCATCCTTAGATGGATTGGGTTTGTTCCTCATTTGTTTAAGTTGTCATACAACTTAAGCTTAATGGGCCTTACGGACCAAAGCCCATTGGGCCTCGAAGACCCAAAACTTATTTCAAGCCCAATTTGAACTTGTTCATTAGATTAATTAACTAATTAATTGTGAAGACCCATACTTTTTAAAATAAATAAAAATATGTCTATATATATATATATATGATTTCTATATTAAATATAGATATTGTTAATGAGTTTCTTTTATATACTTGTATGTATAATGACACACCCCGACCCGAATATCCTGAAGGGTACCGAAATCAAGGCATGCTGACCAACACCCCGGAGGGTGACGAAAGCCATGTCATGCAGATGATGTGGAAAAATCCGATTAAAATAAAACCATAGTCTAAAATTATTGATACAAAACGTAAGAGTGAGCAGAAGTATGAGTAGAACCCTTAATACACAACATGAAATGTTCAGAGCATAGTTAAAGTGCTAAAAGAAAATAAGAATTATTCCCATCCTAAATAGGATGGATGAAACATACTAGCGGAAGAAGGAAAATCCTACGTTTATCTAGTATTGAAGTCGTAAATACTAGAGCCGCCTCGCTCGCAACAAGGATAACCTCTTTGATAATGTGGAACACCGCCCTGGTACGGTATAACACCAAACGTATACTGATAAGCACCACTAGGATATGGAGTGGCATCACCCTGATAGTGAATAGTACCTCCATACTCAGGCTGCTGATAGTGACGGAGTCCCATAAGTAAGTTCTGCTGTTGGGGGATTATACCAGTGAGCTAGTGCTGCTGACTCTTAGGACACTAACTAGCTCTATGTCCCAACTGTCCACACGTGTAGCAACCCTTGTTTCCCTGTTTACATTCGCCAAAGTGACGAGTGTTGCACTTACAACAAAACTGAACACTAGAATTATTGGAACTGGTCTGAGTGTGGAAACGAGAACTGCCAGTAGATCTACCACCAGATCGGGGTGTACTGAAAGATGACTGTCCCTTATTGTTCTTCTTGCGAGTACTAACACCCTCATCATCATCATCATCATCATCTGGAGTGTTCTAGGAATCCTCAACACGAAATAAGGCCTTATAGAACTGTTGGTAAGTAGCACATACCTTAGAAGTTGCCAAAGAACGAAGTCTCTTATGGGTTCCCTTTTTAAATAGATAAAGCATCTCAGTCGGACTGCTTGCAATGGCAGAACAATAATGGGACAAGTCGGTGAATTTTTTATGGTACTAAGCAACTGACATCTTCTTTTGTTTCAGACTTATGAACTCACCTCTTTTCCTGGCCCAATACTCAGGAGGCAAGTACTTGTGCTCGAATCATTGCTTAAAAGTGTTCCAATCCTTGCCCAATAATCTGGTTTACCTCATAAGTCCACCAAGAATGGGCTTGACCCTACAAAAACCATATTGCTATAGAGACCCGCTGCACAACTGGAAAGTTTCCGTGCCTTTGTATAGCACGAAAAGTTTTCTCCACATGCTCAAGCCAAGCCTCGATTACTGCAGAAGTCTTTGGACCAAGAAATGGTTTTACTCGCAGATTAGAAGCGAGCTCCAAAATATTTTTCTCAGGAGGACGAATAGTTGTTTGAAAGGCATCGACAATAGCCTCATTGAACTGCCCGAGATTAAAAGTAGACATGTCAGGTGCATCTGGTTCACCTGATGTGCGAGCGGTTGCCCGACAAGGTGACATAGTTCTAACATAGAAAAGATCAAGAATCATTAGTGCTTAACATCAGAAGTGTGATGAATGCAAGACTTCCTAAACCTATGCTCTGATAACAATCTGACACACCCCAACCTAGATATCTCGAAGGGTACCGAAATTGAGGCATGTCGGCCGACACTCTGTAGGGTGACGAAAGATATTTCATGCGGATGATGTGGAACAATCTGATTAAAATAAAACCAGAGTCTAGAATTATTGATACAAAGCGTAAGAGTGTGCAGAAGTATGGGTAGAACCCTTAATACACAACATGAAATGTTTAGAGCATAGTTAAAGTGCAGTAAAGAAAATACGAATTATTCTCATCCTAAGTAGGATGGATATAACGTCCCGTTCAAAGTTTATTTTATTTTATTCCCGAAAGTGGGAAATGACGTTTTTACCCCTGGGTTGACTTTTCGGTTGACTTTTACGTCGTAACTCGTACGACGCATCCACTTGTATTTTCTTGACATGCTCGTCGCTACGAACGCGTAGACGCGAGCGGGACGTCATTCGGACTCTGAACGAGTATTTTACGGACGTTGATTTTCAACGTTTCCGTATTTCGAATTGGGGCAAATTGGGTTGTTTGGGTTGGGGCCCAAATGTCTGCAGGCCATGTGGCCAATCCCAGAAAATCTGGGATATTTGTTTGGTTTTGTCTTTTGTGGCCGAGCCTCTCCTCCCTCCTTCTTCCTCTTTGTTCTGCAAACTTCATCACCAAACCGTGGCCAATGTTGGCCATTTTGGCATCACCAATCTTCGCCAAAACAAACCCAAAACCTGTTGATCCTCATCTGGAACTCTGCTGCCTCGTGGGTGTCCAGAAACCTGGACAAACCCAAAGCCCAGGTGATTTGATCAAGCCACCCCGTGGCTCTCTCTTTGGTTTCCTTCGGTTTTCTTTGTGCAAACCACTTTCATTTGTTCAATCCCTGGTCACTGAGTGTGATCCTTGAACCCAGAAGGCCTTGAACTTCATTCCCCAAAAACCTGGAAAATTGTTCGTCGGAGCTCGAAGTTTTCCCGACTTCGAAACTCGTGATTTGGAGCTCGAGGAAGCTCAAAACCTTCATCATTTCATCTTTGGAGACCTTGGGAACCCAACCCAAGGCCTGGAAGTCGAATTGGCACCGTGAACGGAGGAGCTTGTTTTTGGCCGATTCTTCTTCCCCATTTTCAGGCCACCTTTGGCCAGTTTTTGGCCCCCAAAATGGTACAATCTTGTTCTCCTCATCTCTAGCTTCATTTTGGTACTTGAATCGTCCAATTTGGACTTAAAACGAGGAAGTTATGAAGCTTTGAAAAATCCCCAGAAGTCCGGCCATTTTTCCAGATTCCGGCGACTGGCGACGGCGGCTCTGGCGGCGGCCGGCGACGGTGACCGGAATTCTGGCAGGGATGATCGGCGCTGACGTCATCGGACCGGGTTGGACCGGCCTTACTGACGTCAGCAAACCGGTTCATACCGACCTGCTGACGTCAGCAGACCGGTCAACGTTGACGTCAGCGTTGACTGACAGTTGACCTTGACCGTTGACCGGCTCGCGCGTGAGCCGCGCGTGGAGCTGCGCGTGGAGCCGCGACTCCCGACCTTTGAGCCACGCGTGAGGGCGCGTGGGAGGTCCTTTTTCGATTATGTTTTCACGGGGCGACTCGTGACGACGTGTACTACCTCGGGGTAGTACGCACGATAATTTTTGAGGTGTTTTGGACCTCCAATTTGCAAAAGCAAGGGATAGGATTAATTAATTCGTTAATTCGTTACCTTTATGAGTTTAATCATTGTACCGGTGATATCTCATATAGGTGGGGCCTATCCAGAGGACTACCGGGGCTACCCAGGACGGGGTACTTCGACCCGGCTACCTACAGGTGAGTGAGTGGGTCTTTGTTTGATAAATGTATATATATACGTATGGTTTTTCAACGCTTTCTTTAACTGTTAGCGTAGTTGCATATCATTACGTTTGTTGGAGGTAGAACATTCGTATTATATTGCCATGCATGTTTTCTTACTGTTGCTCATCAGTAGATGTATACACCCCAGGTATTAGTACTCAGTCTTGTGGCCAGGACTAGCCTTGACGTTTGGAGTAGTCACTACCAGTACCGCTACGCAGCTTTGGATCCATTGTAGGTACTAGCCTGTTCTAGGTTGCACTAGGCAACTCGAACTTGTGTGACTGCACTTTGTGCACCAGCGCTTAGCGTTAGACTCGCGTCATTGTAGTACTCAGCGTATTACTTTTATACCTAGTCTGTTCCTCATAGTTTAGCTACTTGGACTTGTGTGTTTACATATGGGTGAGCAAATCAGTAAAGATTTATCGGGGAGTACCCGAATGTTTTAAATGACAGTATTTTGAGGTTCATGCCTACGAGCATGACGTATTTTCTCAAACTATACTTGTTTTCAAACGAGGGGTTACTAGACTTTGAAAACAACGGTTTTTATCAAACTTTACTTTTTGACCCACTCACCGTTTTATGTTTTGCGCCCCTCCAGGTTAGTTGGCTGGGAGCTTGTGACGTTGAGGCGCGGTGGTATGACAATGTAGGGATGTTTCTACGTTTGTGTAAATTTGTATCCCTTACTCTACTCACACTGTGTATTCTTTTATTTCTTCCGCCCGCACACTCCGTGTACTCTGACCTTATTGTTTTAATTCAATATTCTATCCTTTATTCTTAATTTCTATTTGGCTTTCGTCACGCTAACGCATGTCGGCCATCACCTTCCGACACCTGGCTTGTCCGGTATCGGGATGTGACATGGATGAAACATACTAGCGGAAGAAGGAAATCCTACGTTCATCTGGTACGAAAGTTGTAAATACCAGAACCGTCTCTCTTGCCACAAGTCCAGCTACTAAGTCCTAGAAGATCACAAAACATAAAGTGTGAGTGGGCAAAAATAATCATTTCTAAAACCTTTATTTTTTCGTAACATAAGTAACTCCTCTGTGACAAACCTATATAGTTTCCCAAAAGCATACTACGTATAGTATGAAAACTGACACAATAGTATAAAGGTACAACTGCCAAAGGTACGGACAAACATAATTATCTCAACATAATATAGTATACTCATCAACATAATGTAGTATGCTCATTAACATATGTAAATACACAAGCCCATGCAGAAAGTAGCTGCATGGAACAGGCTGGGTGTAATAGATATATGCTTAGTACTACAATCACGTGAAGTTGGTGTTAATTGCGTCACATACGAGTCCTAGCTGCCTAATGCAAACTAGTGAAGGCTAGCACCTACAATGGATCTAAGGTGAGCATAACGGCAAGGATGTGAACATACACATGAAGGCTGGTCCTAGCCCGGACGAGTACTAGACATCGGGTGAATGCATGTATGATGAGCAGATAAAAATACACATGATCATGCCAGAACAATTTCGCAAATCTCAACATAATATTTTCTTTATACTTAACTCGTAAGTAAAAGCATGGCATGATAGAAAATAGTTCACAAAACCATAATGGAAACTAAGATAAATAAAATATGTTTCATAAAACAAAGCCCACTTACAGATATGTAGTCGGGTCATAGCCACCTTGCCTTGCCTGACCCCTGTACTCCTTGTGGTAAGTCTCACGTATATGAGATATCACTATAGTAATGATCAAACTCCTAAAGGTTACTAATTAAACTAATAAACGATACTTATCCCTTGTTTGCTCAATTCGGACACTCCGAAAAATATCACACGTACGGCCACTAGGTAGTACGCGTAGAAAAAGTGGTCCCACGCGCCCCCACGCACGGCTCACGCGCTGGCCTCCCTCGGCTCACATGCGGCTCACCACACCACACGCGCGGTCAACTGAAGTCGGTCAAACTAACTGTGTTAGTTGATGCCGTTAGGTTTAACAGAAGATTTCGGTATCTTCGTTAAATCTAATGGAATATTCCTATCAGCGTTAAAGGAATATACTTGTGAATATTCTCGATTTGGACCAGGTTTGAATCGATTTGCTGACGTAACGACTCGATTTGGACTGGTCGCCTCTACAACTCCGGTAGGTGGCCAGCGCTGCCATCCACCACCTTCTGAACTTGCTAGTTTTTGGAAAATTTTCAAACCTTCATAACTTCTTCATTTCTTAGCAAAATTTCACGTTCTTTAAGAGAGAAGGAGAACAAGATGATGCCTATTTGGAGTTTGAAAAGTGGTAAAAAATGGCTTGAAATTGGTCTGAAAGTCTCAGTTTTAAACCGAGGTCGGATCTACTCCAAAACACGACCAAAACACACAAATTTAGTATGAAAATCCATCTACTCAACACAAGGAAACTAATGATGGTGGTTAGAAGTATCACCTTGGTCGGCATTTGCAAGAAACTCGCCAAAAAAACTTGGTTCTTTCGTGTGCGATTTATGTCGATCGGCGGGGAGTTTGGGCAATCGGTTTGTACGGTTGGACTTAGTGAGTTGCAACGAACAAGATGGTGGTGGTGGTTTGGCTCGGTTCGAAGAAAGTGGCGTGGCCATTGTGTGTATTATGCACGTTTTTCACGGGGAGAAAGAAGAACAAAAAGAATGAGGGAGAGAGAGAGAGAGAAGTCTTATACAAAGAGAGATTTTTTCCAAAATTAGAAGGGGACAAAGGGGTCCCTCAAGGCACACAGTCTAATTTACCAAAACGGAAAATAAAAACCTTCTCGAAACAAAACACCCGTGCGTGCAAAAATTACAATTTTGCCCCCGAATTAAATTGTACGTAACGTTTCCGTCCCGCGTCAGATTTACGTCGCGTTCGCTCTCACGCGTTTGTAAAGAAGAGTACTACAAGAATACGACAAGTAAGAAGTCAAAATTCAAAAAGAGTTCAAAAGTCCACATAGGACCTCCATTTCACCCATTCAGGGGCATTTTAGTCAATTCACACATTTGAAAAATAAAATACAATAAAAAATTAGAGACGTGTTATCACATATAAAAACTCCTACATTTAGCATGTTAGAGCTACCTAAGGCTCTTTTACTACAAAGTTCTTTTGCTACAAAAATGTATTCGATTACAATATATGGCTTATTTAGTTCAAGTAGATGGAGAGCACTCTCTACCATGCACGTGACTTTAGGGTATTTGACACCTCTTCAACATGTTGCCACGCACCAGCTTGAAGGAAAATTAAAATAGATATTCATTTGGTTTGATCCTATGCCGTCACCTCATCCAATGGGATCTTAGTAAGCTGCCGGCTTCTTGCTAGCTATAAATAGGTATCTCTGTTTCCTCTTTCAAAGCAAAAAAACTAAGAGAAAGTCGGTGGTTTACCGCTTCTGTAGTTGTGAGAGAGAGAGAGAGAGAGATAGCAAGCAGGATGGATGAAAGAAAGGAGGAAATTGATCGACTAGAAACTGAGAGAAGGTGAGGATATTCATATCTTCATGACCCAGGTGTCAACCTGTAGCATAAGGGTAAGGATTCTAGATTCTAACTAGTCTTTCTATATAGTTATGTTGTACGCATACCTTGTTATTACTTTTTATTTTACATAGTATTAGTTTTATCCATTGTGGACTAGCCAATGTTATCCACATTAAGTTTATTTTATATGTAGATGCTTATTTGAAGCAAAACTAGTTTTCTATGCAGAGCTTTTATATACAGGTACCTAAAACGTATTTTGGTATAAAAGTTGTTATGCCTAGATGGCTAACGTTTTCTAGGTTTTGGTATAAAAGCTGATTTTGTTATAAGTACTTATCAGTTCCCACTATATTGATTGTCATTTAAAATTGTGTTTTGATTTTAAGGAGGTGATGCCCTCTTTATAAAAATGGTTTGAGAAATTTAATTTATTAAGTTTTCTTTTCCAACTACTCTATGTTTATACATAATACATGTCGGTTTATTTTAATTAACAACGGATATAATTGATTTCTTACTAAGCCTATCTGTGTAAAAGTATATGTATAAAAATCCACCTTCAAATCACAGTGGTTAAACTATTTTGTATATATACGTATATATTATACATATTGGGTTTCAAGAAAACTATTTTCTTGTATTATTATTTTATATATATCTTTAAATCTCAAACAAGTTAGTTTCACATACATCTTCAAACTATCTACTATATACTTTTCGCTATATGAAATAAAGTATATGTCTAGAGTTCATAATGGGTTACCCAGATTGCATACATAGTAATGAAATTTGAACTGAATATTGTGGAATTGGTAATTACAATTATTTTATTAGGCGAGCCCATAGGGCACAGTTTCTCTTAGTAGGTACCAAGTCTCAAGTGAGTCCACAGTGCACTGTTTCTTTTAGGATAATTCAGGATTGGCGAAAAAGAGTTTTGGTAAGACGACTAACAAAAGGGAAATTAGAATGATTGAGATATGGGGGTTGATTCATATAATTAAGCGCTCGGGACCAAGTGGTATAAGTACGAAATGGGACGTATGAGGTCTAGGTGTTTAGTTATACGGATTAACGAGTATAGATGAAGAATCTGCATGGCACTCTGCATTATTATCGATAATGATTTGATGCTTGTCGTATGATGCCATGACACTTAATTTAATATTGTCAATTTGCTATTGTAAGGTTATGCCCCTACTGAGTTGTTAAAGCTCATCCCTCTTATTGCATAATTGACTTTCGCCAATTAATACGTGTCGGCCAACACTTCCCGACACCTGGCGTGTCAGAATCGGGATGTGTCATGCTCAGCTTGCGCCTACACATAAACCTAACTCCAAATCTTATTGTTGCACCACTCATGTTCAGAGACAAAGGGGAAGAAGGACAAACCAATCTCCTTAGTCAAACGGATTTGTGATTTCAAAAATATAGTGCAACGTGGGAGCAGATAGAGTCGATGCAGAGGCTGAGAAACAAAAATGATTAATTTAATTTTATACAAGATAACATGATATCAATTAACCAAACAATTCAATTTCACCAACGAAAATCAACAATATGAACATGATAGCAATTTAAATTATAATATCGAAACAACAATCGACATTGAGGCTCATATAGCTTGAAAACCCACATCATCTCATGCGCTACACCCACACACCCTGTACAAACCAACCAACCAAATTCAAATGGTGAATTTGGGAATATTAGCACATAAGAAATTAACAGAAACTGAACTACACAAAAAAATACTAGCACAGAAAGATTGAGGAACCAAGATTAGGAATGTTAGACAGACATATCACCGAACAGTTGGTGTGCATTCTATAGTACAACGTTAGAGGAGCAGAGGCTATACCTTTATGATTCTTTGAATTAGTTGTTGCTGCTGGAGAGGGAAAGGGAGAGGAAAAATCAAATAGAGAGAAGACAAAAATGGAAAATAGGATTTGGGCAACAGCGGTCTAGAATTTTGAAACAATGAAGCCAGAAAATAAACGGTACGGTTTTAGTGTCAGACGCATGTAGAGGTTTTACTTAAAAAGAATAAATGTTGAATTGCATATAGACCGCTTAGTTACAGTTGTCATTTGCAGCGAACCGGAGATATGAGGGCAGAGAGAGATGACGCAGAGGTTGAGAAACAAAAATGGAGCTCTGAAATTGTGAGATGTGAAGGCAGAGAGAGATGATGAGGAGCTGAGAAACAAAAATGGAGCTTCTGTAGGGGGTTTTAATACGGGGGCATTTTCGTCAAACAGGCTATTAGGGAAGGAAAGTTGGGAGCAGGACTAAGAGGTTAGTGAGTTTGTAAAGGGGCTAGTTAACCCAATGTCCCTTATAAAATTTATTTTGATTCCTTAAAAGAGTGCTTATACATTATTGTACTTGGGAAATTTAGTTTTTGGGTTATATACCTTCCAAGTGTTGTGAAATATACATGTTATATATGCATCAAGGTTTATGTGTATCGTCACAAGGTGACCTTATTATGCAGGGAGAAAGGAATTTTAATAGATTTGGAGGGTGGCTGGGAAAGAACTCGACATTAGGAAAAAATCTTAGGCTCTTGGAAGATTTGCATGTCCATCTTTTTGCTTCTCACGAATCTAATTCGGGGAGGTAGTTTCTGTTCTATTTTCCAATTTTTGGTCACTAACCTAATGCAGTTGAGTTTTGCAAAGACTTATGCCAACATATGGCCTCGTTTCGTGTCAAGAATTGGATAGAATGGGAGAAGTCACTGGATTCAGTATATGTTGAAGCAACAAATTAATTCAACTTTCAAATTTTTTCCAAGTTAAAGATAGAAGATGGACTAGTCATGAAGGAAACATGAAGGAAACGTATCCTCGTCCATCCTTCTTCACTAATCCATCTTCTACCTTAAATTTGGACAAACTTTGGAAGTGACATCTGTTTACACTGAAAAACATCCATTGGACCATAACTTGTTTTTAATGGGTTGGGCCTAAGAAAGAAAGGGCCCAACCCAAGCCAGTGGACAGAAAGGAGGAAAGTTTGAATAGTCCTCCACTGACTGCATTAGACAATTTGGAAGGAATCAGACTATGAATAAAGAACCTTTTCTCAGTGGGAGTAGGCTGATCAGGGATATTACCCATGCCTTACTGATTAAGCCTTACCTCACTGAGTCTTCAAAGACGGTGGCAGAGAGAACTGATGACTATGACGTGGGCTCCCTGCTGGTCTATATAAACAAAGGGAGGATTCGAAGATGAGGACACTCAAAACAACCAAAAACAGAACTCTTAAGTTCAGAAAGAAACCTCTAAGGAAATCCCTCAAAGCCTTTCCCAGATATAGACTTTGTCTCTATCTGCTGCTTTCTCATTCACACTACTTGTGTAGCTTGTGACTTTGAGAACTCAAAGACCAGAACCCTAGGATCATACATCCTAACTCCCCTGAGGAGTAGTGAATTAAGCTCTGCCATCAAATCATCCTTGTTTTGATAGTATCGATTAGAAATCTTAGGCCAAGGTGTCTTTGATTATTTCCCCTTGTAAGGAACCAGCTTTGAAAACCATCCCGATGGAACTAAAACCAACCCGATGGGTGTTTATTCAATCTGAAATAACCATTACATGTAATATTATTGAACTTTTTACTTGAAGTCTTTCAATACCAGTTCTTACTTAACGTCTTTACTTACAAGTCTTTACTTTCAAGTATTTCAATCCCTGTCTTTACTTTCAGTCTTTAATTATCGTCTTTACTTTCCTATGTATGTGCGAGTGTGGAACATTTTGTTATAACCAGTTTATATCAAAATCCCATCTTAAGCAATCTCTGGTATAAACAATCGAGAGATATTAAAAGTCCTTAATAAGCAAGGCAATAAAAAGAACCTAACCAAGACCTAATCTAATTAAGTCGCCAATCCGATGAACGGAAGTTACATTACTTGTGGCACAAGTACCTAATATATTTGTAAACTAACTTATACTAAAACTAATATACATCTTATATTGGCAGAATGCCAATAGTGGCACGCCTGACAAACACACCAACGACAAAGGCCTCATAAACATTCCTTCAAAGGAATCAAAGTGAAGCCTGCTGTTGAACCAATCCGATAGAAGGTGCAAACCAGCGATTAAGCCAACGCGTATGCTCCTTGCCTACATCTTACAAAAGGCATCGAACATATTTTTGGCACGCCCCGTGGGATTACTTCTTTCTAGCTGTTTATGCCCAAGCATAAAAAGGAAAGACCAAAAAGCACATTTTCTCAATCTCAGCTTCTCAAAATGACGGGAAAGGAATCTACATCCATCCCGACAAACATGGGTCATGCATCACCTGAGACCCAGGCTTCCAGCCAACCGGCTAAGACAGACAGGAGCGAAGAATTGCAGTCTACCATGGCGCAGATGATGAAATCCATGGAGAAAATTGCTCTAGATAGCAGAACTGACATCACAAATCTCTGCACCTCCTCCAATAACGTTTAGAATAAAATAGATCAAGGGTTCTCACTCCTTTCTAACCAATTAAGTGGTATGAAAGGATCATCAGAGAGACCTATACTGAACTTGGGTGGAATGGACTCGTTCAAGCCACTCTTCCTTCCGATTGAGTCTCCTCTCAAGGGCAGAATGGAGGAAGAGAATAAAGGCTTTGTTACCCCCAATCTGATGACGCACGATCCCTCATCAGAAGAGAGGTTGGGGGCACCAAGCAATTCCCTGGTGATTGGAGAAAGCCTATTTCTCAACACCACAGAGGGAGCCACCACCAGCGCTCCGAAGGCTAAACTAGGGAAGTATATTCCCAAGAAGACAGAGCTTGAGAAATTCCCTAAGGAGTTTGTGTTGGAAGTATGCCCACAAAGCCACTCATTTGATGTAATAGCTTTTGGAATACTTATTGTATGAAACTATTATTTGTTTAATGAAAGGGCAAAGCTTATTGTTAATCACTATTTATTGTATCATGTGTTTAAGCAATGAGAGAATCCAAGGAATGTATTTGATCTAAGAGAGAAGTGATCTAAGTAAGTTAGATTAACGAGACCTCTCTCTTATGTTCATTCCTAAAACGTTCCTAGCCATAGGATTGCCAATTGGGCATTGACAATCCGCTAAGGTTAGTATGTGTTATGTTAACTCAAGCTTGAGTATGACTAGTCTCAAGTCATTTAGTGTTAGACACTGAGACAAACACATAGGTGCTCAAAAGGTAATTGAGTACACTGAACAACGATCAAAAGAGAGTTCGTACATACATGTCATGTGAGAACTTTTAAGTTGCAATATGCAAAGTAGTCCTTTGACCTGAGGCATCATAGATGTCTAATGATTGGGCCCTTGATCTTTGATCATGTCAAAGGCATTCCATTGCGAGTGTCCACGACATTGTTGGGGTCAAGCTATCTAGTCATGTAGGCATATGAATGCACAACAAGGGATCTCTAACCTTCCATGGTGGAAGGAGAATACTCTAAGATATGATTCGAGAGTCTTTGGCCAAAGCATGTGAATATGACTTAGGAAGTTTGTTTCAAATCATATTCAATTGAATCATATAGAAAAATATCACATTGGATAGTAGACATGAAAATAAATATCACTCAAACAATGTGATTAGGAGTATTGTATTAGAGAAAGACCGTATTGCATTGTAATTGTAACTGGATAGGTTCTCCAACCACTTCTACTTAGCTTGGGTAGCCATGACATACTGCTAGGTGTCACTCATGGTTTGTGGAAGCCCTGAGGATTAGCAAACACTAATCTTCATCAAAGGGAGAATTGAAATGTGGTTTCAATTCACAATCGATCGTTAAGAGTAACAAAATCCCACTGCCTCGCTAATTGGAACCTAATGGATCGTACACCGAGTAAGGATGAAAGTGAAGATATAAAGGAATGGATAAGCAATTAAATTGTTTAATTGAGAAAGATCATGATTAATTAATTAGTTAATTAATTATACGAAAGGTTCGTATTGGGCTTTTAAGTTGGTTTTGGGTTTCGGGGCCCAAAAGTGTTTTTGGTCCACAAGGCCCATTGAGTTTAGGTTGTATGACAACTAAAAACTAAATGGAAATTAACCCAATAACAATGTCAAAACCGGCCTAGAGTGAGTGGAGGCAAGCTTGGGTTATTTACAAGTTTGCCACTCACATGTGATGAGGTATAAAGGGAACTTTATAGCCATTATCACTTAAGGGGTTTTTCTTGGAGAAAAGGGTTGAAATTCTCTCTCAATTTCTTCAAGAGAGGCCGGCCATTTAGAGAGCAATTAGCTAGCAATCTTTTGCTCCTAAATCATCCATTTCATCTTCACACCTCATCCTTGGTGTGGAGACTTAGAGACACTAAATTTTTGGTGTTTAGGAGATCCTATCCTCACATCCTCAAGGAGCAAAGGAGGTGACTTGAAGGCCTCCACTTGGGTGAATCCCTTGTGCAAACAAGGATGAGCTTCAAGGGTAATGAATCTCCAAACTTCACTCTCTTTAATTTTGTTAAAGAGTCTATGGTTCACCATTCTCTAGGCTTTGAAAGTCTTGGGTTTTATGAATTGTTTTTGAATGCATGCCTACTTTAAAGTGTTATTAGTTTGCATATGTATTCAAATGTTCATCTATTGTTCTTGAGTAGGACAAAATTTTTCCTTCAGTTTGCATACAAAGTAGGCTGGGGAAGAGCAGCACCCCAAAAGCCATATATGGCTGGGAGGATAGGCTTCAATGCTAACTCCGAGAGAGGTGTGGACCTTGAACAAAGTTCCGAAGGCAGTCAGAGGGCACCACTCTCTAGCAGATCCTGATCAGATATTATTGCCAGAATATGGTGATAACATCGAGTTGAGAAATGAGATAGCCGAGTTGAAACGGCTAATCCTCGGGAGAGCAAGGCCATAAGAGGCCATCAATCAAAGGCCGGTGTATCAGAAGCCGTATCCTGCCTACATTGACGAGCAAAATCCTTTCCCGATGAATTTTAAAGTACCAAACTTTCCCACTTTCAATGGGGAAGACTCATCGGTACCGTCCTTGGAGCATATCAGGAAATACTCCAACGAATGCGTGGCGTTTGAGGATAACCCCAACTACAAACTCAGACTGTTCGGCAACTCTCTGTTGGGGATGGCTTCTCATTGGTATTCCCATTTGGCCCCAAACTCCATAAGATCCTGGGAGTAGATGGAAGCGGCCATTCACGACCAATTCTACAGGTTAGAACCTGAGGTGACCATCAATGATTTGGTGGCGGTGAAGCAATTCGAGCATGAAACAACTGAGGACTTCATAATGAGGTTCAAAAGAACCAAGATGAAATGCAAGTTCCCTATGAGCAATGACCAGTCAGTGGTTATAGTTCAACGGGCTCTGAAGATCTCTTTGCGGAAAACGTTTGGAGATGCCAAGTTTAACGACCTCCAAGAGATCGTGATGGTTGCCACCAAGTATGAAAGGTTGCTAGCAGAGGAGTCTCAACATCAGTACTCCTCGAAGGTGCCCTACTTCAAATCCAAACAGGCTGTCAATCATCTAGACTTCGAGTTCATCGAGCAACCCGATGACAACAGCGACGTGTTTGAGGATTTAGAAATTTCTGTGGTCGAGATGCTGCCACCAACCTCCCCGACGGTCATTAAAGGATTGGTGAAACCGATTAAAGACCAGAGGGCAGCCATGGAAGCGGGAGGCTATATTCCCAACAAACGCCCCAAGTTCCAGAGTTACACCTTTGACCTTACCAAATCATCGGAGATCTTTGATGAATTGGTGAAGAATAGGTGTATCAGGTTGGACTCTTCGAAAAGGATGCCCAAGCTTGAGGAGCTTAAAGGAAAGAAATATTGCAAGCCCCATTGCTCTTGGAATCATAATACCGTCAATTGCGTGGCGTTCAGGGATTGGATCCAAGAGATGATAAACAAGGGGAAGTTGGTCTTGAAAAAGCCCCAAGCCAACATGGTGATAGACACAGAGCCTTTCCCTGAGGTCCCGATCAACATGGTAAACCTAATGTTACAACCCGTCCCAAAATTTTATGTGAAATTACCAAAATACCCCTAATGTCAATGTTGACTTTTGTTGACATTTCGAGACGACTTGTAAAAATTTAATTCTTTACATATTCTTGATGTACTCGTCGACACGAGCGCGTGGGCGCAAGTGGAACTCAATTCGGAGTTCAAACGAACGATTTACGGAACTTTAAAGTGTAGGGGCATTTTGGTAATTTACCACTCCGTGTATGGGAATTAGGGTTTTTGGCTGGCTGCACAGCAGCCAACCCTCCCCATTTGTTTCTGCACGTTTTCTCCCCTCTCTCTCTTTCTCTTCCATTTTCTCTCTCGGCCAAAAACGAACCGAAAAGCCCTAACCTTGGATGAATCACAAAACCGTCAATCCGTCACCCAAAATTCTTACCAACGCGATCGTCTCATCATTTTGGACGGGGCTGTGATCTTGGAATCTCAAAACTCGAGCCCGAACGTTCAAACCGACGTCGGAACGGTTTCGGAAACTGTCCGTCCATTTTCTGTGCAAACCAGAGCAAGGTAAGCCTCGAGACCATTACCATTGGTTTTATTGGATTGAGTAGGTTCAAATCGATATAAAGAACGTCCAATTTGGTGCAGTTTTGAAGGAGAACGGAATTAGGGTTTCCTGAAGCTTTCCAGCCAATTTCAGGCCATCTCGGGCCACTTTTCCGGCCTCAAATTGGTATGAAAATATTCTACTCCTCAATACCTTCAATTTGATATATGGCACGTTAAATTTGGCCAAAGAACGAAGAAGTTATGGATTTTTGAAGTTTTGGGACATAATCGGTATTAAATTTCCAGATTCCGGCGAACCAGACGGCGGCGCCGGCGGCAGCTCCGGCGACCGGCGCGAGGAAGGGGACGACGGAAAATTCCGTTAACGGTAACGAAATATTCCTAACGGCGTCAGCATCTTCCGTTAAAAAGGTATATTCCGTTAACTTTAACGGCGCTGACGTCAGCAGGCGCGTGGCTGGCGTCAGCAGGCGCGTGGCTGACGTCAGCCGCGCGTGGGACGGCGCGTGCAGGCGCGTGAGGCGCGTGGGGGACACGTGCCAGCGCGTGGCGGCGCGTCCGACCGTTTCCCGACGCGTGGCGGCGCACGGCGGCGCCGGCGGCGGTGGACGGCGGTTGTAGGGTTTTCGGGGCCCGGAAATCATTTTTCGAGCCCATTTTCGCTAAAATATTATTATTTTTGGGGGATTTTTCTTTAAGGCCAATTTTTAATTTATTTTAGGGAAGTTCTTATTTGTTCCCTAATATTAAATAGGTAATTCTTCGACTCCGCACACCGAGGAGGGCAACACCGAGGGAGATTTCACTCCCGATCACCTGTGAGTGGACATTTGCTTTATTAAATGGATTTTATGTTTAAAATTAAATATGATTTTGATTTATATATGGTTTTAAAGTTTTGAGGTGCCAAGCTTATTTATATATATTTATTAATAAATATATATACTTGTTGATAATTATTTATGCAACCATATTTGTTCTATTTATGGTATATATATTGGGAAATGGATATAATTGGTGATTGGGATTATTTATCAAGTATGATTATAAGATACGAAATGGGTTATACTTCGATATCACTTTTGATAAATATTAAATGATATTTTATTATATGGTTTTGAGGGAAATATTTATTTATGCAATACTTGATATTTTCTGGGAATTATGAATGGATTTTGGCTCCTATATCTATACACATGAGTATGTATGTGTATGTTTTCAAACACACTTGGTATGCTTTCTCACTACGTTGTAGTACCGTTCTCACGCCGTAGGACAAGCTTCACATAAGCTTGGGGTCGCACGCACCGTACCTGTGGGTATTTTCCCAGAAATACCTTAGTGCAAGCTTGTCTTACGTTTATTGTTGTTTATGGGGAAAAGGCCCCACTACGTATGAAATTCGGTGTGGATTGGCCATACAAGTAAAGCTTACATGTGTGGTACTGGGGGAGTACAAATTATTGGATAACGTATTGAGCTTGTACGCGTGATTGAGAGGTCAGTTCTCAACCCGTACATGGGTGATCGCGTATATACCCCGTGCTGGTTTTCCATTGTCTATATATTCTGGAACTATGAAATGGTGATTTATGAATGTTACACCTTTTGGAATTATTTTCTGTGATACTTTTTAAAGTATCTTTTGAACTCAAATATGATAGTATGGTTTCTACTTATATACCGTTTCTTTTCAAACAGGGGGTTAGTATGTTGAAAAGAGAAAGGTTTGCTAAAAACTTTTATTTTTGTCCACTCACACTTTTGTTTTTGCGCCCCCTTCAGGACATAGTGATAGTGCATCCGGCGCAGTCGAGGATTTTGCATGGCAGCTCTGATCATCCATCCCGACCATGTAGGGATCCACCTTTTCTTTCAGTTTCTATAATAATATCCATCCCTGTTATGGATAGAGATTCTAGGAACTCAGTTTATCATTTGTTTTCTGCTGTTTCAAAATTAGTACGCTCTGAACCATATGCATATTGAAATCGGATTTTACAACTTTATTACAATTTAATTTTGGTTACACTAAGTGTTGTCATGCATTTAATGGCTTCGTCACTTACGAGTGTCGGCCAGCACGCTCGCACTCGGTATCCACGTGGGTGTCGAGGGTGGGGTGTGTCACCTAAACTGGCCAAAAAGTGGCCAAAGGAAGGAAACATTGGACCTAACCAAGAGAAAGGCAGTTGTAAGCAGTCATCAGGATGTGAGAATTGAATCTCAACCCGATAGACCAAAGGCTTACATACAAGGTGGAGTCGTATTGTGCAGTAAGTGCAAGTGCGAGTACGAACTCCAGATACCTGCTCCAAGGGCTGTTATTGACCAGGACTTGGTCAGAAGAAGAGAAGGAGTGAGACTCCAGGCGATGAAGAGTCCAATCAATAACTATGGTCCTCACAGTCCCAGGGAGCCACTACCAAGAAGTAGTATATTCCATCGGATTGGGGGCATCAGAAAGAAAGCTCAGAAAGAAGACCCCCAACAATCCAGAGGATCGGTAGGAACATCGGAATCCAGGAAATGGGTTCCCAAACTAGTAAAGGAGAGGCTGACACGCACAGAGGAGGTCTTAAAAGTTAAAATTCCCAAAGAAGCTGTAAAAACCCCTACCCCGAGCAAGGTAGAAAAGCTGGTTGAAGTAAACGGGAAATGGTATCGGGTTGGCAGAAATGGACGAGCTGAAGAGGAATTGTCCAGAACAGCCAAGAGGAAAATCCAAAGGAAGTATGGAGCATTCATGCAAGCTTAGACTAACGTGAATGAACCATCTACAAGCAAGGCTGCTGACAGCCCGAAAGTTGGCCAAAAGATTCGATTGACTCAAGTTTACGTCCCTATCAAGGGACAGAAAATCAACCCGATCGAGCATAGAGGACCAAGTAATGTTCAAAATGTTAATCCGATCGCCAAGAAGGCAATAATAATCGAGACAGAAGAGACTTCTCTGCCAGAAAAAATGGATTACGACATCCAGTTCGGATCAGTGGACAAGATAGATGAGGTTCCCACTGAAAATGAACAACTGGTTGATTATGGCTCCGAACCAGACGTATTATTGCCCGTCCAGAGCAACGAGGAGGATTCCGTGGAGGCTATTGAAGATGAAGAGTCAGAGACCTGGCTAAAAAAAATGATTCCCGACACTGAGACAGGTCAAGCAAATCGGAAAGAAGAGCTTAAGCTTGAAACTAATGCTAAAAAGTCTAATTTTGACATCAACATGGTTTACGTACTGTCATCTTTCTTTCATGCCGAACCCGATCAAGAAGGGACTCTTGAGGGAGATTACATTTCGGGTGATCCTTCCCTGATCACTGTCTCAAAAAGCCAACAGCAAGATGTGAGAATTGAATCTCAATCTTCGGAAGAAGCGATAAACAAATCATGGAGGATACATGATGAAAGGATGATTTTTGCAAGGCCAAACTAGAAAATGGCTGCGCACATGAGGCCTATCTATATGACTGCTCATCTAGAAGGAGTGCCCTTTTCAAGGGTGATGATCGACAGAGGAGCATCGGTGAATGTCTTGCCAATAAAGATACTGAAGAAATTAAATCTATCCCAAGTAGATTTAATGCCAACAGAAAGCTCCGTGTCTAACTTCTCTGGGGCATCACCAAAACCTATGGTGTTATACCTCTAGAAGTAGACTTGGGATCGAAGAAGATTATGGTGGTATTCTTCGTAGTGGAAAGCACCTCAGTTTACGGTGCATTACTGGGAAGGGACTGGATACATCAGTCCTTGTGCATACCGTCCACTCTCCACCAGCAGATTGCCATCTATCATGAAGAACCTTCAGAAGGGTCAGAAGGGTTTTGGGAGTTGGTACAGGCCGATTCACGGCCTGTCTTTCCGACAGCCAGCATATCGGAGGCAAACTTCTACAATCCGTATGTAGGGACATTCCGATGTACAGAAACTGATAAAGACGGTCACCCTACACAGGTGATGGCCCAAAAGCTCCTAACAGAAGGCACATCAATGACCCAAGAAGAATGGGACCGACCATTCTTAATTCCTAGCCTACAAGCCTTATGATAAGTACAACTGACAAAGGAAGGGATAGAGTGATGGCAATCCAATCACTAATCCAGAGGTTAGGAGAATATGGAAAAGAAAGAAGGGCACTAAAAGAGATTTCAGCCAAGGAGATGGCTGAAAATCATGCCAGTACCTCGGGAACCAAGGAAGAAACTGTTCAAGCCTTGGACATATCAACCGTTGATACGATGGTGCAGACAACGGAATACACCGATGAGTTAGAACCAAGCTTTGAAATGTCAGAGTTTGTTTCAAGTGAACCAGATAGACCAATGCCAGAGGTTCAAGATTCCTTGGAAACCATTGAGCTAGGGACATAAGGTGATCCCAGGCCAATCAGGATCAGTGGCTTGTTATCCTGTGACTATCGGATTGAACTGATCAAGCTATTGACAGAGTTCAGAGATTGCTTTGCATGGCATTACGATGAGATGCCAGGGTTGGATTCAGCCTTGGTAGAACATAGAATGCCAATCAAGGAAGGGTATAAACCAGTTCAGCAGGCACCCAAGAGAATGTCTAAGGAAATTGAAGGAAAAGTACAAGAAGAAATAAAGAAACTTTTGAAGGCAGAGTTCATTAGACCGGCCAAATATGTAGAATGGCTGGCTAATATTGTACCTGTAATAAAAGTATTGACCAAGGCAGTAAGAGTTTGTAATGATTATAGAAATATTAATGATGCTACTCCTAAGGATTTCTATCCGATGCCTATGTCAGACATGCCTATTGATGCTATAGCCAACCATAAAATTTTATCCTTCATGGATGGAAATACTGGTTATAACCAAATCAGAATGGCTGAAGAGGATATACATAAGACAGCCTTCAGATGTCCTGGTCATATTGGAGCCTTTGAATATGTAGTCATGCCCTTCGGTTTAAAAAATGCAGGGGCTACATATCAAAGGGCCAAGAATGCCATCTTCCATGACCTCATTGGCCACAACCTAGAAGTCTATATTGACGATGTAGTGGTTAAATTCAAATCCGATATGGATCACCTAACAGACTTAAGACAAGTATTGGAAAGGATGAGGTTGCATAGGCTAATAATGAACCCAAAGAAATGTGCTTTTGGGGTAAGGGCATGCAATTTCTTAGGGTTTTTAGTACATCAAAGAGGTATAGAGGTACACAAAAATAAGGCCAAGGCAATCATAGAAGCACCTTCACCAAGAAATAAGAAAAAAATTCAAATGTTGCTAGGAAAGATCAATTTCTTGAGGAGGTTTATTGCAAATTTGGCCGGAAAACTAAAACCTCTATCCCCACTGCTAAAGCTCCAAGAAACAGAAAAGTTTGAGTGGGGACTAGGTCACCAGAAAGCTTTTGATGAGATAAAACAGTATATGGCAGAACCACCTGTGTTGATGCCACCAAAGAAAGGAAAACCTCTTAAGCTGTATATTTCAGCTTCTAAAGAATCAATAGGTAGTCTCTTAGCCCAAGACAATGATGAAGGTAGGGAGTAGGCTGTCTATTATCTGAGCAGAAGTTTGACTAATGTAGAAACAAGATACACCCCGATAGAGAAACTATGCTTAGCTATATATTTTACAGCAGTCAAACTCAGGCATTACATGTTGCCATACACAGTCCACATAATTGCTAATACGGATGTGGTTAAATACATGTTATCGAAGCCAATGATGGCTGGTCGGATTGGAAAATGGATGCTGGCTCTGTCAGAATTCTGCTTCTGATATGTGCCTCAAAAGGCTATTAAGGGACAAGCTATTGCAGATTTTTTGGCGTCTCATCCAAACAATTCCACAGTGCTGAAAGAACAACCTCCTAAAATATCAGAGTCAGCAGTATTGGGCCTGCTAACCAAGCAAGGAAAGGATAGTTCTTTCGATATTTCCAAGAATATAGCCAGTTTATGACTTACGCCTTAGAAATTGTTCTTTGATGGTTCCTGCACCAGCAGAGCAGCAGATGCAAGAGTAGTACTGGTTAGTCCTAAGGGCGAACATCATCATTTTTCATTCCATCTGGACTTTGATGGCCTGACTAACAACCGAGCCGAGTATGAAGCACTCATCATCGGGTTGGAATTACTAATGGAATTGGGGGCACCAAGTGTAGATATATTTGGCGATTCAGAACTAGTCATCAATCTACTTTCAGGGAAGTATAAATGCAAAAACTTAGTAATGGCTAGTTACATGGGTGTTGTCGGATACTTGGTAAAAACCTGGGAAGATTGTATTACTGCAGAGCACATTCCCCGAGAAGAGAATTTGGCTGCCAACGATATGGCCCAAATAGCATCTGGAGTGCAGATTCAATTTGGCCAGGCCAGTGAATGGGTTGAAGTCCAGACGAGATCACTTCCCTCTGTATTTGATAGAGAGTTTGAGATGGATGTTATGCAAGTAGAACCGGAAGTTGAAGACTGGCGGGTTCCACTACTAAACTATCTCAACCATCCATCAATATAGACAAAAAGGAAGCTACGGACTCAAGCATCGAATTATTCAATATGGGATAAAGATCTAGTAAGAAAAACACCAGATGGGTTTCTACTGAGATGCTTGGGAACTATTGAGTCTATGAGGATAATGGCTGAGGTGCACGAAGGAATTTGTGGTGCTCATCAAGCTGGGATTAAAATGCGATGGCTAATACGAAGATATAGTTATTTTTGGCAAAGAATGGAAAAGGATTGCCAAGAGTATGCCAAAGGATGTGAAGAGTGCCAGAAACATGGTCCTCTTCAGCATGTTCCAGCCATCCCGATGAATCCTGTGGTCAGGCCATGGCCCTTTAGGGGCTGGGCCATGGATTTCATTGGACAGATATATCCTCCTTCCTTTAAAGGACACACGTTTATCATTGTAGCTACAGATTACTTCACCAAATGGGTAGAAGCCGTGGCTATCAAGAAAATTACTTCTGCAGAAGTCATTAAGTTCATAAGAAGCAAGATTTTGCCCAGATATGGGATACCAGAAACTATCGTAACTGATAAGGGACCATCTTTTATATCTAAAGAAACAATGGACTTTGCAGAAGAATTCAAGATCAAGTTGATACAGTCAAGTCCATATTATTCGCAGTCTAATGGGCAGGCTGAGGCTAATAACAAGGTCTTGGTGAACATCATCAAGAAGATGACAGATGATAATCCTAAAAGATGGCATGAGAAGTTGGGAGACACTTTGTGAGCCTATAGGACCTCTAAAAGGTCTGGTACAGGGACCACACCGTTTGCTCTAACTTATGGCCAGGATGCGGTGCTTCCCATGGAATTTAATGTGATGTCTCTCAGAGTTCAGAACCAATATGGTCTGCACTCTGATGAGTACTTACAAGCTATGTGCCGGGAGGTGGAAAATGTGGATGAGGTCCGGCTCGAAGCCTTGAATAAAATTCTGGCAGGCAAGCAATTAGTGGCTAGAGCGTATGACAAAAAGGTGAAAGGGAAAGCTTTCCAACCCGATGAGTTGGTATGGAAGGCTATCCTTCCATTTGGAACTCAAGTCCGAGGATTTGGAAAATGGAGTCCAACTTGGGAAGACCCTTTTTTGATTGATCAGGTGATCGGGAAGGGAGCATATAAGTTAAGATCAGTGGAAGGAGTTCAACAACAACATTCCATAAATGGGAAGTTCTTGAAAAAGTATTTCCCAACTCTCTGGGATGTTAGAGATATTCATTTGGAGTCATCGGATTAGTAAAAACAAAAAGTGAGTTTTTAGGAGCCTTGTTTGGACAATATTAGATAGAAAAATAAACTTGTTTTTATTATAGGATAGGAATTGTTCATACAACCTAGAAACAAGCTACAAAGAAGAAAATCCAAAATCTAAAGAATGAGCTAAAAGTTTATATTGCTCGAATTCTGCTCTAACCCTAGCCTCCAATAGCCTTGGTCTATTGGCCTCACTCCTCTTCTCTTTTAGCTGTGCGGTCATCTCTTGAGTTTGAGCTTGAATAGGAGATAAAGCTTCGAGCTTGATCCTCAAAAGATCTTCTAGGTCTGATTGTTTGGCCTTCAGAAGATTGACTTCAGCTAGCAGAGCCTCAAGCCTGTCGGATACGTTGGACAGTTCGTCACCGATCACTGAGCATTCCTCCACCAAGGATTGAAGCTGGGAGGACCTCTCAGAATGTGAGCTAATGAAAGCTTGAGCTTCCCTTGCCTTAGAAATTGCTTCTGTAAAATCCCGATGTGCTTGACCAATTATGGTCAAGCAAGAGAGGAAAGAACTATAATCAGATTGAGGAAGCAACCCGACCTTTGCCAACAGATTGATGGCATCTTGAATTTTGTGGGTTGGCTCCGCTACTACATCCAGGTTGAAGTCCTGGCCAACCCAAGACTTCACTATATTCTTGGCATCTTCAATATCTCTCTGAGGAGTCTTGGGTGGAGGCCCACTACTCAGCCTCTTTATATTGGCTAGCTGAAGGAGGATTGAAGGTCTAGACTCGAGAGATGGGGCTTCTGGAGGAGCAGCCATTGATGGCTCTGCCACCTCATCGGGTTGAGACTCTGCAAAGGAAGTCAGCACAGAGGCTGCCACCCTTGCAGTTGGAGAAGAAGGTTCAACCTGGCAGCATGATTAACACAAGTTAGAGCCACAAAGAGACTTTATGTTAGAGAACGGGGAAGTTTATTTAAAAGAAACATCTTTTTACCTCTCCAGTTCAATCAGGCTCTTGAGAAACTTGATCATCCCTACCACTATTGGTAGAGATGACCAAGGTTTCTTCCACTCCACCAGAGGCCGAGGCTTGAACATCGGATTGCTCCACAAGGCTGATTGTTGGAGCAACTTGTTCATCACAAGAAACCCATGGACTTGAGGGAGCGGCATGCTCTTCCCCCACAGGGACTAATGACATCTCTGGTGGTGGAGGAGTAGAAGGCGCGGCCTGAGCAGGAGGCTCTGCAGGTTTTGGAGCTTGGTCTTCCTCCCCTCGAGTAGATCCAGCAGGAAACTAAGAAGCGGACGAGTTATCAATCCGATGAACGATAACTATAAAAACAAAAGGGAAATATAAAAGTTTTCATCGGAATAGTCGTTACCTCTTTAGTCCAGGCTTCCTTATGGTTTTTTCTTTTTAGCCTCTTTTTCTGAGGTTGGAAGCCAGTAAAGGGAGGCTCAGCTGCGGTTTCCTCAGCAGATTGACCCCTGAGGACCAAGCCTAAAACTTCACGACGCCTGTTTGAATCCCGGATTATCTCTTCCGAGGAAGGAACAAAATCAGGAGCAGGCGACACTACAGCCAACGGAGTAGAGACATTTGTGTCTATGTCCCTAACCGGGCTGGAAGTAAGGGCCTGGCGGATTGGCCTGCTTCAAGAGCCACAAAGGGATTGGAGAAAATGTCAACCTACATCAGAAAGAAGCAATTAGTACAAAGACTAAAAGGAGAGGTTGATCGGATTCAATACCCTTCAAAGATTATACACACTACCTGAGGAGGTGGATCCCTGGGGGCAGGGTCTTCATCTTCTGGTTCATCTTCATCTCCAATAGTTCTTCATCTTCTTTTTTAAGGCCTATCTGAAAAGATAAAAGCTAATCGTCATAAGAGATGGTTAAAAACACAGAACCAAAATGGTTTTTGTTGGAAGCAAAGAACTTACTGGAGGGAGAAGTAGTTGCAGTTGTGGGAGATTCAACAACATCAGTTACTGGAGCAGGGGCTGGAGTAAGAACCGAAGACGGTTCCCTCGATTCCCTTTGTGGTGAATGGTGAACAGGAACCGAGGGCCGGTCTTCCCTTCTTTTCGCCCTCGCCTCGTAGGCTTTCTCCTTGCCTTTTTTGGACTGTCGGGATGGACCAACAGGAGGTAGGATGGGCTGCTAGACCTCCTTTTCACCATCATCTCCGAAGAGATCTCCAGTATTATTGTTGTTGTAAGGCTCCATGCCAACTGCAATACAGACAAGGCACAAGTCAGAGGGCGCTAAAAGAATCATTCCGACAACGGGATAATGGAAGAAGTAACCCGATGACAAGGAGCAGGAGCTTACCAATCAGGGCCTTCTTGTTCTTAATGGCCAGTTCCCGTGCGAAGGTCTGATGGAGTTGGGAGTTCATGTTGCTCCCTATATTAAACAGTTTGAAGAGTTTGGTGTTTGATTGGATGGGATCTTCTGTAAATCTCTCCAGGAACTGTGTTTCCCACCAAGTATCAAATTCTTGGGTGCACTGGACATTGAATGTGTCAGGTTTGGTCCAGGCCTTTTGCACCACAAACAGACTCTTCCTTGCCTCAACCATCTGTGCATCTGAAGGCTTTTTAACCCGAAACGAAGTAGCTCCATTCAGGTTGTGATGTAGAGGCTCGGGGATGGTCTGAAGAAGACCAAACTGGCGGCAAAGGAAGTTGGGGTGGTATACTTCAACCCCGTGGGTGTGTCGGGATGCACGACCTATGCCCCAGGAGAGATCTCGAGGGAAGATATAGCTAAAGAAGTGCTTGGCAAAGGTAGAATCCCTTCCCAATCCTTCAGCGAATGATCTCTCTGCAACTAGGGATACGTCCTGGTGACAGAGAGCCCCCATTCTTCGCTTGTCCGAGTCTTGCATTCCCGGAAATAATACAGATAAGCGGTAGATGGGAGGTTCATAGCGGCCGAGGACTTCAGTTGAATTGCAGGAACAGTTTCACTGCTGAAGCTGATATCAGGAGCCCTAAGTCGGGGAAAGTACCATTGCAGCCAGATCTATAGCATCCAAGTAGGCTCGTTGAAATTCAAGCATAATGGCTTGCGGCAGGCCATCTTGTGCATCATATGGTAAATATGAGCCAGGACGAACGGCCCTATAGCCAAGTCATTGAAAGAATGGAGAGTTGAGGCCAGCAAGAACCATTCCGCCTTGACACATTTGGATGCATTGGGGATGAGAAACCTGCTCAAGAAATACACCAGGAAATATATATGTTCCCGAGTAGGGTCTTGGGCAAACAGCTGACTGTAGTACCCAGGATAATGGCCAAAAGCAGTGTGCTCGTTGAAGGCGTTGTCAGGTTCCACCTACAGCAACTGCAATCGGATTGCTTCTTTTTCCTGAGCAGATTGGATATAGGAGTTGCTCCAATCACCGGTGACATCCACCACCCTTCCCGATGGCTTGAGCCCAAAGAGTTGGGCCATGTCCAGGACAGTTGGGGACATAGGGCCACACCTGAAGTCAAAGGTGTTGGTGGTAGTGTTCCAAAACATGGCAGCGGTAAAAACCAGGGCAAGATCGGGTTCTTGCGCAATCTTGGTCATCTCAATCAAATGAAAGATCCCGTTGGCCTTCCACTGATCACCATACCGCGGCTGAAGACGATCGACCCAGTGTGACCAGGTGAGACTCATATTCTTCCTATCGGATTCGGCCTCATAGACAAAAGGTGAGGGGTACCACCTTTCCACCAGACTCCAGGAGGTCTTCTCCAGGTGGCGCATGTAAGGTGGGGGCAAGTCCAAGGCCTCGTATCAATCCGATAGACGACAGAATGAGCACGGGGTGATAGCTAGCAAGGGCTGATGGTGTAGGCACCATGGAGAGGGGTCAACGTCGAGGCAGTGAAGGTATTGTGGAGACAGACCTCGAGGGCTTGTGCCCATTTCTGTTTGTATTGTTCCAATTTTTCACCAGAAATATATTGGGGTTCTTTCTTGGGAACCATTGTTGAAAGTGAGAAGTTGGAAGTAGGGCAAAGGTAGCGGATTTGGGAGAGTTGAACTGAAGAAGGAATTCTGGAAATAAGAATTTGGGGGCAGATGAATAGTGCCTTTCCAGAAATCACAGTTCTAAAGGTGGAAAGTTCGTACAAATCAAAAACAGGCAATTAAGGGCCCCGGTCGTGCTTTCAGAAGTAACGGTTAGTGGAACCGTTTTGCACTAAAACGTGTTTAAGTGCGCCAAGAAGTGGCGTTTATCACTGAGTTTGAGGCGAAATGAAAATATCAAAGCGTCTTAAAACTTAAAAAGGGCCGATTAGAAACGGCTTATTTAAGTTTAAAGGGGAAAAGTGGATTTTTCCAACTTTATGGATTGTTAGTATTGTTTATTTTAGGGTTAGTGAGTTTGACACACCCCACCCTCGATACCCACGTGGATACCGAGTGCGAGCGTGCTGGCCGACACTCGTAAGTGACGAAGCCATTAAATGCATGACAACACTTAGTGTAACCAAAATTAAATTGTAATAAAGTTGCAAAATCTGATTTCAATATGCATATGGTTCAGAGCGTACTAATTTTGAAACAGCGGAAAACAAATGATAAACTGAGTTCCTAGAATCTCTATCCATAACAGGGATGGATATTATTATAGAAACTGAAAGAAAAGGTAGATCCCTACATGGTCGGGATGGATGATCAGAGCTGCCACGCAAAATCCTCGACTGCGCCGGATGCACTATCACTATGTCCTGAAGGGGGCGCAAAAACAAAAGTGTGAGTGGACAAAAATAAAAGTTTTAGCAAACCTTTCTCTTTTCAACATACTAACCCCCTGTTTGAAAACCAGTATATCGTCGAAACATACTATCATAGTATAGTTCAAAAGATACTTTAAAAGTATACCGAAAATAATTCCAAAAGGTGTAACATTCATAAACCACCATTTCATAGTTCCAAGAATATATAGACAATGGAAAACCAACACAGGGTATATACGCGATCACCCATGTACGGGTTGAGGAACAGCCTCTCAATCACCGTACAAGCTCAATACGTTATCCAATAATTTGTACTCCTAGTACCACACACATGTAAGCTTGCGCCGCAGCGCGTCACACCCGAGTCCTTACGTAGTGGGGCCTTTTCCCCATAAACAACAATAAACGTAAGACAAGCTTGCACTAAAGTATTTTCCGGACAATACCCCTGGAGTACAGTGCGTGTGACCCAAACATGTGAGAACTGTCCTACGGCCGTGAGAACGGTACTACAACGTAGTGAAAGCATACCAAGTGTGTTTGAAAACATACATACATACTCATGTGTATAGATATAGGAGCCAAAATTGTCACATCCCGATCCCGGACGAGCCAGGTGTCGAGAGGTGATGGCCGACACGCGTTAGCGTGACGAAAGCCAAAAAGAAAATTAGTGAAAAAGAAATGAATATTTAATTGAATAAAACAGAGTGCGGAAGAATTTTTAGAATACACAGTAACCAGTGTGAGGGATACAAGAATTATACAAACGTATAAGAATCCCTACATTGTCATACCACCGCGCCATCGACGTCGCAAGCTCCCAGCCAACTAACCTGGAGGGGCGCAAAACATAAAACGGTGAGTGGGTCAAAAAGCAAAGTTTGATAAAACCGTTGTTTTCAAAAGTTTAGTAACCCCTCGTTTGAAAACAAGTATAATTTGAGAAAATACGTCATACCCGTAGGCATGAACCTCAAAATACTGTCGTTTAAAACGTTCGGGTACTCCCCGATAATAATTTACTGACATTTGCTCACCCATATGTAAACACACATGCCCAAGTGGCTAAACCACGAGGAACAAGCTAGGTATAAAAGTAATACGCTGAGTACTACAATGACGCGAGTCTAAGCGCTAAGCGCTCGGTGCACAAAGTGCGCTTCACACAAGTCCGAGTTGCCTAGTGCAACCTAAGACAAAGTTAGTACCTTACAATGGATCCAAAGTCACAGAATGTACCGATAGTGACTACTCCTAACGTCAAGGCTAGTCCCCGCCACAAGACCGAGTACTAATAACACCTGGGTATACATCTACCGATGAGCAAACAAGATGAAAACATGTATGCAAGAATAATACTTCTAATGTTCTACCTCCAACATTCGTAATGAATATGCATCTACGCTAACAATTTAAGAAAGCTGCTCTAAAAAAGCCATACGTATATATACATATACTTTATCAAAGAAAGTTAATCCACCACTACCTCGTAGGTAGTCGGCTCGGCACTCCCGCTCCGGGTAGCCTCGGTGAGTACTCGGATAGGCCCCACCTATATGAGAAATCACCCCGCACAATGATTAACTCAAAAAGGTAGCTATAATTAACGAAATAATTACACCTATCCCTTGCTTTTGTAATTCTGAGGTCCAAAACACCTCAAAAATTAACATGCATACTACCCTCGAGGTAGTACACGTCGCCGTCATTTGTGCCGACACGGAAAACAGATTCGAAAAACCGACCACCCCACGCGCCCTCACGCGGCGCAAGCCGGAAGGCCTGAAGCCTTTGGCTCCACTCTCGCAAGCTCCACGCGAAGAACACGCTACAGCTTGGCCATCTCGAGCTGGAGTTGGCCAACGCGGCTGGCCGAGTTTGCCAACGCGGCCGCCAAGCTGCCTAGCTCGATGACGCTATGCCGAAAGCCAAGAAATCCTGTGATGTTATTCCGCCGACGCCGCTGATGCTTCTGGCCCAACCTCGGCCCCGATGACGTTACCACGGCTATCCCCGCCAGATTTTGTCGCCGGCTGGCCACCTATTGTGGCCCGTGTCGGCCGCCGTCGCCGCCGCCGAATCCGGGAAAGATGCCGGACTGGGTAAAACTTCAAAGCCTATATCTCACTCATTTCTCAACCAAATTACATGATTCAAAACCCAAGAAAATGGTCGAGTCAAGGGGAATCGAATTTTACTTCCACGAGGAGGCCAAAACTCGGCCTCGAGATGGTTGGAAATTGAAGAAAGGTCCACGTGGGTTCAAAAGAGCCGACTTCCGCTGGCTATTTCACGGCCAAATCCTCGGCCAGCCAGGGCTCGAGCAAGGTCCCCGGGACCCTCGGGGAGTTGATTGAAGCAAGAACCAGGGACCAACGAGGTTGAAATCGCCGGTGAGCCTCAGCCGAAAAGCCTCTGTGGGTGTCCAGAGTACTGACTGGCCGGGCTGTTCTACGCCGAGCTCACAAGCTCAGTCACCGAACAAGGGAGTCGGCATACATTTGGCCAAGAGAGGATGGCTCCTCGAAGTGAGCTCTGGGGAGAGGAAGAAGGTTTGGTGTTTTTCTCAAGTAGAGAAGAAGGAAGGAAGGTGTTGGAAGAAGAGGGAAGGACACGTCCAATCCTGCACCAAATCCCCAAAATCGTGTGGATAGCTATGTGGCTCGCAGCTCAAATGGGCCCCACCAAATAATTCAAAATGTACCTTGACCAATTACGGAAACGCCGTGAAATCAACGCCCAGAAATATTCGCTCAAGTCCGAACGACGATTTGCCCGCTAGCCTACGAATTCAGACGACGAGCATGTCGAAAAACAATTGATGCGTCGCACGAAAGTTACTTACACAAAAGTCAACCGAAAAGTCAACCTGTAAGTAAAACGCTATTTCCCACTTCCTCGAATAAAATAAATTAAAACTTTGAACTGGGGCCGCGTGACACCTACTCCTTATAAAAATTTCTGCCTAAATGGCTAAGAAGTACAATAAGGTAGATTGGAGTACAAAACTATTCACAAAACATCTTCTCCGAGCAAGCCTCTCCGAAAGGATGCGGTGGAGAAGAAGACAAAGTCGAATCAGTAAGTCGACCAATGTCTCGACGTCACCACAACCCAAGGTGACACCTGCCTCGAAGTTTAGTCAAGAGGGATACGATTAGTCGAAGGGTAATCGTCCGAAGGATCTGACAGGGTACCAAGCACACGTTTGCACGACCGAGGTGTAACGATACAGCAATCGTAGTCACCCATCAGTACATCCCACTCTTCTCTTTGATCGAGATTGGTAACCCTGTGAGAGAAAAGAGAAGAGAAGAGACGCCTCAAACTTTGGTGGTCAAGTGAACGGTTAAATAATGCCTCACCAAAGAGAAAATGTCATGTAACTTCGGCAAAGATACTGCAACGAAGCCAATCATGGGTATGATAATTCATCTCATACGGTTTCGGGGCCGCTCGCGCATGAGAGACCATCCATTCATGTCGTATTAGGCACGCTGCACTAACCCGCCTGCGGACGCATCATTGTAGAACACAAGGTACCTGCCGTTGAAAGTGCTAATACAAGAACAGGAGTAAGACCAAACTGGAGTGCAATGGAGATTTGCTCGTGGTCGCTGCTCTACACGAAGGTTAACGTTTTCTTTCCCGCAAGTTTCTCAGGAAAGGCAAAGAGAAACAGTAAGAAATCCTTCACGAAACGCCGGTAAAGACCGAGCAAGCCAAGAAAGTTTGAATCTTAACACTTCACAGCCGCTCCCGTATCCCTCGGATAATGTAACCATCTGGGATCGACAAGCGATGCAATCCAGGAATCACATGTCCCAAGAAAGACACATGATTAAAGCGTAATCGGTATAAGCCGGGGGTGCTCTTAAACTTTAACGAAATCATGCGCAAAGTGCTTTTGCATGATCTATCCCGCATCTGAATAAACAAGCCAAAAGTCAACCAAGAAGACTATCACGAACTTGTCGGTGATACTAGCGAAGTACTCGAGTCATCAAGTTCATGAAAGTTAAGCAGGGCGATTGTCATCCCGAAAGTTGGTATGACAAGAAAACTCGTGAAGGTTCGTGAATCTAGTCCGTAAAGTGGTCAAGTAAACAAAGAAGTTCTTGATCTATACCGACAAAGAATCACCCCAATACGTATCGATCTTAAAAGAAAACAAGCGCACTTCTGATCGGGTCAGCGAGATCACTCCATTCTAGGCAAGGGATAACGGTTTTAATCATGTTTCGATTCAATTGCCTATAATCGACGCAGAGCCTTAAAGTACCGTAACTTTAAACGACAAACAAGACGAGAGCTCCACAAGGTGAAGTGCAAGGCGTAAAGAATTCTTGGCATAAGTGCCTCAAATTGAAAATCTTCTCAACTCCCACACCACGGAGTCAAAAGATAAAAGTAAGGAAAAGAGAGATACTGCTCAACACCTGGAGAGATCGGGATGGTGAAAACCACTGACCAAACATAATCCAGGTAGATCGTTAGGAAAGATTCCGAAGAAATCTTGTTGACAAACTACATTGGCCAACACAAAGAGAAATTCCACCACACATGTGGTACAACCACCACAACCAACTCGTGGGGCAGTTGCTTCACTCGTACGTAGAGTCACCACGGCCGATTTTTTTTTTTTTTTTTTTTTTTTTTTTCCCTAAGTGCTCGCTGCAGAACGCGTCATGTACTGCTATGCCAGGTGGCAAGAAGGTGGTCAACCTCCTCACGACAATCCACACCGGCAAAAATTGAGGTAAATAATCCATTCCTAGGATTCCGTCGAAAACCACGACATCCAGTAGGAATGAAATTGGCAAGCGTATTCTTGATTAGCGATGATAACGGAGTATCACCGACAATCCCAAAGAACAAGACAAACTTTGCCTTACTAAGATAGGGATTCCAAATCGAATTCGAAAAGGAGTACAATGGGGTCGAGTAGTTTGAATAAACAAGAGTGAAATAGTCGAGTAGGTAATACTGGGTCCATTTGGATCTCAAGTAATAAGCCCAAAGAGTTTAACGTTTCCCAACAAGATCGAATCGCTCGTAGGCATCGTATTGGTCGAAAGTACAACCTTCCGTCCAAGAGCAAACAGCTCCACACCGGAACTGCCAGGCACCACCAGATACAGCAGTAGCGCAACCAAAGTAATGGAGAAAGGTTCCGCAGTATGGAATGACATTGCCTTTGACAATGTCCGCTCCAATCGAAAGTAGATTGTTGATAGAAATCGCTCGGCCCAACTTACCGGATCGTGAATGTGCCAAAGGTAAGTTTTTTGCCGCATCAAGTGGACATCGGGTTAGCTCTGTGGTCCCACCGCCCACAAACCCATGGCACACTTGAGTTTCTTGCGTACACTACCAAAAATGACAAGTGTCGCAACGATGACAAACCGAGCGACAGACCGGGTGGAGTTACCCAAGAACGGAACTTAATCCACTAGTAAATCACCACCAATGCTAAGATGAAGTTGATCCACTAATCGATGATTCGTGAGCTGAACTTCCACGTTGAAAATGCATTCTTTCTGAGACCGAAAAGAATAACTCATCGATACCCAACTAACTGGTGCAACCGCCGATTCGGCGGTGTTTCTCGGCCAAACGCCACCGAGAATGGCCGAGCAAGGTTCCCGGGCTTTTCAAGAGTTAACCGATGATTAGTTTAAGGTACATAAGAGTTGGTTTCACTCCTGAAGAAGTGGCCGAAGTTCAAAATTGAACCTCGCCGAAAATTTCTCAAACCTGGTTTCAAAGGTTTACTCGGGAACAAGTAGTTCGTAGGTCAACAAATTGAGATCGCAAAGATGGCGGTAAGGGCTAATGACTTCCCATAGCCAAAGGAATGGCTCGTGAGAGAGACAATAAAGAGAGCTCGGGTGCCTAGAGTAGATTTTGCTAAAGCGTAAACCGAAAAAAAAAGAAAGATGGTAACTTGATTAGCCAAGGAACCAAAGAACGGTGAAAGTCCTCATCGGGCTCAATACAAAGATTCGATAAAAAGTCAACCGTGCTCGACAAAGGATACGCCGCAATTAGAGTCAAAAACCGAAGTTATTTTCAATCACCGCTACTCGTGGATATGCAATCCATACCGCCGCTAAAACGATTAGTCAAGATAGCCGCACCTCGCACAAGTGAAGATGATCGATTTGAATGACAAAAGTCATGAGTGGAGCAACATGCTCCCACACCTCGGCAATGTAAAAGTTCTTCAACGCTTGAAGGAAATGAGTCACGACAAACAAAACAAATAAGAAGATCACTACGCTTAAACAACACCACTAAGATGGATATTGTCCAAAAACTATCAAAAATAGTAGTCACGAATTGTTCGAGAAAAAGTCGGATCGACGTTCGGGCTTACGCATCATCGAAAGGTCATTGCGGGGCCACACGCGGCGGAAAGTAAGAAACAAGAATTTTCACGGTGATACTTCTCCATTTCCGAATGAAAATGGAAAAGTGGTTGAACCAATTCGCAGGAAAACCGCCTCCAAGCCTTCTCTCATCGCTAACAATTGAACATCCGCCGACTTACCTCCGCCGATGGTCAAAACAACTACAAGGAGTAGAAAATGCGTCCAAATAAGCAACGCCAAAAAATACGTTGCTACCCGGTTGCAGAAGTCGCTTGATTTAAGTGTAAACACTCAGCAAGCAAGGGCGAATTTGTGAAACTAAGTCTCACGACTAAGTCCACCGAACTTGTTGAACACCTAAAAATTAGTCAACAAAAAAATTCGCCAACGTCAACGCCTAGCGTTGTCCCAAGGGGAAAGTACTTGATGAAAGATCATCCGTTGTGTCAAATCGACACCACTTTGAAATACGACAACTCAATCGCTTCCCAATCTGCCATGATTCCATCGAAGTTAATAAAGAAAACGCCATGTGTCACACGTGACACCCAAGTTCCTCGTCAACCAAGCTCCAGGTCGCACGAGTCATACGAAATTCTACGCCAGTATCGGAAAGTAGCGTAATAAACCGTCGTAAATCGGGAATCGCCTAAACCGCGCAAAACCCGACGCCGAGGTGGTGGCGACACTAAGAAGAACTTAGAATTAACCTAAGGGAAATACACCAATGGTGTAAAGTCTTAAAATTCTCGATTCCCGTAACAAAGAATTCATCGAAATTCAAGTCTCGATACTACGTATTGGCACGGAGACGCGAAAAAGAAGAGCCTCCAGGGTTACTAAAACCATGCTCGATACCAATTTGTCACATCCCGATCCCGGACGAGCCAGGTGTCGAGAGGTGATGGCCGACACGCTGCTAGCGTGGACGAAAGCCAAAAAAGAAAATTAGAGAAAAGAAATGAATATTTAATTGAATAAAACAGAAAGGAAGAATTTTTATCACACAAAAGAACCAAGCAGTGAGGATACACAAGAATTATACAAACGATAAGAATCCCTACATTGTCATACCATCACAAGCCATCGACGTCGCAAGTCTTCCAGCCAACTAACCTGAGGCTTAAAACATAAAACTGAGTGGGTCAAAAGCAAAGTTTACAAACCGTTGTTTTCTAAAAGTTTAGTAACTCCTCGTTTGAAAACAAGTATAATTTGAGAAAATACGGCCATACCCGTGAGGGCATGAACCTCTCAAAATACTGAAGCCGTTAAAACGCTCGGGTACTCCCCGACAATAATTTCATCGACATTGCTCACCCATATGTAAACACACATGCCCAAGTGGCTAAACCACGAGGAACAAGCTAGGTATAAAAGTAATACGAGTACTACAATGACGCGAGTCTAGCGCTGCTGCGCACAAAGTGCAAATACACAAGTCCGAGTTGCCTAGTGCAACCTAAGACAAAGCTAGTACCTACAATGGATCCAAAGTCAAAGGTGAGCTTACATCGAGCATAGTGACTACTCCTAACGTCAAGGCTAATCCTCGGGCCACAAGATCGAGTACTAATACTCCTGGTGTATACATCTACCGATGAGCAAATAAGATGAAAACATGTATGTATAGTAATAATACGAATGTTCTACCTCCAACATTCGTAATGAATATGCATCTACGCTAACAATTTAAGAAAGTTGTTTAAAAGCCATACGTATATACATATACTTTATCAAAGAAAGACCCACTCACTACCTCGTAGGGTAGCCGGTCGGCACTTCGTCTCCGGGTAGCTCCCGTGAGTACTGATAGGCCCCACCTAAGGAGAAATCACCGCATAATGATTAACTCAAAAAAGGTAGCCGAATTAACGAAATAATTACACCTATCCCTTGCTTTTGTAATTTGGAGGTCCAAAACACCTCAAAAATTAACATGCATACTACCCCGAGGTAGTACACGTCGGCCACGAGTCGACACGTGAAAACGTGATCAAAAACGGAGCCCCCTCCCACGCGCCTCACGCGCAAGCCGAAGGCCTGAGCCTTTGGCTCCACCCGCTGCTCCACGGGCAGCCTCACGCGGAAGCCGGCGGCTAACTCGAGCCTGAGCCGGTCAACGCGGCCCGGGCTGAGCCGGGCCAACGCTGCCTCTAACGAGCCGGCTAACGCTCGCCAAGCCGTCTATTGATGACGCTATGTCGACGTTAGCAAATCCGGGTTCTGAACCGGTTCATTGACGCCGCATGCCGTCCAACCCGTCCGACATGATCGCCGGGCCAAGCCGGCCATCCCCGCCAGGATGGTCGCCGCGCCACTCCTGCCGCCGCGGCCGGCCGCCACACGCTGTCACGACCTGACAAAGATGCTCGGGATTCTCGGGTAAAACTTCAAAGCTTCATATCTCACTCATTTCTCAACCAAATTACATGATTCAAACTACAAAATGAAGTCGGAGTCACAGGAATCGACTTACCTACGAGGAGGCTAAAAACTGCCTCGAGATGGTTGGAAATTGAAGAAAGGTCCACTTGCTCAAAGAGCCATCTCCAGTCATTATTTCCCACGGCCACAAACTCGCGCGCCCAGTGGCTCGAGCAAGGTCCCTGGGACCCCTGGGGGAGTTGATTGAAGCAAGAACCGGTGTGGGACCAACGAGGTTGAAATCGCCGAGGAGCCTCGCCGAAAATGGGGTGTCCAGAGTAATTTCCTCGGACTGGCCGGGCTTTCTCGGGTTCTACGCCGAGCTCACAAGCTCGCCACCGAACAAGGGAGTCAAGAAGGCATTTGGCCAAGAGAGGATGGCTCGAAGTGAGCTCCTGGGAGAGGAAGAAGGTTTGGTGTTTTTCTTGGCAGAAGAAGGAAGGAAGGAAGGGGGAAGAAGAGGAAGGGACACTGTCCATCCCGCACTCCAAATCCCCCAAAATCGTGGATGAGTCATGTGGCTCGCAGCCAAATGGGCCCCCACCAAATAATTCAAAATGTAAATTAACTGGACTACTTCTGAAACGCGAAAATCAACGCCTGGTAAAATATTCGCTCAAGTCCGAACGACGCATCGGCCGCTGGCTTCATTTCTAATTCGTGACGAACACGAGCAGCGTCGTAGTAAAAAAACAATTGATGCGCTGCATTTGTGCTACTTACACAAAAGTCAATCAAAAGTCAACCTGCAAGGGGCAAAACGCCATTTCCACTTCCGGGAATAAAATAAATTAAAACTTTGAACGGGCTGTGACAAAAATCCCATTCATAATTCCCAAATATCAAGTATTGCATAAATAAATATTTCCCTCAAAACCATATAATAAAATATCATTTAATATTTATGCAAAAGTGATATCGAAGTATAACCCATTTCATATCATATAATCATACTTGATAAATAATCCCAATCACCAATTAAATCCATTTCCCAATATATATACCATAAATAGAACAAATATGGTTGCATAAATAATTATCAACAAGTATATATATTTATTAATAAATATATATAAATAAACATGCCTCAAAGCCATTTAAAACCATATATAAATCAAAATCATATTTAATTTTAAACATAAAATCCATTTAATAAAGCAAATGTCCACTCACAGGTGATCGGGAGTGAAATCTCCCTCGGTGTTGCCCTCCTCGGTGTGCGGAGTCGAAGAATTACCTATTTAATATTAGGGAACAAATTAGAACTTCCCTAAAATAAATTAAAAATAGGCCTTAAAGAAAAATCCCCCAAAAATATTATTATTTTAGCGAAAACGGGCTCGAAAAACGATTTCCGGAGCCCGAAAACCCTACCGCCGCCGGCACCGCCACGCGCCGGGAAACGGTCGGACGCGCCGCCACGTGCCTGGAGGTGGCCTCACGCGCCGGCCACGCGCTTGCACGCACTGGCACGCGCTGGCACATGTCGCCACGCGCTGGCGCGTGTCGCCACGGGCTGGCGCGTGTCGCCACGCGCTGGCGCGTGTCTCCACGCGCTGGCGCGTGTCACCCACGCGCGGCACGTGTCCCCCACGCGCGGCTGACGTCAGCCACGCGCCTGCTGACGTCAGCGCCGTTAAAGTTAACGGAATATACCTTTTTGGACGGAATATGCTGACGCCGTCAGGAATATTCCGTTACCATTGACGGAATATTCCGTCATCTTCTTCCTTGCGCCGGTTGCTGGAGCCGCCGCCGGCGCTGCCGTCTGGTTCGCCGGATTTTGGAAAATAATACCGATTAAGTCCCAAAAATTCAAAAATTCATAACTCCTTCGTTCCTTGGCCAAATTGAACGTGCCATATATCAAATTGAAGGTATTGAGGAGTAGAATATTTTCATATCAATTTTAGGCCAGGAAAGTGGCCGGAGATGGCCTGAAATTGGCCGGAAAGTTTCGGGAAACCCTAATTCCGTTCTCCTTCAAAACTGCACCAAATTGGACGTTCTTTATATCGATTTGAACCTACTCAAGCCAATAAAACCAATGGTAATGTTCTCGAGGCTTACCTTGGTCTGGTTTGCACAGAAAATGGACGGGCAGTTTCCCTAAACCGTTCCGACGTCGGTTTGAACGTTCGGGCTCGAGTTTTGAGATTCCAAGATCACAGCCCCGTCCAAAATGACGAGACGATCGTGTTGGTATGAATTTTGGGCGACGGATTGATTGTTTTGTGATTCGTCCAAAGTTAGGGTTTGTCGGTTCATTTTTGGCCGAGAGAGAAAATGGGAGAGAAAGAGAGAGAGAGAGGTTGGGACGTGCAGAAACAAATGGGTCCCAACATAGCCCCCATCCGTCTCCTTACGATGATTCCAAATCCAGGATAGGAATCAAAAGTTATTCCATAATAATAGGAATCCGGTTTCCAGCCAAAAACCCTAATTCCCATACACGGAGTGGTAAATTACCAAAATGCCCCTACACTTCAAAACTTCGTAAAACGTTCGTTTTAACTCCGAATTGAGTTCCGCTTGCGTCCACGCGTTCGTATCGACGAGTACATCAAGAATATGTAAAGAAATAAATTTTTACAAGTCGTCCGGAAAAGTCAACAAAAGTCAACATTGACACTAAGGGTATTTTGGTAATTTCACATAAATTTTGGGACGGGTTGTAACAGAGTTAGTACGACAAATAGGTTATTTTTCAAGGTCCTTGTTTGAACAAAATTAGGGTAGAAAAATAAACTCGTTTTATTATAGGATAGAAATTGTTCAGACAACCTGAAAATAAACTAGAAAGAAGAAAACTCATACACTAATATTCAGCCCTACTTCTAGCCTAGAGTAAGAAATTCATGAACAAATTATTCTTCAAGTCCATATTTATTCTCAAACTCCCACTTTGTCCAGAAGTTGAAGACTGGAGAAACCGAAGTGCCAAATCTCGAGATGGGGAAAATGTGTTGAGGATGTGGGGATCAGAAAATTGGTGGAGATCCTGGGGGAGTTTCCACCGGGTTCTAGGAGATTATACCCAGACTCCAGATGTGCAGCGAGGGTGGGGCATGATAGGATCCCCATGACAATCCGATCACTAGTGCCATAGGTACATTAGGATGTGGAAACAATATGAAAGTTGGAACAAGCCTCAAGGGCCTGTTCTCATTTTTGTAGGTATTGTGCAAAATTCTCACTAGAGACATACTGAATTTCTCTCTATAGGATCATTGGCGATGATATAAAATTGAAAGGAAGGAGAGAGATTCTGGATGCTGAGGATGGCGATGCTGATGCTTGATATGCCGCCTAAAGAACGCATATATAAAGCAGATACTTGTCACGGATTCTAAGGTAGTGGGAGATTACCAAAGAGTCTTAGACTTGACCAAAGCCGGTCATAAACGGCTTAAATGAATTCACATAGGGGCATTGAATAGTTGTCACAGATTCAAAGATAATGGAGTAGTCCCAAAGAGTCTTAAACTTGACTAAAGCCGATCATGAAACGGCTTAAGTAAGTTTAAGGGGGCAACTGTTTACACTGAAAAATATCCATTGGGCCATAACTTGTTTTTAATGGGTTGGGCCTAAGAAAGAAAGGGCCCAACCCAGGCCAGTGGACAGAAAGGAGGGAAGTCTGAATAGTCCTCCACTGACTGCATTTAATTCAAAGCATTAGACAATTTGGAGGGAATCAGACTATGAATAAAGAACCTTTTCTCAGTGGGAGTAGGCTGATCAAGGATATTACCCATGCCTTACTGATTAAGCCTTACCTCACTGAGTCTTCAAAGACAGTGGCAGAGAGAAGTGACGGCTATGACGTGGGCTCCCTGCTGGTCTATATAAACAAAGGGAGGACACTCAAAACAACCAAAAACAAGACTCTTAAGTTCATAAAGAAACCTCTGAGGAAATCCCTCAAAGCCTTTCCCAGATACAGACTTCGTCTCTATCTGCTGCTTTCTCATTCACAATACTTGTGTAGCTTGTGACTTTGAGAACTCAAAGACCAAAACCCTAGGATCATACATCCTAACTCCCCTGAGGAGTAGTGAATTAAGCTCTGCCATCAAATCATCCCTGTTTTGATAGTATCGATTAGAAATCTTAGGCCAAGGTGTCTTTGATTATTTTCCCTTGTAAGGAACCAGCTTTGAAAACCATCCCGATGGAACTAAAACCAACCCGATGGGTGTTTATTCAATCTGAAATAACCATTACATGTAATATTATTGAACTTTTTACTTAAAGTCTTTCAATACCAGTTCTTACTTAACGTCTTTACTTACAAGTCTTTACTTTCAAGTATTTCAATCCCTGTCTTTACTTTCAGTCTTTAATTATCGTCTTTACTTTCCTATGTATGCGCGAGTGTGGAACATTTTGTTATAACCAGTTTATATCAAAATCCCATCTTAAGCAATCTCTGGTATAAACAATCGAGAGATATAAAAAGTCCTTAATAAGCAAGGCAATACAAAGAACCTAACCAAGACCTAATCTAATTAAGTCACCAATCCGATGAACGGAAGTTACATTACTTGTGGCGCAAGTACCTAATATATTTGTAAACTAACTTATACTAAAACTAATATACATCTTTCTATTGGCAGAATGCCAATAGTGGCACACCTGACAGACACACCAACGACAAAGGCCTCATAAACATTCCTTCGAAGGAATCAAAGTGAAGCCTGCTGTTCAACCAATCCGATAGAAGGTGCAAACCAGCGGTTCGGCCAACGCATATGCTCCTTGCCTACATCTTACAAAAGGCATCGAACAACATCCGTTCTTTTATTCAACATGCATTGAATCTAGTGACTTGTCCAATTCAATCTCAGACACCAAACATGGCCATAATGCCGAACGTTATTGACTTATATAAGGATCGAAAATAATATAAAACCAAGGGTGTTTAATTGTTATTATGGGTAAATGGATCCCTAGAACTTTAGATCCATCTGGAAAGTTGTAAACTTATATATTCTTGTGCGTACATGGCCATGGTATCCTTGGCAAGGAAACTTCTACTTTTTTATATTTGTTTTAATATTTTTCCTTCTGTTTTTAGTCCTACTGTTGTATTTGAACTTGAAAATTTTGGAAATTTCCAATTTTTGGATTATGTTTCATGTATTATATTGGATTTCTGAAATTTTATCATGTAGTTGTGACAAAAAAGAAATAAAAAGTTCGTCATGTCAAGGTTTTCATTAGTGAATGTGTCCATTCTAAACCACTTTCTCACCCTCCCTGCCTCTCTCTCTACCACTCTGTTTTTATTTTATTTGTCTTATTTTGTGTCCTTTGGAAGCATCTTAATTTCTCGTTTGTAAATTGTTTAGGGAAACAGTGGGCGTTGATACCTTTTTCTTCTTCTGAAACGATTGACCGTGCCACTCCGTGAACTGCCTAAGGTTGGAGATAATCTATTGTTGTATCTGAAGATTTATATTAATTGCAAAATATGTAAACGGTTGGGTTGATGATCAATTCTAAATCCATCTCCTGTGTTAAAATATCAGGATGAAGCTGTGCGGGAAGTTGTGGAGTTCATGAACACTTACTCCATTAGTCAGGTAACCCGTGGTGCAGTGGTTGTGGCTATACTGCTCCAAAATTTTCCAAGTTTTCTCATCGATAAGCTATGTATAAGGTGTTTACACTGAAAAATACCCTTTGGATTTGAAAGACTTAGTTGGCATATTGTGCTACAACTAAATGTTGTTCATCGCCCTGTGCTTGTCATTTAATTCCTTATGGGGGATCATATAGGGGTAACGTCTTCAAGTCACAAGAAATATCCTTGCAAAAGCATTTTTAACTGTGTTTTGTCGCACAAGTATTTTTTTCTACTAGTGTCAAGTTGCATTCATCTTAAGAAAGATTACATCAATTTTCAGTGTCAATATTTGGCAAGGTACTAAATTAGCTCTCATTTTCTTAATTACCAACCCCCTTGACTTAGGCCCGCCATATCCCACTTTCTGTATCCCCCTCCTCTCTTTGGCCCTAGTCCGGGTTCCGGAACAGAAGAAGAGTCGTCCCATTTTATTTGATCAATCGCTTCATGGTACATGGCTATTATATTTTTGGTGTAGAAAAAACTGCTAATAACTTATTTCACGATGGAAGTGAATAACTAATACACTTTGACACTTTACGCCACATTTGTTTCCCTTTGCAGCATGTGCCACACGTTACCTGCAGAAGCCCTCTCTTCACTAAAAAATGCCTACAACTAGTTGCCAACCCAATCACACACATGTCAACTCCTTTGAAAAAAAAATCTTGCATGTCAATTCTTTAAAATGAAAAATATTTCTTTTCTTTTCTTTGCTTTGTAATCAAACGTCACTTTCATATGTCAATTCTTTCAAAAGTAAATATAAACTTATTCTTTTGTTATTGTTTTTCAAATAATTTTTCTCAGTTCGAGCTCCCAAGAGAAATTTTCGATCCATCAATTCTTTTAATCGCTTGACTTGATTCGATTTTTAAAACAACAAAATCTAACAAATAAAATATCCTGAGACGTAAATATTCCGTGCAGACAATAAAAAGTTCCCTGCGTAGCCCCCTCTCATTCTTCTCTAAAATAGCTTTCCTCACCATTTACTCGATCTCAACATCAACTCTACCCATATTGATCTTTCGTGTAGAAATGTATGTCGATAGTCCAAGTGCAGAAACAGATGCCGATAGTCCGTGTTGAAACATATATTGCAGTCCATGTAGAAACAAAATGTCGAAAGAAGCCAGATAGAAACATATGTCAATTCTTGTAGAAACAGATGTCGATAGTCTCTGTGTAAAACATATGTTAAGTAGCCTATATAGAAACAGTTATCAATAGACAAAGGCAAAAACAAGCTTCAATAATCATTACAGCTTGTGAGTGCAACAATAATATATGATAATGTTATTACCTAGAAAAGATTCTATGACAATATGAAAATAATTTTCTAATTATTTTTGGACAAATGTGGATAGAATAATTTACACTAATTTATTTAAAACTATGAGACTCACGCACCTTTGTCAAATCTTAACCAAAAATGTGTGTTCACAATTTAAGTAACTAATATGTTTTGTTCTAATGAACACAAGATAGTTAAAACTCTCATTTATTTTTAATAGCCATAAATTACAGCTCTGGTCACTTCAACCTTATTTTGCTTTAAAAGAGCCATTAAAAGCTTTTAAAGCTTTTTCAAATCATTCTACAGAGATAGAGATATGAGTGCTTTGTTATATGTTGGCGTGCATGCACCATCATCTTTTACACATAGGCAATTTTAAATGCGTGTGATAAACGCCACACAACAGAGCTCATCAATACGAGTAGTCTTTTGGTTTTTGTGTTGGGCTAATGTTTTTGGGTTTGGTAAGTTATTTTGTCCTTGTAGGTTATGAATGCAAACATATGATCTTGTGAGAATTTGGGGTATCGTTGATATGTACTTAGGTTATGTTTCATTTTATTTTCTTCGTGCTTCAAAATGAAACAGTACGTACGATCCATCCCTGCCCTTTCTGTGATGAATAATATAAAGAAGCATGTTTTCAACATAGCGAAATGATTTTTTCTCTGATTTCGATATTCATCATTCAGAAATATCGACTACTTTTGTACAGTGTATGTTTTTTAAAAGCCTGGAAAGCAAATTGATCAATCGAGTATTTTGATCATATACTTTGCTAAAGCACATTTATATTTTTGCACTCCAACTGTTCATTATTCCATTGAAAATGTGTATAATGGATGTGCCATGTCAGGCAAAAGTAATCGGGAGCTAACTTCATTAATTACCTTTTGCAGAAAGAAATGCTAGAGTAGAAAATCACCTGATTGGTAGCAAATTTAGCCTTGTATTGTAATAGATAAATATAGAGATGTACCATAATATGTGGTTTCTAGTAAATTTAATCTTCATATTTCTCAACTCAATACAGTAATATGGGATTGAATTTGAACCAACATGAAGAGTTTTAAGTTTAGATTCCATGAAACTTGCAAATGGGCTGAAGATGGGAAGTGTTGTTGAAAAATTGGGCTGATTTCTCAGATACGCTTATAATGTTCGTACGCCGACACCATTTTTATAGTGTAATCTCAATACATTTTTTTTTATCGATAATCGAAAATAACTCATACTTTAAAAATTCAATCGTAACATGCGCCTACATTACCCAATATGTATTGTCCATGCTGGTTTATGTCCTCACACATAATGTTGGCATCTAGAGTGCTGTCCACAATCGAAAAACAGATACTTTGCATGTGTTTATTTAAAAGATATAACATAGAAAACAAGTGTTACAAACCCTTTATTTACACGTCACTCGGGAAGTCCTACACATAAAACCATTTGAGTGAAAAGTTTTGGGTAATATATATTATGTTATGCCACGTAATTACGTGGTCCCTTGATTGTAGAAACACAACATGCCACCTTCCCAGTTGCTGGTAACACAGCTCTTGTCTCGATGCTAATTTGAGTCCTTGACTCCTTTTGAAGCTCAAGAGAAACGGACACTGAACGGCATGGACCACCTTAAGAAAAATTTCAAGTTAATTCCAAGTTCACCTCAAAATCTAAGTTGTTGGAAGCCAAAATTTGACACTTTAGTCTTCACAGTTGTAAGTTGTCCAAAAAGGAAATAATAATGCTCGGCTGCGTAAGCAAGTTAAAAACTGTGTTCATGCTCAACTTGAACTCTGAACCAGTGGTGGAAAGTTCGAGCTTCAAGCATCCAAATGAATGTGACATGCTTGGCGTTAGAAAAGAGTATTGATTAGCTTTCCATTTGTTTTGTTTGAGGCAAGAAGGTTTAAATTTGACTTTAAATTTGGTCATAAATCCTTGTAGACCACTCAAAATTTCATCCTGTACATTTTAATTAGTGAAATTCTTAATGTCTACCTGAGCGAGACATCGTTGGGTCAATAGCACCAAAAAGTGTCGATATAATGGGTCTATATAGAGCATTTAGACACTTCATGTGTCAAATGTGCTAGTTTGGCAAATCAAGTTGCAAGTATGCTATTTCATCCCAATCTTGTTTAATTGTGCCCAAACAAAATTTTTTTTAATTTCATTGGAATTTGACAGAGTCAAACTGAGAACCTCCCTCTAACATTAGAAATACTATAAATGGTCCAAATAAATGAGCCAATATTATGTGAAGGTGTCAAATTGGAGTTCTCCTTTCCCTTTTACTCCCTTCAATTCACCTGTTTTAATTTGGAAAAATTAGTATTCGCCCCTAACTACTAATAATGTTCTTTGATTGAGACCTCAGTGTTTTTCAGTTTTAATTGAAGTCCCTAACATTAATGTATTAATGTGAATTACAAGTGTCAATTACATAATTTTTTTAATCAAAATTTGTAATTAATTTAGGGGAGTTTGTACTAATAATTTTCAATTTAAAACATTTCCAAAAATACAAAAAATAATTAAATAAGTTTGTACTCATTAATTTATATAAAAAAGATTTCCATTATTTTAATTTTAAATGTACCCATTCATATAAATTTTTAAATTTTAAATCTTAAATGTAATTCTTCTTAAATATACCAATTTGTTATATGTAAAATACCAATTTTTTATGTAAAACTAGTCATTTTTTTTTTCTACTCTATTTTTAAACTTTGGGAATGCCGTTGTTTGAGAATGTATGTCACATCTCGAACTTCATTTCAGCTGTAGCACGATATCACCTACTGCCACACCCCCTTACAGTTTTGTTTCTCGGGAACTTACGCGCAACTTCCTGTGCTGGATCACCCATCATGGTAGGGATTGACCTAGCCCAAACTCGCTTAACTTTGGAGTTCGGGATGGAATCCGGCCGTGCTGAGCCTCAAAAGGCCTCTGCTAAAATGGAGGTGGGCATGTACATATAAGGCACATAACCCCCTCTCCGTTGGATCTAGATGTGGAATCTAGCAATCCACCCCACTTATGAGAACTCCGGCGGCTCCCACCCGCACACATTCGCATCAACGGCAGTGGAAGCAGTGATACCATTCTCGCTACATCCCGACCTGGCCCGTCGTAGCACGAGCAGATGTCCGCTGGGCCACGCCTGCTATTTTTTCTGGAACTCACGAGCAACTTCCTTAGCTCACCCATCATGGATTGTTTTTAGCCCAAACTCGGCTGAACCTGGACCCAATGGAACTGGCTGCTGAGCTCCCCAAAAGGCCTCGGTAAGTAATTGGAGGTGGGCATGTACATATAAGGCACTCACCCTCTCCGCTGGTCAATGTGATGTCAATGTATCCATGTTAAGTTTATTTGAAAAAATTACTAATGTTATTAACCCTAATATCTAATATTTTTTTTTGGTGGTTTTGAATGATGTACCCATGTTTTGAGTTTGAAGAATCTACTACAAACGTTTATGGTACAATAATTTTTTAGTCAATTTGATGAATGTACCCATGTGTTTATATATATATATATATGTGTGTGTGGTGTATGTACATACTTTTATGAAAAAACACATGATTTTCATTGATTTTGAATTTTCTTAATTTATCTTTTAATATTTTCTAATCCACATATTATGAGTTTGATTTAAAATCTCATTAATATAAGTAACTGGCTATCATTTTAATTTTTAAGTTAAAAATATAATAACATATTATTACATTAATGTTTTAAGAGTGCAATAAAAACTAAAAACCAATAAGGTTTCAATAAAGAACATCGTATCTAGGGACCGCTAAGGGCGGGCGTATTTGCCCAAGACCCATGGGTTCAAGACTGCGGTCCGACCCGGACGAATGGTTTGAGGTGTTGTTCGGCTGCTTCCAAAATAAGAATATTGAAACGGGCAAGAAGGGGTCCAATATACATAATGGCAAGCAGTCCAATTTCGGTAATATGCAACCAACTTTAACGCCTGCTTAATATGGTTGACACGCACAATGCTTTATCGTTGTTGTGAAATTAATTGTTTAAAGTGAAGTTATTTAGCCGATTAGAGCCGATTAGGGCTCCGCTCTATCTTTCCTACCTCTACCGACTCTCTCATCTCATCTCCAGTCTCTTTCAGCCCTCAAGTCGATCTCCGTCTCTCACCTGTACCCAGCCCCAAGCTTTGGTTTTTCTGATAAACTTGGTCTCCGTCTCTGCTCTCTCATCTCTGAATGTTGAAACTTGACTCGAAGTCTCGACTCTCTCCGTCTTCACTAAGTCCAAGCTCGGCAGTTTTACAAGAGTTGGTCTCCTGCCTCTGCCTCTCATCTCGCTGTGTTTTTTTGTCGAGCTCATTTGATTTTCAATTGGTGTTCTTGTGATTATTTGGGTATTGAATCAAGTCCGGATTGTTGATGTGGATTTGGATATTTCGTGGATTTGGATATAATTGGGTATTTCGTGATTGGGTCTGTATTAATTGGGTACTAATTTTTAACTTCCCCAATTTTTAGCTGAATTGTCGCTGAATTGGAATTGTCACGAGAATTGTATTTGGTCTGCGGCCGTGAAAATGAATCATTCTGCGGATGTGATTGTATATTTCTTGTCATTCTATTTACTTGAGTTTTTGGTTACCGCTTGCTCTCCTAATTTAGTTGTGTTGAGTAACAATAGACTAGGTACTTGTTGTCTCTCGAGAAAAGTAAACATGACCGATTTTAATTCATAACTTGGTACATCAAACTATTATATGCTATTATGCTTTTAATATTAAAGAATATGACATTAACTAAAAATATGAACAAAGAGGCAACATATGTAAATATCGTGGATGCCGCATAACCCATAAAACATATTCAGATAGCAAGAGTCGGCAAAGAAACCCTTCCTGTAATTGAAAAGACCATCCAAACACACCAATGCCCTTCACTTTTATTTTCTGCTTTCTTACTCAAAGAAATAACAAAAGATACATGTTCAATTTTCATTTTTGGGTAAAAATCAATGGTAGAGTATATTAAAAACAAAGAACAAAGATAGCAATATTTATAAATGCATTTGGTCAGGAAGTAGAAAGACATGCACCGATGACTATTCGTAAACCTCGACTCCAATAAATTACCGAGAATGATTTAGAAAGGAAATGAATTATCATTGGATGATTGTATATTTTGAATTGGTTTCATCGAACTTCAAACAAATTTCATTTGGCTTGGAGTTTCCATGAAAGGTGTATCAGATTTGCTATTTGGGCTTTAGTTAGAATTCCTATTTATTTGGAATTTAAATTAATGAGGCTGTGTAATATTTTCCTAAAACCTTAATTTTAAATTTAATAAATTTCTCAAACTTTGTTGAGAATATATATAATTATATATATTATAGATGAGAATAATATGCTTTTATATTGCTTTCCTTGCATTTCGCTTGATTTACAATCTATGGTGGATCAAGTGTGGTTTTGATTCTTTTGGAACTTTTGAGTTTTGAGGGCTTCTTTTGTTGTATTTATTCATTTTGTGTTTAGTTATGTAAATTTAATGAATATATGAACAAATCACAAAATGTGGGAGTATGGACTCAGATGGATCATGGACTATCTTCAAGTATCTCATGTATGTTTTATGTGTATGTTGACTCAACTCAACCTAATCAATATTTATGCTTTTTATGATTATTGAAAATATGTAATCAATTTGTAGAAGATACAATCTTATGCCATGTACCAAGCAACTTTCTGATGTAATGGTTGCTTGCGATCAATAAGCATCTCCAAAGCAGCATGTTTCTTACCATTAGAAACTAAGTAAAATTGTAAAGTTAAAAAAAACTGATTGACCTGTGGACCTTGAACTGGCCATATACGCTGTTGGGGGGCTTGCCCATATTACAAAATCCATCGCCCCGCCGCCCCGCCCGTTCACTAACATCAACCATCCGGCGGCTTCCAAAATAGCCCGTCTGCCTGGGTGTCTACCCCTTGACCGTATCCAAAGTCTCCTCCTAATTTTAACAAGAAATCCACTACAAGAAACCTCATAAATTAATATTCGATAAAATAATAACCTCGCTTAAATAATAAAAACTCCATTCCGACTTGGGCCCGTGTACTAAAATAATAATTTCGCTTTTTTTAATGTAACATCCCCGTCTAAAATTTTAAATTATTTTATCTCCTATGGAAATGACGTTTTGCCTTCGCTGACTTTTTCTTCGAAGCGACTTTGTGTCGAATCGCACGACAGATCCAATTGTATTTCTTGACGTACCGCCGCATACGCACTGCACGCCAGCGCACGCCGCTCGCCCGAACGGCTTCGTTTTACTTTGGCTCGCTTCAGATTTCGAACTTTAGACAGCTTTGTCTTGTTTGGCCGGGCCTCATTTGGCAAGTAAAGAGGGGAAACAGGCCAATCCCAGATTTCCCGGGATTTGTCTCAAGTTGGGTTTTGGCCCTTGTGCCGAGCCCTTTCCTTTCTCCTTCTTCCCTGGTTCGCAAAACCCAAACGTGAAACCATGGCCATTCCTCGCTAACTGACAGACCATCTGTACCATCCGAAGGGTAAATCTCCAATGGTCATCAACTCTGCTTAACCCAACGTGGTGTCCTGGTGCTAAAAACCCAAAAGGGTAAGAATTTCCTCAAGCCACCCCGTGGCTCCCTCTCCTGCTTTCTTCTTTTGGGTTTGTCCCGTGCAAAACCACACTCAATTCTCCTTCCACCTTGTCAGGTGTGTCACCTGGAGGCCTCAACCTGCATCAACTCGCAGAATCGGCATTTCCCACCCTCCCGGGTTGCCCGATGAACACCAAAAATCAAAACGTGGACTTCTCAAAGATTTCGACTCTAATGGTCCTCCTCCCCGAGACCACTAAAACATCTTCCTCGAAGCCTCGTGAACCCAACCCAAGGCTTGGAACTCGATTTGGCACCGTGGTTGGAAAAGCTCCACGAGCCTTGGCCGAATCTTCTCCTCATTTTCGTGCCACTTCTGGCCAGTTTCTGGTCCCCAAATGGTGCTAATCTTGTTCTCTCATCTCTAGCTTCATTTTGTGATCACTTGAATCAGCCCACCTTTGAATTTAAAACGAAGAAGTTATGAGAAAATTTCTTAAATTCCGCCATTTTCCGGTAATCCCATTTACACACTGTGGCGACTGGAATTCTGCAGGGGATGACCGGCGCCGACGCCATCGGACGTTGATCACCTCCGCCTTGCTGACACAAGAGACGTCAGATCGACTACTGACGCCAAGATGGGATCAACTGCTGGGACGCCGATCGGGCTCACAAGGACGCCGGCGCGTGAGCCGCGGAGCCGAGCTCCTGGCCACCAAGCCGGCGCGCGAGGGCGCGTGGGAGGTCCAAATTGAATTGCTTTCACTAAGCCGACTGGGTGATTTACTGTACTACCTCTAGGTAGTATGTATCATCACTTTTGAGGTGTTTGACTCCTCCAATTTTGCAAAGTGCTGGAGATAGGTTTAATTAATTGCTAATTCAAGTACTCCTTTATGAGTTTAATCATTGTACCGGTGATATCTCATAGGCAAAGCCTATCCGCAGGGATCACTCTGGCTACTCAGATGGGGTACTTCGAATCTCGCTACCCACAGTGAGTGAGTGGGTCTTTGTTTTGATAATGGATATATATACACGTATGGCTTCAATGCTTTCTTCAAACTATTAGCATAATTCATATCATTACGTTTACTGAGGTAGAACATTCTATTATATTGCCATAGATGTTTTGATAATGCTGCCATCAAGATGTATACACCGTATTAGTACTTCAGCCTTGTGGCCGACTAGCCTTTGACGTCGAGTAGTCACTATCAAAGTATTTCATACGCAGCCTTCTTTGATCCATTGTAGGTACTAAAGCCTCGTCGAGGCTGTGCACCTAGGCAACTCGACCGTGGTGGATCGCACTCACAAGTATCTGGCCACAATAAGCACCCGCGTCATCAGAAGATTTCAGCCGTATTACTTTTATAAGTACCTAGCTCCGCTCATTACGGTTTAGCCACGTGACTTGTGTGTGTTTACATAAGGGTGAGCAAACCAAGAAAGACGACCTGGGAGTACCCGAATGTTTGCTTGATAGTATTTTGAGGTTCATGCCTACTTGCATGACGATTTTCTCAAACTATACTTGTTTTCAAACGAGGTTACTAAACTTTGAAAAACAACGGCTTTATCAAACTTTGCTTTTTGACCCACTCACTGCTTTATGTTTTGCACCCTCCAGGTTGGTCAGTCGAGCTTGGGACGCCAGGGCGCAGAAGGACAATGTAGGGATTTTCACGCTTGTATCTTTGTACCCCCTCACATCAAGCATCGCGGTATTCTAACAATTCTTCCGCACTGCTCTTACTATTCAATATTTTATTCTAAAATTTCTTTTTTGGCTTTCACACGCTAACGCGTGGCTCGCTATCACCTTCCTCCGGCACCTTCGCTTGTCCCGGATCGGATGTGATACTTAATGCATAAGATAATAATTTCTTTTCTAACTTCCTTAAGGGCCCATCGATATATAAATTAATAATCAGCTAAAATACATAAAAATATAGTACATAACAATCATACTACATGATGCATTTTTACCAAACAATTTCAATTTTTCTCAAAAATGCTTCAGTCACTTGTTTTTTCTTTGCACCTAAAATTGAACTCCAACTTTATCCTTAATTTTTGCAGAATGCATAATTAAGCATTTGTGATATCTTTTTCATTTTGTAGCAAGTAATTATTCAATGTTACTATTGCTTGAAAGGCCTCTTTGGAGAAACAATTGCAGATCACAACTATCAATCGTGGATTCCTAAGTGGTCTTCTACCGTAGTCGTGATTCATTATTGCATCAATGATCTCTTCATCAGTCAAGCGATTCCATCATCGCATTATTTTCGCTTGGATAATTTAAATGTCTCCACATCCATCGTATTTCTATAGCGTAGACTAAATGACTATTAGACACCGAGTATATAGCACGTATCTTTAAAACCCTTATATATTCCTTCTTTTAATGTCCATGAAGTTTGTCTAATACATGAATATATGATCATAACTTTTATAAGATACATAGAATATGCTTTCTTTGAAAAATAAATCTTTATAAATTAATAAAATATTAATTTATCGATAAATTAATAGTAATACCCATTTATCGATAAATTAATAAATTATTCATTTATCGTATAAATTAATAAATTATTCATTTATTTATAAATTAATAAATTATTCATTTATTGATAAATTATTCATTTATCGATAAATTAATAATCCTAAGAGTAAAATAATAATTTTTTCCAATTCCAAGAGTATTAATTTGATCGTAAATTTTACCGTAATTAGATAAAAAGATTAGCTTGTAATAATACGTAAACCGTATAAGGTGAGTAAACGGAACGGGATTAATAATAATTTGTCTAATCTTATCACCCCATGAACCAAAAAATTAAAACAATAAAATGATGCAATTCACTTTTGGTCAAACTCACTTTTGGTCCTTATAACTCAATTGAAATTCACTTTTGGTTCTTGTAGTTTTTTTTTTTTTTACAATAGAGCGATAGAGTAGTTCTTGTGGTTTTAATTTTCCACCTCTAAGCTTTGGTAGTTTAATAAATGACAATTTAAAGGCACGTTACAATTTTCATTCATTTAATTAAAAAAAACAATGCAAAATATAACATGTTGCATCATAAGTTAAACCACAAAAATTGAAATTGAGACAGCTTGAAATCATAGGGACTAAAAATGAATTCCCACTAAAATTTTAAGTAAACAATGGACAAACAAGGCCCCAGTGGAGTTAAAGCAACGACTTATAGCCGGAATAAAAGCTCACTCCACGTGACGCCTTGTATCCACAGCATTGCAGACAAATTTTTTTATACGATAATGTATTATTGATTGAGCGTCACGTGAAGAGTAAACCGTTTCTATATGTTGATATCCAGCGGAAGATCGATTTTGCCAAAATCTATTTATGAACTGATTGATTTACACTTTCTTTTTGTCTTGCTAAAAATTTGATACCAAAAGCGAAGAAAACCTAATTCAATTCTTCCACCATGTTTATCTTCCTCCTGAAATACATACTTTTGTGACTGAACAGTAGACCCCTACAAAAGGTCCTCAACAAATTTTCAATTATGGGTGAACCCCAGTTAATATTGCACCAAAACAGAGAAAATAATAAAAATATTGGGCTGCTTACATGGCGGATATTTGTTTGAAATTTTCACGGTACCAAAAACACGTATCATTTTATTGCGAGGAAATAGTTGAGCATATCTGTATAATATAACGTTAAATGAACTATGGTTTTATAAGTATACCTAAAAAATTGATCATTGTTAGTGCTCCGCTCCTAATCATCAGCAACGTGAAATCTACATGTGTTAGAGTCATCACCATCCGACACTGTTGCATGAGAGGGCCAGGTGGCAGCCATGAAGCCTCCATCAACTTCTCTCTATATAGAGAGCTTCCCATCTCTTCCAAACATCGTCCAGTATTTTGCCGTGACAGCCCCAACAACTTCGTCCTCATATTTTCTAAATTCCTGTCTCTCTCCTTCTCTCCAGCTCCACCTTGTATCCTGTTCAATTTTTTCCGCTTTCGATCTAGCTTCTGATCGTAGTTTGAAGCCATTGACGTTGATCAAGCATCGATCATGAAGGAAATTACAGGAAACCCTCTACATCTGAAATCTCCGAACTACATCTCCCTTATCTGATCAGTTGAAGAATCTATTAATTTTTACCAGGATGTCCTTTGGTTTTGTACCAATCAGGAGGCCTGGCTCCTTTGATTTTGATGGGGCATGGTAATTTTCCTAAAAAACATTGTGAAAATTAACCTTGAATAAGAATGCGTCGATGGGAAATTGTTTTTCCTAACAAATTAATATTTTTATGAGGTTATGATGAATGTGCCTCATGTTGTGTTGTAGGTTATTTGGGTATACATGTGGATTGGAATACATCTTTTGGTAATCTGAGGATCCGAGAACATGCCTAAGAAAACAGAGATTAACTTCCAAGGATAATCATATTTTCTTTTCAGGTAAATTCAATTTTCTCAATTAGTATTGTCTCTCCTATTTATGCTTTGAATTCTTTTCCTTGGATTGAATTGTTCTTAAGGTTGAATTTATTTATTTATTTTTTTGAGGTTTTCTTGTTTAATTTGTTTGTTAATTTTGAATGTGGAGATTGAGATTTATTGCTCCTTATCCTGTTCATTAGTCCAAGCAAGAATAGGTATTTACCAGGCTAAATTCTTAAGAGAGAATATGAATTTCCAAATTTAAGCCCCATCATATCCTAATGAGGACAAAAGTAGCCACGAAATGATCGATGTAGACAAAGATAAGAAGGTTTAGCTAGTATACTCCAATAATAACAAATGTGAAATCTGCAAATTTAACAGTCATTGCGCCCAACTTGTTATTGACTATCGAATTAGATGCATCACAGCACCATGCAAGATCATTTGTAATTTCCATCGCAAATTAATTCAATCTATCTGTCATTGTATCATCAACGATTACTACCCAAGACATTTTCCTTACCAATATGCCCTATATGTTATAATATTATAAGTTAATCCTATTAAAAATTATCAAGAAAATTTAATAAGTAACAAAGAAACTACAAAGGTAAGAAATTACAAAAAGAGGCTTGTGTGGAACCTTTACAGATACAATGGGAGGACCATGATGCATTGAAGCATCGGATGCGCCACAATTTATCTCTACTCTTCCCCTCTCTCCTCCCTCCTCTTTCCTTTTAACGGGAGATTGCAGCCATGGAAAGATTCAACGTTTCATGGAAGACCGACTTACTCCTATAATAAGAGAAGAGAAAAGGCAAACTGGAATTGAGTCCTTGAGTAATACTGTTAAGGTCGGGGCTAGAGCCTAAATCTTTTCTTAGTTCGGCTTTGTTAGTGTGAGATACGGGAGCCGTTGAGAAGAAGTCGAAGAGATGTGGAACTGGAAATACAAGCGATCCAGCGGGTGGAAGAAGGTAGATCTACGTTGATCACCGTTCTCTGCATGACCCAGATGGCTCATGATCGAAAATATGATCTGCGACAACCTCCTGCTATTCCTATCGCCGGAGAGATGGCTCGGTCATAAGCCCTTGTAAACCTGCTCATGTTGCAGCAACCGCAGCAGCCGCAGATAAGAGTGATACAGCAATAAGTAAAATGTGTGCAATAAGATTCATGAGAGGAAGGAAGAACTACTACTACTACCTGGTCTCCTAGTTGTTTTGTGGCTCTATCTATGTGACGATTATGTGGTTTTTGTAACAAGACATTAATTAATTAATGTAGAGAACTGAAATCATTTTCGTCCAAATTGAAAATGTTATTTTAGTGGCTGTCAAGGTGGGAATCTTTCTGAGCTGGCTATACATATGTGAGATCAATACATCATTGTTTGTTTGTTTTTTCGTTTTGTTTTTGTGTTGAGAGTTACAGATGGTGATATGGATTTATTTGAGGTGCATACTTTGAATTATATTTTTAAGATTGCATCATCAAATCTAAGCCATGTATTGTTCTGTGGTAGGATTCAGTTTTCTACCTTATATATAGATAGGTATTACTTGATTGAGATTTGTTCTTTGGTTTTACTATTTATATTGTTATGTCTTTTGAATTCCACGTCAATTTTTTTTGTTTGTTTTAACTCAAATTACGTCATTTAATGTTTGAAACTCATTTGTGTTTTATTTTGTCTAAATTTTGTTTATTCTGTTAATTATACATTAAATTTGCTTATGTAGCATGAGCATGCCTATTTTTCTTGCACTCTCTAAAAAGCGCACAACACGTAGATATTCATTTCTTAAAACTCCTTTAGCTCAGATAAATTTATCACTAAATAATTTTTAAATCCTCTTCTTTTAATAAAACTAAAAATGAAAATGAAAGCTGTTGCGGATCATCTTTGCAGGCGGTGGAGGTTTCAAAGTCAAGATTTCAATTTTAGCATTTAGATTCCTCTCATGCCGCCTCCTCGGTGCGGCGTAGGTCGGTGCAGCAAGCAACCCAGTCAGCACAGACAGGAACCCAGACCTCTTGATCCGCTGGTGGGGTGGAAAATAATACCAAAGCGGGGTAGGGTTCTTTGTCAGTCCAGACCCCAGTCTGACTGATTTTGGTGGTGGCATTTGTGGTATATGAAGATATTTTGAATTTGATTCTCTTCGGGTCGTGAGAAAAAGGATAGCGAAAAAATCCAAAAAGGTGGGGACGATGAATGTTGATGATGATGACGACGACGATGACTTGGAGTGAGAGTGGAGGAGGAGGAGACTGGGTTTCTGGGGAGGGGAGATGGGAAGATGTAGTAGAGGTAGGAGTTGCACGGGGAGGAGATGGAGCTTGGGTTTTTTTATTTAATTATTTTATAGTTTAATTTTTCAGTTTTAGAATTATTAAAATTTATAATAGGTAATCTCACTCAAAATATCCATATTTTTCTAACATGTGACGTTAGGTCAGCAATTTTGTACCAGGTCAATAAATTTACCTAATAGACAGAATTCAGGAATAGTGAAATAAAAATCGAGTTCTGTGGAGCTAAAGTAGTAAAATTTGAGTTTAAGAAGACAAATGAGATTGAAGTAGCACTTTAAGGGATATAATAAAAATATGATGGCAACAAGAGGAATGAAGAAAGTAAAGATGATGGGAGAAATGTGAAAGTAAAGTTTGTGAAATGAAAGACATTAAAAATGTAAAACCAAAAATCAAAATTGAAAACAACTTTTCTTTATTTATTTTTTTAGTGAACAACTTTTCTATCAGAACATAACCAAAAACCAACAGAGTCGGCTGGCCATTGCCTAGCTAAACTTTCAATAGTAGGTAATACATAGATGATCATGTATGTATGAGGAGAAGTCCAACCTTTACAAGTCCTTGTAAAGTTTGTTCTTTTATCGACGCTAAACTTTTACTTCACATCCTCACAAACTAATTATTGTTGGGGATAGTAGAGAAAGATAGATGATTTGTACATAGAAAGGTTTTAATTTTTCTGGGTTTTCTCTTTTATTTGGTAAGTCTCTTGGGTGGTTTGTAGTTTGTAAAAATCTCATAGATGCAGGCCTTTGACTCTCATGTTCGTTGTTGATTGTGTGGGTTCTGGCATACTTATTTTAGTTTTTTGGATAATTATAATTAGCAATATGGCACTCATGTGCTGAAATTTGGGTTAATGACTCCATGTCCACCCCAACTTGTATCAGAATGGCGTGGTTTTTCTTAGTCATAATTTGCCCGAATCGCCCGATGTCAATCCTCGTCCATTTATTAGTTGGGTTGGGTTGATCTTTGCCCGCCCATTCTCAATCCGACGAGATCAGCCAACCCAAATCACCGATGCACATATTACACCCAAGTTCAACAACCAACAACATCCTTTATAATATTAGTTTAAGCATGTGATCCAATATCTTAGTGGATAGGGTCTTGAGTTTCTCTACCCTGCGCCTTGGGTTCGAAACTCCTCCTCCCCTATGACACCCCACCGATACCCACGTGATACCGCGGGGAAAGTGCGAAAGGCAGTCGCTTTCACACTGCATGACGGTGTCAATAAATGCATGACAACACTTGCGTAAACCCAAAATTAAATTGTATTATAGTTACAAACCCAAATGTCAATATGTGCATATGGTTCGTGAGCGCATTTCAATTTTGAAACAAATGGAAAACAAATAATAATAAACTGAAATTCCTGTAATCTCTATCCATAATATGTGATGGATATTATTATAGAAACTAAAGAAAGATAGATCCCTACATGGTCGGGGATGGATAATCAGAGCCGCCACGCAAAATCCTCACCGCTCCCGGGATGCACTATCTATGTCCCCGAAGAGGGCGCAAAAACAAAAGTGCGAGTGGACAAAAATAAAAGTTTTCGCAAACCTTTCTTTCAACATACTAACCCCCTATTTGAAAAACCAAAGAAATAGAGAAATATACTATCATAGTATAGTTCGAAAGATACTTTAAAAGTATAATCGTAAATATAATGGGTATGGCATGTATAACAATAAATCACAGCTTATATGCTTCACAATATATATATATATATATATATATGTGAAAACCAACACAGTGGTATATGTGCGATCACCCATGTAATGGTTATAAAATGTAATTTCCTCAATCACCGTATACAAGTCCAACACGTTATCCAATCATTTGTACTCCTAGTACCACACACACAAGTCCTCAAGGCTAAAAAGAGTCACACACAATCTCGAATTCTTACGTAGTGGGGCCTTTTCCCCATAAACAACAATAAACGAAGGCAAAAGTCACAAAAATGCGCTTCACTTACAACAGCCCCCGGAGTACAGCGTGTGACCCAACACATGTGAGAACCGTCCCATGGCCATGAGAACTAGATTGTCAAACGTAGTGAAAATACAGCCAAGTGTGTTTGGAAAACATACATATACATACCATGTGTATAGACATAGAGCCAAAATCCCATTCATAATTCTAAATAATTAATACATGGCATAAATACTTTCCCTCAAACATATTACATACCATTTCATACTTGTGCAAAAATAAATTCATAGTATAACCCATTTCAAAATATATATTCATGCTTGACAACAATCCCAAAACACCAAATCAAACCATTTTCTATTATGTATATGCACACAAATAAAATAAATTAGGTTGTGGGCCATTACTCCTAATAAGTATATATATTTATAATAAATATATATAAACATGCTTAAAAAGCCATTTTAAACCATTTTAATAAAGTAAATGTCCACTCACGTTTTCGGAGTGAAATCTCCTGTTGTCTCTCCCTAAAAAGAATCAAGAATTACTCATTTAATATTAGGGAACAAATTAGAACTTCCCTAAAATAAATTAAAAATAATCCTAAAGAAAAATACCCTAAAATATTATTATTTTGGCTTAAACTGCCTTTAAAAACGATGTAGTTTTTGGTTTTAGAGAGAAAATGGGAGAGAAAGAGAGAGAGAGTAGAGGTTGAACGCAGAAACAAGTGGGAGGGGTCGGTCATTGCGTACCCAGCCAAAACCCTAATTCCCATACACCGAGTGGTAAATTACTAAAATGCTCTCTACACTTTAAAGTTTAGAAACGCTTCATGACCCACCTGAGTTCCGCTACGCCACGTTGCTTGTATCGACGCAGTACATCAAATAATATGTAAAGAAAACAAATTCTTCACAAGTCATCACTTAAAAAGTCAATAAAAGTCAACATCGGTCTTAGTGGGTATTTTGCACTTCTACATAAATTTTGGGACGGCTGTAAACACCCTAAATTAATGTCATAGTTTTGATCCCCGCCTCGTCCCTTAATAATAGTAGTTTTTTTTTTTTTTAAAAAAAAGGGGCTTTGATTAGTTGGCCCAAATTTGTAGTTCTAACCCTATTCATGACTAATTCATTCTAATATTAAATCTAGTGAATATTCATCCTCAATTAACACTAGAGAGTCAAGAAATAAGATGGTTGTTAAAGGAGAAGTGCCACATGAGGGTAGAAGTCGCCCAGATTGTAAATATTTTTCATATCCCAAGACTTTAAGATTGTAATATTTTCATATCCTAAGACTAAGGATTGTAATATTTGTGGTTTGGTCTTTAACCTATGATGTTTCTTTTGTTTCAGGATACAATTTCATCAATCCGAAGATTTTGCTGAATTTTGCTACCACAAATTATGGCTTCATTGAGAGCTGATTTAATTCTTAAAGCGGCTCTCAAATCTATTTTATGAATTTCTTCCTTTTTGGAATTTTCTAATTGCAACCAATCGATTTTTAACTCTTGATTCAAGGTACATTAGAGACGCAGGGAAGACATGGTTGGAAAATTCCAAAACCAGTTATTTTAATGACACTTTTACGTGCCTAAATTTGTACCTCGAAATGAGACTGAAGTGGCCTTGGCCCCACCTAGTGCTACCATCTCAAATGGGACTTGAGGCTACGGCTCTCCGTCAGTCACTACCAGGGCCCATTTCCTAAGCAAGCAACGCAAGATTTCTTACCTGCCACCCACATCAACGCCCGCTACTTTACTACCCAACAGACTGTCTCGTAATACCCAACTGATCCAGTGCCTCCCAGACGACCTAATTCGATAGACCGACAAACTGGGACTTGTGAATCGACAATTGAAGTGGGGCAATTTGACACCCCACCCTCGATACCCACGTGGATACCGAAAAGCGAGCGTGTCGCCGACACTGCAAGGACGGCTTCTCATTAAATGCATGACAACACTTGATGGAGAAGAAAAATAATTTGTATTAAATAGATAAAATCCAACGACAATATGCATATGGTTCGTGAAAGGCATTTAATTTTGAACAATTGAAAATAAAAGTAAGTAAAATCGAAGTTCCTATGTAATCTCTATCCATAACAAATGGATGGATATTATTATAAAATCAAGATAAAGAAAGATTCCACACAGCTTGGGATTTGTAATCCATCGTGAGCCGCCACGCATCCCCACTCTCATTGCATGCTGTCACCATGACCTCGAAGGGGGCGCAAAACAAAGTGTGAGTAGTGGCTAAAATAAAAGTTTTCATAAACCTTCTTTTCCAATATACTAACCCCGCTTGAAAATCAAAGTATAATCGTGGAAAACGCACTATCATAGTATAGTTCGAAAGGTATTATAAACATATACCTAAAAGTCTTGAAAGATATAAGTACTGCAAGTCGGGCAAATCATAAATATCCAATAATATATATATATAATATGGGGAAAACCAACACAGGGTATATGCGCGATCACCCATGTACGGGTTGAGGAACAGCCTCTCAATCACCGTACAAGCACTTTACGTTATCCACTAATTTGTACTCCTAGTACCATACACATGTAAGCACTTGCGCCGCAGCGCGTCACACCCGAGTCCTTACGCAGTGGGGCCTTTTCCCCATAAACAACAATAAACGTAAGACAAGCTTGCACTAAGGTATTTACCGGACAATACCCCTGGAGTACAGTGCGTGTGACCCAAACATGTGAGACTTGTCCTATGGCCATGAGAACGGTACTACAACGTAGTGAAAGCATACCTAGTGTGTTTGAAAACATACATACATACTCATGTGTATAGATATAGGAGCCAAAATCCCATTCATAATTCCCAAATGTCGATATTGCATAAATAAACATTTCCCTCAAAACCATATATTAAAATATCATTTAACATTTTTATGCAAAAGCAATAACAAAGAATAACCCATTTCGTAACATAATATCATGCTTGATAAATAATCCCAATTCGCCAAAACAAACCACTTTCCAATATACATATACTATAAATATAGCAATTAAGGTTGCCCAAATAATAATACACAAGTATATATATTTATAAATAAATATATATAAGTAAACATGCTTTAAAAGCCACTTTAAAACCATATAAAATCCAAATCATAAGCATTTTAAATCATAGAAACCATTTAAGAAAGCAAAAGTCCACTCACAGATGATCGGGAGTGAAATCTCCCTCGGTGTTGCCCTCCTCGGTGTGCGGAGCCGAAGAATTACCTATTTAAAGTTAAGGGATAAATTAGAACTTCCCTACAAATAATTAAAATTAGGCCTAATAGAAAAATCCCCCAAAAATAATATTATTGTAGTGAAAACGGGCTCGAAAAACGATTTCCGGAGCCCGAAAACCCTACCGCTGCCGTCCACCGCCGCCGGCGCCGCCGTGCGCCGCCGCACGCGCCGCCACGCGCCGGGAAACGGTCGGAAAACCGACCCACGCGCCGGGAAACCCCCTCACGCGCCTGCACGCGCCGGCACGCGCCGGGAAACCCCCGGACGCGCCCCCACGCGCCGGAAAACCATCCCACGCGCCGGCCACGCGCCGGCGAGTGGCTTCACGCGCTGGCACGTGGTCCCACGCGCTGGCACGTGTCGCCACGCGCTGGCACGTGTCGCCACGCGCTGGCACGTGTCGCCCACGCGCGTCACGCGTCCTGCTGACGTCACCCCACGCGCTGCTGACGTCAGCCACGCGCCCCACGCTCCTGCTGACGTCAGCACCGTTAAGTTTAACGGAATATACCTTCGTCGTTAGGAATATTCCCCTGCCGTTAGGAATATTCCGTTACCGTTAACGGAATATTCCCTCTCCTCCTTCCTCTCGCCGGTCGCCGGAGCTCCGCCGCCGGCCGCCGTCCGCCGCCGTCTGGTTCGCCGGAATTTCTGGGAATTTTCCGAAATTAATCCAAAACTTCAAAAATTCGTATCTTCATCATTCTTTGTCCAAAATTGACGTGCCATATATCAAATTGAAGGTATTGAAGAGTAGAATATTTTTATACCTATTTGAGGCCGGAAAAGTGGCCGGAGATGGCCTGAAATTGGCCGGAAAGCTTCGGGAAACCCTAATTCCGTTCTCCTTCGATACTGCACCAAATTTGACGTATTTTATATCAAATTGAACCTACTCAATCCAACAAAGCCAATGGTAATGGTCTCGAGGCTTACCTTGGTCCGGATTGTACAGAAAGTCGATGAACAGTTCGCCTATTCCGTTCCGACGTCGGTTTGAACGAACGGGTTCGAGGTTGAAGATTCCAAGATCACAGTCCCATCCAAAATGACGAGAGGATCACGTTGGTATGAATTTTGGGCGTTGGTTTGGTGGTTTTGTGATTCGTTCAAGAATGGTGGCTCTCGGTACGTATTTTGCCGAGAGAGAGAATGGGAGAGAAAGAGAGGGAGAGAGAACGTGCAGCAATTCCTGGGTAGGGTTGGCTGCTGTGCAATCAGCCAAAATGCCAAAACCCTAATTCCCATACACGGAGTGACAAATTACCAAAATGCCCCTACACTTTAAAGCTTCGTAAAACGTTCGTTTTAACTCCGAATTGAGTTCCGCTTGCGTCCACGCGTTCGTATCGACGAGTACTTCGAGAATATGTAAAGAAATAAATTTTTAGAAGTTGTCACGAAAAGTCAATAAAAGTCAACATTGACCCTAGGGGTATTTTGGTCATTTCACATAAATTTTGGGACGGGTTGTAACAATCTACCCCCCTTAAATAAAATTTTGTCCGCGAAATTACAACAAAGAATACTAAAGCAAATGCGGATACTGCGCTCTCATATGCTCCTCAGTCTCCCAAGTAGCCTCCTCTACCTCGTGGTTACTCCACCGAACCTTCACCAGAGGTATCACCTTGTTCCTCAGAACCTTATCTTTTCTGTCCAAAATCTCCACCGGTTCCTCCTCGTAACTCAACCTCTCATCCAACTGCAAAGGTTGCGGCTGAAGTACATGAGACTCGTGCGGTACATACTTCCTCAACATAGAAACATGGAAGACATCATGTACCCGAGATAGCTCTGCTGGCAAGGCCAAACGATAAGCAACTGCGCCAATACGCGCCACAATCTCATAAGGACCAATGTACCGGGGACTTAGCTTACCCCGCTTACCGAATCTTACAACACCCTTCCAGGGCGACAATCTCAAGAATACAAAATCACCCACTGCATACTCACGGTCCTTAGAATGTTTATCTGCAATACTCTTCTGTCTGTCCTGGGCCGCTTTCAGGTTACGCTTAATCACCTGAATCTTTTCTGTAGTGTCATCTACCAACTCTGGGCCCTCCAGTGCTCGCTCTCCTATCTCAGTCCAACATAATGGGGTTCTACACGCCTTACCATACAACGCCTCATACGGTGCCATACCGATGCTAGAGTGGAAACTATTATTGTAGGCGAACTCTATCAACGCCAAATGATCATCCCAAATTCCCCCGAATTGAAGGACCGAAACTCTCAGCATGTCCTCCAAGGTCTGAATCGTCCTCTCAGACTGACCATCTGTCTGTGGGTGGAAAGCTGTACTGTACAGAAGTTTCGTTCCCATAGCGTCCTGAAATGCCTTCCAGAATTTGGAAGTGAACCTCGGATCTCTATCCGATATGATGGAAACTGGTACCCCATGAAGTTTGACAATCTGATCAATGAACATCTTCGCCAATTTATTCAACTGGTAATCCTGACGAATTGGCAAGAAATGAGCTGTCTTCGTCAGTCGGTCGACAATCACCCAAATACCATCGCACTTTGCTCGGGTAGGCGGTAACCCAAACACGAAGTCCATGGTAACATTCTCCCATTTCCAAACTGGGATAGGAAGCCTCTGCGAAAAACCCGAAGGTTTCTGTCTCTCCGCCTTCACCTGCTGACAAGTGAAACACTGACTCACGTACACGGCGATATCCTTCTTCATCCCTGACCAATAGTAGTAAGGTCGGATGGTACGGTACATCTTCGTACTGCCCGGATGCAAAGCATAAGCTGAGATGTGTGCCTCATCCAGGATTTCCCTCTTCAATCCACTATCCCCTTTGGGTACGAATAATCGACTACCCAACATCAGTACTCCATCCTCCCTGATCACATAATCCTGTCTCACACCGCCAAGAACTTCCTCCTTAAGCTGTATACACTCAGAATCAATCCCCTGAGCCTCTCGAACTTTATCCACCAAAACAGACCTAACCTGAAAATGAGCCAACAACGCTCCATGATTATCCACATTAAGAGTAGCACCCGTGCTCCTCAACTCACCCAACATCGGAATATAGGTCGCTCTAATCGATGCCAACTGCCCATGGGATTTCCGACTCAAGGCGTCGGCCACTACATTCGCCTTACCAGGATGGTAATCGATGGTGCAATTATAGTCACTGATCAACTCCATCCATCTCCTCTGTCTCAAATTCAACTCATTCTGCGTAAAGATATACTTGAGACTTTTGTGGTCGGTGAAGATACGGCAAGTCTCCCCATACAGATAATGTCGCCAAATCTTCAAAGCAAAGACCACTGCAGCTAACTCCAGGTCATGAGTAGGATAATTCATTTCGTGCCGTTTGAGTTGTCTGGATGCATAGGCGATGACCTTACCATGTTGCATCAACACACAACCCAAACCATGCAACGAAGCATCTGTGTAGATATCAAATTCACCGCTCTCATCAGGAAGCACTAACACCGGTGCATGAGTAAGGTGATGTTTAAGTTCCTGGAAACTCCGCTCACAACTGTCATCCCAAATGAACTTAACATCCTTCCTGGTGAGTTTGGTAAGAGGTCCGGCTATAGATGAGAAATTCTGCACGAAACGACGATAATAGCCTGCTAAACCCAAGAAACTTCTCACCTCAGTTACGTTGGTCGTCTGCTCCCAATTCACCACCGCCTCCACCTTCTGTGGATCCACAAAAATGCCCTCAGCAGAGATCACATGCCCCAAGAAACTGATACTATCCAGCCAAAACTCACACTTGCTGAACTTGGCGTACAACTGAGCTGTCCTCAAACTCTCCAAAACAATCCTCAGATGTTCCCCATGCTCGGTTTCACTCTGGGAGTAAATCAGAATGTCGTCGATGAACACAATCACAAATCGGTCCAAATACGGTCGGAATACTCTGTTCATCAAATCCATAAATGCGGCTGGAGCATTAGTCAATCCGAACGGCATCACCAGAAACTCATAATGTCCATATCTCGTTCGGAAGGCAGTCTTGTGCACATCATCCTTGCGGATACGCAACTGATGATATCCAGATCGAAGATCAATCTTGGAGAAAACTCGTGCACCCTTCAGCTGATCAAACAGGTCATCAATCCGAGGCAATGGATAACGGTTCTTCACCGTCACCCGATTGAGTTGCCTGTAGTCTATGCATAAACGCATACTCCCATCCTTCTTCTTAACAAACAACACCGGAGCACCCCAAGGTGAAGTACTGGGTTGAATAAACCCCTTGTCAACTAACTCCTGAAGTTGGGTTTTCAACTCCCTCAATTCAGCTGGAGCCATACGATACGGCGCTCGAGAAATAGGATCCGTACCTGGTATCAGATCAATCGTAAACTCGATCTCTCTGTCAGGAGCTAAACCAGGTAAGTCCTCAGGAAAAACGTCGGGATATTCATTGACCACGCGAACATCCTCGACACGGACTGGAGAATCTTCCTTCATCACCACATGGGCCAAGTACCCCTGACAACCCTTCTGCAACAACTTCTTCGCCCTGAGTGATGAAATCAGACAGTTCTGCAAAACTCTTCTCTCGCCTTGGAAGACAACTTCTGGTCTACCAGGTGTTTGGAATGTGACCACTTTGGTACGACAATCCACAATGGCGTGGTACTTGGATAACCAATCCATACCCAGAATAATATCAAAGTCAACGATGTTTAAGGGAATGAGATTCGCCTCCATGAGTTCGTCGCCAACGAAAACTGGACAATCCCTAAATTCCCACTGAACGGCACTAGTCTGCCCCATAGGCTGAGCAATAACTAACTCACACTCAAGAGGTGAGGGTTGGGGATTTACTTTCTTAGCAAACATAGGGGAAATCACAGAATGTGTAGCACCCGGATCAATTAAAATTCTAGCATGATAATCGAAAACTTTTAACGTACCCATGATAACTCCTGGACTCGCTCGAGCCTCCTGCTGGGATAGATTGTAGACTCTGCCATGTGCCTGGCCTCCATTACGGCCTCCAGTACGACCTCCTCCGCGTCCCCTCTGAGACGGACCACCGCGGTTCACATGACTAGTCTGGGTACTACCGCTAGACATAGCACCTCCATTCTGCCCCTGATTCTGTCCCCCTCGCTGACTACCACCACTCTGATCAGTCCTCTGTGGGGGTCCTGAAGCCACACTACCACTACCCTGCTGCTGAAGTAGTGGGCACTCACGACGCCAATGATCCATCGCTCCACAATTATGGCAACCACCGATCTGAATCTGACAAGGACCAAAATGTCGCCGATTACAACGCCCACAAAAAGGTCGATCCGGTCGAGCTGAACCAGCAGAATACTGTGAGTTACCCATGCGTTCTCCACCAGATCGAGAACCTGAGCTAGAACCTCCACCAGAAAAACTAGAGCTCTGACCGCTCTTCTTGAAGCCCTGCTGCTTCCTCGGACCGCCAACAGAAAATTTCCCTTGTTGACGTCCCCTGTCACCACCCGTACCAGTGCCCCCAGCATAGTCGCTAACCATAGACTGCTCAATGTCCAGTGCTAACTCCAACTCCATCTGATAGGTCGTGCATCGGTGTCCAGCAGTGATGATCCTGATGTCACGCCTCAGCCCCTCATGAAACTGAGTCTGCAACTCCGCTGCATTATTCTCCATCGCTGGGCAATACCTCATAAGCTCACGAAACTGTGTCCCATACTCAGATACGGTCATAGTGCCCTGTTTCAGATCCAAGAACTCTCTCCTCTTCCTGACTCGATACTCAGGAGTGAAAAATCGCATACGGAACCTCTGTTTGAACTGCTCCCAAGTGACATGAGTGCCCTGAGGAAAAGTACTCTCCTCGGTGTCCCACCAACTACTGGCACTCCCAGTGAGGAAGAAGGCAGCCGTAGTAACTCGCTGATCCTCCGGACAATTCATACTGCGGAAGGTCTTCTCTACCTTCTCAAGCCATAGCTCGGCTGTCTCACCCGTAGCAACACCCTCAAGTTCCCATACACCTAAACCACGAGCAATCTCAGGGAAAGTACGGCCTCTGCCGCCCTGAACTGCGTTAGCAATGACTTGCCCCAGCTGGGCTAAGTCGGTCAAATCTGGCTGTCGTCGAGGTGGCATAGCTCTGCGGAAAGGAAACACTGAGATACTCAGTACAAGAATGACACACACTAAGTGTTTGTCATAAGAATTCTCTGAACCTATGCTCTGATACCAAACTGACACACCCCACCCTCGATACCCACGTGGATACCGAGTGCGAGCGTGCTGGCCGACACTCGGAAGTGACGAAGCCATTAAATGCATGACAACACTTGTGAAAATGAAATTAAATTGTAATAAACGTTGCGGAATTCAATGTCAATATGCATATGGTTCAGAGCGTACTAATTTGAAACAGCGGAAATATAAAAGTGAGTTAAGTTCCTAAAATCTCTATCCATAACAGGGATGGATATTATTATAGAAACTGAATAATAGAAAGATAAATCCCTACATGGTTGGGATATCTGATCAGAGCTGCCACGTAGAAGTCTCGACCTCGCCAGATGCTATCTCACTATGTCCTGAAGGGGGCGCAAAAACAAAAGCGTGAGTGGACAAAAATAAAAGTTTTCACAAACCTTTCTCTTTTCAAAGTATTAACCCCCTGTTTGAAAACCAGTATAAATAAACCATCGTAGTATAGTTCAAATGATACTTTAACATTATACGGAAACATATCAAAAGGTATAATAACATAAATCACAGTTCATAGTTCCGTCAACATAGATATATATATATATAATATGGGGAAAACCAACACAGGGTATATGCGCGATCATGTACCTAAGCTGAGGAACAAATTTCTCTCAATCACCGCATAAGCACTTTACACGTTATCCACTAATCTTTGTACTCCTAGTACCACACACATGTAAGCACTTCAGGCCACACATGGCCACACCCGAAGTCCTTACGCAGCTGGGGCCTTTTCCCATAAACAAATAGCTACTAAACGTAGTACAAGCTTGCACTAAGGTATTTACCTGACAATACCCCGGGAGTACAAAGGCGTGTGACCCAAACATGTGAGACTTGTCCTATGGCCATGAGAACGGTACTACAACGTAGTGAAAGCATACCTAGTGTGTTTGAAAACATACATACATACTCATGTGTATAGATATAGAGCCAAAATCCCATTCATAATTCCCAAATGTCGATATTGCATAAATAAACATTTCCCTCAAAACCATATATTAAAATATCATTTAACATTTTTATGCAAAGCAATAACAAAGAATAACCCATTTCGTAACATAATATCATGCTTGATAAATAATCCCAATTCCGCCAAAACAAACCACTTTCCAATATACATATACTATAAATATAGCAATTAAGGTTGCCCAAATAATAATACACAAGTATATATATTTATAAATAAATATATATAAGTAAACATGCTTTAAAAGCCACTTTAAAACCATATAAAATCCAAATCATAAGCATTTTAAATCATAGAAACCATTTAAGAAAGCAAAAGTCCACCAATGGGCCAACATGATCGGAGTGAAATCTCCTGTTGCCCTCGGTGCGGAGCCGAAGAATTACCTATTTAAAGTTAAGGGATAAATTAGAACTTCCCTACAAAATAATTAAAATTAGGCCTAATAGAAAAATCCCCAAAAATAATATTATTGTAGTGAAAATCGGGCTCGAAAAACGATTTCCGGAGCCCGAAACCCCCTACCGCTGCCGGCCCACCGCCGCCGGCGCGCCGTGCGCCGCCGCACGCGCCGCCACGCGCCGGAAACGTGGCCTAAAACCACTCCACGCTACGGGGAAACCCCTCACGCGCTCTGCACGCGCGGCACGCGCCGGAAACCCCTGACGCGCCCCCACGCGCCGGAAACCATCCCACGCGCTGCCACGCGTCGGCGAGTGGCCCACGCGCTGGCACGTGGTCCCACGCGGCCGGCACGTGGTCAAAGACAAGGCCGGGCACGTGTCGCCACGCGCGGTGGCACGTGTCGCCCACGCGCGTCACGCGTCCCCGCCGACGTCACCCCACTGGGCCGACGCGCCCACGCGCCCCACGCTCCTCGACGCGCACCGTTAAGTTTAACGGAATATACCTTCGTCGTTAGGAATATTCCCCTGCCAAGTAGGAATATTCCGTTACCGTTAACGGAATATTCCCTCCCTCCTTCCTCTCGCCGGCCGCCTCGAGCTCCGCCGCCGGCCGCCGTCCGCCGCCTCGGTCTGCCTAATTTCCGGGAATTTTCCGAAATTAATCCAAAACTTCAAAAATTGTATCTTCATCATTCTTTGTCCAAAATTGACGTGCTATATATCAAATTGAAGGTATTGAAGAGTAGAATATTTTTATACCTATTTGAGGCCGGAAAGGGCCTCTGAGATGGCCTGAAATTGGCCGGAAAGCTTCGGGAAACCCTAATTCCGTTCTCCTTCATACCGCACCAAATTTGACGTATTTTATATCAAATTGAACCCACTCAATCCAACAAAGCCAATGGTAATGGTCTCGAGGCTTACTCTCGTCCTGGATTGTGGCCAGAAGTCGATGAACAGTCATTTGGCCTGCTCCGACGTCGGGTTTGAACGAACTGCTCCGAGTTTGAAGATTCCAAGACTGCCACCCCATCCAAAATGACGAGAGGGATCACGTTGGCATGAATTTTGGGCGTTGGTTTGGTGGTTTTGTACTCTGCCAATGTGGTGGCTCTCCGCACGTATTTGCCGAGAGAGAGAATGGGGAGAGAAAGAGAGGAGAGGAACTGGGCAGTGGCCTCAGCTTGCTGCTGTGCAATCAGCCAAAATGCCAAAACCCTAATTCCCATACACGGAGGACAAATTACCAAAATGCCCCTACACTTTAAAGCTTCAGAAACGTTCGTTTTTAACTCCGAATTGAGTTCCGCTTGCGTCCACGCGTTCGTATCGACGAGTACTTCGAGAGAATATGTAAAGAAATAAATTTTTAGAAGTCGTCACAAAAAGTCAACAAAGTCAACATTGACTCTAGGGTATTTTGGTCATTTCACATAAATTTTGGGACGGGTTGTAACATGAAGTGTAAAGAGTTGATAGATGATATAAGAGATAATTTGGTGCTAGAAAAATTCCTCCTATATGTAGCCGGCTTTACAAAGAGAATATGCAATAGTGTTTTTCCACTTTTCCTCAAAGAACCGTGAATGAAGTATTGTCTATAAATCACCATTTATACCAACTCACATTTGAGTGGCAAACTTGTAAATTTACCCACTCATGTTGTATGGCCGCCATCCTTAGGATGGATTGGGTTTGTTCTCATTTGTTTAAGTTGTCATACAACTTAAGCTTAATGGGCCTTACTGACTAAAGCCCATATCGTGGGCCTCGAAGACCCAAAACTTATCTCAAGCCCAATTTGAACTTGTTCCCATTAGATTAATTAACTAATTAATTGTGAAGATCCATACTTTTTAAAATAAATAAAAATATGTCTATATATATATATATATGATTTCTATATTAAATATAGATATTGTTAATGAGTTTCTTTTTATATACTTGTATGTATAATGACACACCCCGACCCGAATATCCTCATAAAAACAAATCAAGGTATACCGGGCCCAACACCCCGAGGGGTGACGAAAGCCACAGTCATGCATGATGTGGAAAATCCGCATTAAAATAAAACCATAGTCTTCCAAAATTATTGATACAAAACGTAGAGTGAGTGTAAGTATGAGTAGAACCCTTAATACACAACATGAAATACCGTGAGTACGCTTAAAGTGCCAAAAGAAAATAAGAATTATTCCCCATCCTAAATAGGATGGATGAAACATACTAGCTTTAAGAAGGAAAATCCTACGTTTATCTAGTATTGAAGTCGTAAATACTAGGAGCCGCCTCGCTTCGCAACAAGGGATAACTCCTTTGATAATGTGGAACACCGCCCGGCACGTATGTACCATCAAACGTATACCGATAAGCACCACTAGGATATGAGCAAACACCTGATAGTGAATAGTACCTCCATACTCAGCCGCTGATAGTGACGCGAGTCCTATAAGTAAGTTCTCGTCGTTGGGGGATTATACCTGAGCTAGTGTCGCCGACTCTTAGGACACTGACCAGTTTCTAAGTGTCCCATCCCCGTCCACACGTGTAAAGAACCCTGTTTCCGTTTACATTCGCCAAAGTGACGAGTGCTGCACTTACAACAAAACCGAACACTAGAATTAATATTGGAACCGGGTCTGAAAGTGTGGAAACGAACCGCGCAGATCTACCACCGATCGGGGTGTATCAAAGATGACTGCCCTTATTGTTCTTCTTGCGAGTACTAACACCCTCATCATCATCATCATCATCCGGAGTGTTCTAGGAATCCTCAACACACGAAATAAGGCCTTATAGAACTCGTTGGTAAGTAGCACATACCTTAGAAGTTGCCAAAGAACGAAGTCTCTTATGGGTTCCCTTTTTTAAATAGATAAAGCATCTCATGACTGCTTGCAATGGCGTAACAATAATGGGACAAGTCGGTGAATTTTTTATGGTACTAAGCAACCGACATCTTCTTTGTTTCGTACTCTATGAACTTCACCTCTTTTCCGGCCCAATACTGTGAGGTGGTACTTGTGCTCGAATCATTGCTTAAAAGTGTTCCAATCCTTGCCCAATAACTGGTTTACCCTCATAAGTCCACCAAGAATGGGCTTGACCCTACAAAACCATATTGCTATAGAGACCCGCTGCACAATCCTGGAAAGTTTCCGTGCCTTTGTATAGTGACGAAAGTTTTCTCCCACATGCTCAAGCCAAGCCTCGACATCAGCAGGTCTTTGGACCAAGAAATGGTTTTGCTCGGGCATTAGAAGCGAGCTCCAAAATATTTTTCTCGTGGAGGACGAATAGTTGTTTGAAAGGCATCACAATAGCCTCATTGAACCGCCTCCGCAGATTAAAAGTAGACATGTCAGGTGCATCCGGGTTCACTCGATGTGCGAGCGCGGTTGCCCGACAAGGTGACATAGTTCTAACATAGAAAAGATCAAGAATCACAAGTGCTTAACATCAGAAGTGTGATGAATGCAAGACTTCAAACCTATGCTCCGATAACACCGACACACCCCAACCTAGATATCTCGAAGGGTACCGAAATTGAGGCATGTTTCCGCCGACACTCGGAGGGTGACTGAAAAGATATTTATGCGGATGATGTGGAACACCATTAAAATAAAACCGTAGTCTAGGAATTATTGATACAAAGCGAAGAGTGTGTGTGTATAATGGGTGTAACCCTTAATACACAACATGAAATGTTTAGGAGCATAGTTAAAGTGCAGTAAAGAAAATACGAATTATTCTCATCCTAAGTAGGATGGATATAACGTCCCGTTCAAAGTTTATTTTATTTTATTCCCGAAAGTGGGAAATGACGTTTACCCCCGGCTGACTTTTCGGTTGGACTTTTACGTCGTAACTCGTACGACGCATCCACTTGTATTTTCTTGACATGCCTGCCGCTACGGTAACGCCGTAGAGACGCGAGCTGACGTCATTCGACTCTCGAACGAGTATTTTACTGGGACGTTGATTTTCAACGCTTCAGATTAACTGGGGGGCAAATTGTTGTTTCGCTGGGGCCCAAATGTCTCCAGCTATGTGGCCAATCCTAAAAAACTGGGATATTTGTTTGGTTTTGTCTTTTGTGGCCGAGCCTCCTCCCTCCTTCTTCCTTTGTTCCGCAACTTCATCACCAAACCGTGTCAATGTCGGGGCCATTTTGGCATCACCACCCGCCTAAAACAAACTCCAAAACCCGTTGATCCTCATCCGGAACTCGCCGCCCGTGGGTGTCCGTAACCCGGACAAACCTAAAGCCTGTGTGACGGATCAAGCCACCCCGTGGCTCTCTCTTTGGTTTCCTTCTGGCTTTCTTTGTGCAAACCACTTTCATTTGTTCAACTCGTCACCGAGTGTGATCCTCGAACCCGTAAGGCCTTGAACTTCATTCCCAAAACCTCGGAAAATTGTTCGCTCTGGAGCTCAGGAGTTTTCTGAGACTTCAAAACTCGTGATTTGGAGCTCGAGGAAGCTCAAAACCTTCATCATTTTCATCTTTGGAGACCTTGGGAACCCAACCCAAGGCCCGGGAAGTCGAATTGGCACCGTGAACGAGGAGCTTGTTTTTGGCCGATTCTTCTTCCCATTTTCAGGCCACCTTGGCCAGTTTTTTGGCCCCCAAATGGTACAATCTTTGTTCTCCTCATCTCTAGCTTCATTTTGGTCACTTGAATCATTCAATTTGGACTTAAAACGAGGGAAGTTATGGCTTGAAAATCCCTGTAAGTCCGCCATTTTTCCATTCCTATGACGGCGACGGCGGCTTCCTGGGCGGCGGCCGGCGACTGCGGACTCCACTGGTGTGGAGGACGGCTGGGCCGACCGCCATCGGACCGGGTTGGACCGCCTTACCGGACAAGAAACCGGGTTCATACCGACTCTGGCCGGACAAGCAACAAGAAATCGTCAACGCGGATGCCGCCGTTGACCGACAACACCTGACCGTTGACCGGCTCGCGCGTGAGCCGCACAGAGCTGAAGGTGGAGCCGCGACTCCGGACCTTTTGAGCCACGCGTGAGGGCGCGTGGGAGCAAGTCCTTCGATTGGAAGTGTTTTCACTACACTTTCAGGACGACGTGTACTACCCTGGGTAGTACGCACGATAATTTTGAGGTGTTTTGGACCTCCAATTTGCAAAAGCAAGGGATAGGATTAATTAATTCGTTAATCTTGCTACCTTGCGGAGCTTAATCATTGTACCGTGATATCTCATATAGGTGGGGCCTATCCAGAGACTACCGGGCTACTCAGATCTGGGGGTACTGACCCTGGCTACCCACAAAGTGAGTGAGTGGGTCTTTGTTTGATAAATGTATATATATACGTATGGTTTTTCAACGCTTCTTTAATCAAGTTAGCGTAGTTGCATATCATTACGTTTGTTGGAGTGTAGAACATTCGTATTATATTGCCATGCATGTTTTCTCTTACTCGTTGCTCACGCAGATGTATACACCCTGTGCAGTATTAGTACTCGCCTTGTGGCCGTGACTAGCCTTGACGTTTGGAGAAGTCACTACCCGCACTGGGCCACGCAGCCTTGGATCCATTGTAGGTACTAGTCAGTTCTAGGTTGCACTAGGCAACTCGGGAACTTGTGTGGATCGCACTTTGTGCACCGGGCCGCTAGCGTTAGACTCGCGTCATTGTAGTACTCGGGCCGATTACTTTTATACCTAATCGTTCCTCAGTTTAGCTACTGGACTTGTGTGTTTACATATGGGTGAGCAAATCAAGAAAGATTTACTTCCTGGGAGTACCCGAACAGCCAAATGACAAGATATTTTGAGGTTCATGCCTACGAGCATGACGTATTTTCTCAAAACTATACTTTGAGCCAAACGAGGGCATTAGGGACTTTGAAAACAACGTGTTTTACCAAACTTTTACTTTTCACTCCACTCACCGTTTTATGTTTTGCGCCCTCCAGGTTAGTTGGCCGGGAGCTTGTGACGTTGAGGCGCGGTGGTATGACAAATGTAGGGATGTTTCACGTTTGTGTAAATTTGTATCCCTTACTCTACTCACACTCGTGTATTCTTTTATTTCTTCCGCCCGCACACTCCGTACTCGACCTGCTGTTTAATTCAATATTCTATCCTTTATTCTTAATTTCTATTTGGCTGGGCCACGCTAACGCATGTCGGCCATCACCTTCCTCGACACCCGGCTTGTCCGCACGGGATGACATGATGAAACATACTAGCGGAAGAAGGAAATCCTACGCTCATCCTGGGTACGAAAGTTGTAAATACCGTAACCGTCTCTTCGTTTCACAAGTCCAAATTTACTAAGTCCTAGAAGATCACAAAACATAAAGTGAGTGGGCAAAAATAATCATCTCTAAAAAACCTTTATTTTTTCGTAACATAAGTAACTCCTCCGTGACAAAACCCAGCAAGCTTCCCAAAAGACTCGTATAGTAGAAAACCGACACAATAGTATAAAGGTACAACCGCCAAAGGTACTGACAAACATAATTATCTCAACATAATATAGTATACTCATCAACATAATGTAGTATGCTCATTAACATATGTAAATACACAAGCCCATGCAAGTGAAATGATGGAACAGCCGTACAGATATATGCTTAGTACTACAATCACGTGAAGTTGGTGTTAATTGCGTCACATACGAGTCCTAGCCGCCTAATGCAAACTAGTGAAGGCTAGCACCTACAATGGATCTAAGGTGAGCATAACGGCAAGGATGTGAACATACACATGAAGGCCGGTCCTAGCCCTGACGAGTACTAGACATCGGTGAATGCATGTATGATGAGCGCATAAAAATACACATGATCATGCCAACAATTTCGCAAATCTCAACATAATATTTTCTTTATACTTAACTCGTAAGTAAAAGCATGGCATGATAGAAAATAGTTCACAAAACCATAATGGAACTAAGATAAATAAAATATGCTCTTACAAAACAAAGCCCACTTACAGATATGTAGCTCAAGCCATAAGCCACCTTGCTTGCCTTGCCCTCGACCCCGTACTCCTTGTGGTAAGTCTCACGTATATGAGATATCACTATAGTAATGATCAAACTCCTAAAGGTTACTAATTAAACTAATAAACGATACTTATCCCTTGTTTGCCTCACCCTAGACACTCCGAAAAATATCACACGTACGGCCACTAGGTAGTACGCGCAGAGTGGCGGGTCCCACGCGCCCCCCATCGCACCCGCCACGCGCCGTCTCCCTAAGCCACATGCGGCTCACCACCACACGCGCGGTCAACTCGAAGTCGGTCAAACTAACTGCGGAAGCATGATGCCGCAGGCTTCAATGTAAGATTTCGTATCTTCGTTAAATCTAATGGAATATTCCTACGCCGTTAAAGGAATATACTTCATGGAATATTCTCATTTGGATCTGCACAACCGATTTGTCGACGTAACGACTGATTTGGACTGGTCGCCTCTACAACCCGGTAGGTGGCCACACGTCATCCACCACCTTCCCGAACTTGCTAGTTTTTGGAAAATTTTCTCAAACCTTCATAACTTCTTCATTTCTTAGCAAAATTTCACGTTCTTAAGAGAGAAGGAGAACAAGATGATGCCTATTTGGAGTTTGAAAAGTGGTAAAATGGCTTGAAATTGGTCCGAAGTCTCGCAAAACCGAGGTCGGATCTACCCAAAACACGACCAAAACACACAAATTTAGTATGAAAATCCATCTACTCAACACAAGGAAACTAATGATGGTGGTTGAAGTATCACCTGGTCAAGATTTGCAAGAAACTCACTAAAACTTGGTTCTTTCGTGTGCGATTTTATGTCGATCGGCGGAGTTTTGGGCACCTGCTGTAATGGGTTGGAGACTTCAGCAGCTGCAACGAACAAGATGGTGGTGGTGGTTTGGCTCGGTTCAAGAAAGTGGCGTGGCCATTGTGTGTATTATGCACGTTTTTCACTAGAGAAAGAAAGAACAAAAAGAATGAGGGAGAGAGAGAGAGAGAAGTCTTATACAAAGAGAGATTTTTTCCAAAATTAGAAGGGGACAAAGGTCCCTCAAGGCACACAGTCTAATTTAAGCCCAAAACGGAAAATAAAAAACCTTCAAACAAAAACACCCGTGGCGTTAGTAAAAATTAAGCAATTCTTGCCCCTGACTAAATTGTACGTAACGCTTCCGTCCCGCGTCGTATTTACGTCGCTGTCAGCTTCCTCACGCGTTTGTGCAAGAGTACTCACAAGAATACGACAAGTAAGAAGTCAAAATTCAAAGAGTTCAAAAGTCCACATAGGACCTCCATTTCACCCATTCAGTGCATTTTACCAATTCACACATTCAAAATAAAATACACAAAAATTAGAGACGTACATTACATATAAAAACTCCTACATTTAGCATGTTAGAGCTACCTAAGGCTCTTTTACTACAAAGTTCTTTTGCTACAAAAATGTATTCGATTACAATATATGGCTTATTTAGTTCAAGTAGATGGAGAGCACTCTCTACCATGCACGTGACTTTAGGGTATTTGACACCTCTTCAACATGTTGCCACGCACCAGCTTGAAGGAAAATTAAAATAGATATTCATTTGGTTTGATCCTATGCCGTCACCTCATCCAATGGGATCTAGTAAGCTGCCGGCTTCTTTGCTAGCTAGCAACAGGCATCTCTGTTTCCCTCTTTCAAAGCAAAAACTAAGAGAAAGTCGGTGGTTTACTGCTTCTGTAGTTGTGAGAGAGAGAGAGAGAGAGAGATAGCAAGCAGGATGGATGAAAGAAAGGAGGAAATTGATCGACTAGAAACTGAGAGAAGGTGAGGATATTCATTGGTCTTCATGACCCAGGTGTCAAACCTGTAGCATAAGGGTAAGGATCTCTAGATTCTAACTAGTCTTTCTATATAGCTATGTTGTACGCATACCTTGTTATTACTTTTTATTTTACATAGTATTAGTTTTATCCATTGTGGACTAGCCAAATGTTATCCACATTAAGTTTATTTTATATGTAGATGCTTATTTGAAGCAAAACTAGTTTTCTATGCAGAGCTTTTGATATATGGTACCTAAACGTATTTTGTGGTAAAAGTTGTTATGCCTAGATGGCTAACGTTTTCTTCTAGGTTTTGGTATAAAAGCTGATTTTGTTATAAGTACTTATCAGTTCCCACTATATTGATTGTCATTTAAAATTGTGTTTTGATTTTAAGGGAGGAGGATGCCCTCTTTATAAAAAATGGTTTGAGAAATTTAATTTATTAAGTTTTCTTTCCAACTACTCTATGTTTATACATAATACATGTCGGTTTATTTTAATTAACAACGGATATAATTGATTTCTACTAAGCCTATCTGTGTAAAAAAGTAGTGGTAAAAATCCACCTTCAAATCACAGTGGTTAAACTATTTTGTATATATACGTATATATTATACATATTGGGTTTCAAGAAACTATTTTCTTGTATTATTATTTTATATATATCTTTAAATCTCAAACAAGTTAGTTTCACATACATCTTCAAACTATCTACTATATACCTTTTCACATGAAATAAAGTATATGTCTAGAGTTCATAATGGGTTACCCAGATTGCATACATAGTAATGAAATTTGAACTGAATATTGTGGAATTGGTAATTACAATTATTTTATTAGGCGAGCCCATAGGGCACAGCTTCTTAGTAGGTACCAAGTCTCAAGTGAGTCCACAAAGGCACCGTTTCTTTTAGGATAATCTCAGATTGGCGAAAAGAGTTTTGCAAGACGACTAACAAAAGGGAAATTAGAATGATTGGAGATATGGGGGTTGATTCATATAATTAAGCGTCTAGACCAAGTGGTATAAGTACGAAATGGGACGTATGAGGTCTAGGTGTTTAGTTATACCTGATTAACGAGTATAGATGAAGAATCCGCATGGCACTCGCATTATTATCGATAATGATTTGATGCTTGTCGAAGGATGACACTTAATTTAATATTGTCAATTTGCTATTGTAAGGTTATGCCCTACCGAGTTGTTAAAGCTCATCCCTCTTATTGCATACAATTGACTCTCGCCAATTAATACGTGTCGCTAACACTTCCCGACACCGGCGTGTCGAATCGGGATGTGTCATGCCCGCCTGCGCCCACATAAAACCTAACTCCAAATCTTATTGTTGCACCACTCATGTTCAGAGACAAAGGGGAAGAAGGACAAAACCAATCTCCTTCAGTCAAACGGATTTGTGATTTCAAAAATATAGTGCAACGTGGGAGCAGATAGAGTCGATGCAGAGGCTGAGAAACAAAAATGATTAATTTAATTTTATACAAGATAACATGATATCAATTAACCAAACAATTCAATTTCACCAACGAAAATCAACAATATGAACATGATAGCAATTTAAATTATAATATCGAAACAACAATCGACATTGAGGCTCATATAGCTTGAAACCCACATCATCTCATGCGCTACACCCACACACCCTGTACAAACTAACCAACCAAATTCAAATGGTGAATTTGGGAATATTAGCACATAAGAAATTAAACAGAAACTGAACTACACAAAAAAATACTAGCACAGAAAGATTGAGGAACCAAGATTAGGAATGTTAGATGACATATCACTGAACAGTTGGTGTGCATTCTATAGTACAACGTTAGAGTGAGCAGAGGCTATACCTTTATGATTCTTTGAATTAGTTGCTGCTGGAGAGGGAAAGGGAGAGGAAAAATCAAATAGAGAGAAGACAAAAATGGAAAATAGGATTTGGGCAACAGCTAGTCTAGGAATTTTGAAACAATGAAGCCAGAAAATAAACGGTACGGTTTTAGTGTCAGACGCATGTAGAGGTTTTACTTAAAAAGAATAAATGTTGAATTGTGCATATAGACCGCTTAGTTACAGTTGTCATTTGCAGCGAACCGGAGATATGAGGCAGAGAGATGACGCAGAGGTTGAGAAACAAAAATGGAGCTCTGAAATTGTGAGATGTGAAGGCAGAGAGAGATGATGAGGAGCTGAGAAACAAAAATGGAGCTTCTGTAGGGGGTTTTAATACGGGGGCATTTTCGTCAAACAGGCTATTAGGAAGGAAAGTTGGGAGCAGACTAAGAGGTTAGTGAGTTTGTAAAGGGGCTAGTTAACCCAATGTCCCTTATAAAATTTATTTTGATTCCTTAAAAGAGTGCTTATACATTATTGTACTTGGGAAATTTAGTTTTTGGGTTATATACCTTCCAAGTGTTGTGAAATATACATGTTATATATGTATCAAGGTTTATGTGTATCGTCACAAGGTGACCTTATTATGCAGGGGAGAAAGGAATTTTTAATAGATTTGAGGGTGGCTGGGAAAGAACTCGACATTAGGAAAATTCCAGGCTCTTTGAAGATTTGCATGTCCATCTTTTTGCTTCTCACGACCTAATTCGGGAGGTAGTTTCTGTTCTATTTTCCAATTTTTGGTCACTAACCTAATGCAGTTGAGTTTTGCAAAGACTTATGCCAACATATGGCCTCGTTTCGTGTCAAGTTAGCTGATAGAATGGGAGAAGTCACTCGGATTCAGTATATGTTGAAGCAACAAATTAATTCAACTTTCAAATTTTTCCAAGTTAAAGATAGAAGATGACTAGTCATGAAGGAAACATGAAGGAAACGTATCCTCGGGCCCATCCTTCTTCACTAATCCATCTTCTACCTTAAATTTGGACAAACTTTGGAAGTGACATCTCTGGCTATTAATCGAAAAACATCCATCGGACCATAACTTGTTTTTAATGGGCTGGGCCTAAGGTTAGGCTACCAACCCAAGCCAGCCGGACAAAGGAGGAAAGCTCTGCACAGTCCTCCACCGACCGCATTAGACACCTGGCCAATCGATTTGGCGAATAAAGAACCTTTTCTCAAATGAAAGAAAATGGGATCATGATATTACCCACGCCACCGGATGTCTCTTACCTCACCGAGTCTTCAAAGACTCAAGTGGCGAGAGAACCGATGACTATGACGTGGCCTCACGGTCTATATAAAACAAAGGGAGGATTCAAGATGAGGACACTCAAACAATCAAAATGTAACTCTTGTTCAAAGAAACCTCTAAGGAAATCCCTCAAAGCCTTCCCGCATATAGACTTTGTCTCTATCTCACGCCGCTTTCTCATTCACACTACTTGTGTAGCTTGTGACTTTGAGAACTCAAAGACCGTAACCCCCTAGGATCATACATCCTAACTCCCGAGGAGTAGTGAATTAAGCTCTGCCATCAAATCATCCTTGTTTTGATAGTATCGATTAGAAATCTTAGGCCAAGGTGTCTTTGATTATTTCCTCGTAAGGAACCGCCTTTGAAAACCATCCCGATTTTGAATTAAAACCAACCCGATGGGTGTTTATTCAATCAAATAACCATTACAAGGTAATATTATTTAACTTTTTACTAAGTCTTTCATCACCGCTCTTACTTAACGTCTTTACTTACAAGTTTTTACTTTCAGTATTTCAATCCCCGTCTTTACTTTCTCGCCCACTATCGTCTTTTTTACTTTCCTATGTATGTGCGAGTGTGGAACATTTTGTTATAACCGCGATATCAAAATCCCATCTTAAGCAATCTCTCGTATAAACAATCGAGAGATATTAAAAGTCCTACAAGCAAGGCAAATAAAAAGAACCTAACCAAGACCTAATCTAATTAAGTCGCCAATCCGATGAACGGAAGTTACATTACTTGTGGCACAAGTACCTAATATATTTGTAAACTAACTTTATACTAAAACTAATATACATCTTATATTGCGTAATGCCAATAGTGGCACGCCCGACAAAACACACCAACGATAAAGGCTCCCATAAACATTCCTTCAAAGGAATCAAAGTGAAGCTCGTTGAACCAATCCGATAGAAGGTGCAAACCGGGACAAGCCAACGCGTATGCTCCTTGCCTACATCTTACAAAAAGGCATCGAACATATTTTTTGGCACGCCCGTGGATTACTTCTTTCAGCCGTTTATGCCTCCAAGTATAAAAGGAAAGACCAAAAAGCACATTTTCTCAATCTCTTCGCCTCTTTCTCAAAATGACGGAAAGGAATCTACATCCATCCCGACAAACATGGGTCATGAATACTCCGAGACCCAAAGCCTGTACCAACCTAAGCTTAAGCACAGACAGTAGAGCGAAGAATTGCGCCTACTCATGGCGTTGTGATGATGAAATCCAGTGGAGAAAATTGCTCTGTATAGCGTAACCGACATCACAAATTCCCGCACCTCCAATAACGTTTAGAATAAAATAGATCAAGGGGTTCTCACTCCTTTCTAACCAATTAAGTGGTATGAAAGGACTACTCGTGAGAGACCTATACCGAACTTGGGTGGAATGGACTCGTTCAAGCCACTCTTCCTTCCGAACGAGTCTCCTCTCAAGGGCGTAATGGAGGAAGAGAATAAAGGCTTTGTTACCCCAATCCGATGACGCACGATCCCTCATCGAAGAGAGGTTGGGGGCACTAAGTACCTCGGTGATTGAGCAAAGCCTATTTCAACACCAATGCAGGGAGCCACCACCAAACAATTCCGAAGGCTAACTAGGAAGTATATTCCCAAGAAGATGAGCTTGAGAAATTCCCTAAGGAGTTTGTGTTGGAAGTATGCCCACAAAGCCACTCATTTGATGTAATAGCTTGAATACTTATTGTATGAAACTATTATTTGTTTAATGAAAGGGCAAAGCTTATTGTTAATCACTATTTATTGTATCATGTGTTTAAGCAATGAGAGAATCCAAGGAATGTATTTGATCTAAGAGAGAGAAGTGATCTAAGTAAGAGATTAACGAGACCTCTCTTATGTTCATTCCTAAAACGTTCCTATTGCTAGACTACAATTGGGCATTGACAATCCGCCAAGGTTAGTATGTGTTGGCGTTAACTCAAGCTTCGAGTATGACTAGTCTCAAGTCATTTAGTGTTAGACACCGAGACAATACATAGGTGCTCAAAAGGTAATTGAGCACCGAACAACGATCAAAAGAGAGTTCGTACATACATGTCATGTGAGAACTTTTAAGTTGCAATATGCAAAGTAGTCCTTTGACCCGAGGCATCATAGATGTCTAATGATTGGGCCCTTTGATCTTGATCATGTCAAAGGCATCTCCATTGCGAGTGTCCACGACATTGTCAAATAAGCTATCTAGTCATGTAGGCATATGAATGCACAACAAGGGTCTCTAACCCTGCAGGAAGGAGAATAATTTCCCAAGATGTGATTCGAGAGTCTGTCAAAGCATGTGAATATGACTTAGGAAGTTTGTTTCAAATCATATTCAATTGAATCATATAGAAAAATATCACATTGGATAGTAGACATGAAAATAAATATCACCAAACAATGTGATTAGGAGTATTGTATTAGAGAAAGACCGTATTGCATTGTAATTGTAACTTGATAGGTTCTCCAACCACTCTACTTAGCTTGGGTAGCCATGACATACCGCTAGGTGTCACTCATGGTTTGTGGAAGCTCCGAGGATTAGCAAACACTAATCTTCATCAAAGTGAGAATTGAAATGGCTCAATTCACAATCGATCGTTAAGAGTAACAAAATCCCACCGCCTCGCTAATTGGAACCTAATGGATCGTACACCGAGTAAGGATGAAAGTGAAGATATAAAGGAATGGATAAGCAATTAAATTGTTTAATTGAGAAAGATCATGATTAATTAATTAGTTAATTAATTATACGAAAGGTTCGTATTGGGCTTTTAAGTTGGTTTTGGGTTTCGGGGCCCAAAGTGCTTTTGGTCCACACAAGGCCCATTGAGTTTAGGTTGTATGACAACTAAAAACTAAAATGGAAATTAACCCAATAACAATGTCAAAACCGCCTAGGAGTGAGTGGAGTGCAAGCTTGGGTTATTTACAAGTTTGCCACCACATGTGATGAGGTATAAAGGGAACTTTATAGCCATTATCACTTAAGGGGTTTTTCTTTTGGAGAAAAGGGTTGAAATTCTCTCTCAATTTCTTCAAGAGAGGCCGGCCATTTAGAGAGCAATTAGCTAGCAATCTTTGCTCCCTAAATCATCCATTTCATCTTCACACCTCATCCTTGGTGTGAGACTTAGAGACACTAAATTTTGGTGTTTGTGAGATCCTATCCCTCACATCCCCAAGGAGCAAAGGAGGTGACTTGAAGGCTCCACTTGGGTGAATCCCTCAGGCAAACAAGGATGAGCTTCAAGGGTAATGAATTTCCAAAACTTCACTTCTTTAATTTTGTTAAAGAGTCTATGGTTCACCATTCTCTAGGCTTTGAAAGTCTTTGGTTTTATGAATTGCTTTTGAATGCATGCCTACTTTAAAGTGTTATTAGTTTGCATATGTATTCAAATGTTCATCTATTGTTCTTGAGTAGGACAAAATTTTTCCTTCTCGCTTGTATACAAAGTAGGTCAGAAGAGCAAGACCCCCAAAAGCCATATATATGGCTGGGAGGATAGGCTTCAAATGCTAACTCCGAGAGAGGTGGACCTTGAACAAAGTTCAAGTGCAAGCCGAGGGCACCACTCTGTGCATCCCGACCGATATTATTGCCGAATATGGTGATAACATCGAGTTGGAGAAATGATAGCCGAGCTGGAAACGGCTAATCCTCGAGAGCAAGGCTGCTAAGAGGCCATCAATCAAAGGCCTAAGTGTATCGGCCGTATCCTCGCCACATTGACGAGCAAAATCCTTTCCCGATGAATTTTAAAGTACCAAACTTTCCCACTTTCAATGGGGAACTCATCGGTACCGTCCTTGAGCATATCGTGAAATACTCCAACGAATGCGTGGCGTTTGAGGATAACCCCAACCAAACTCGTAATCGTTCGGCAACTCTCTGTTGGGATGGCTTCTCATTGGTATTCCCATTTGGCCCCAAACTCCATAAGATCCCGGGAGTAGATGGAAGCGGCCATTCACGACCACCCTACGTGTTAGAACCCCGAGGTGACCATCAATGATTTGGTGGCGGTGAAGCAATTCGAGCATGAAACAACCGAGGACTCCCATAATGAGGTTCAAAAGAACTAAGATGAAATGTGTCTCTATGAGCATGACCAAGGGTTATAGTTCAACGGCTCAAGATCTCTTTAAGGGAAAACGTTTGGAGATGCCAAGTTTAACGACCTCCAAGAGATCGTGATGGTTGCCACCAAGTATGAAAGGTTGCCAGCGCAGGAGTCTCAACACGCACTCCTCTCGAAGGTGCCCTACTTCAAATCCAAAATGTGTCATTCAATCATCTAGACTTCGAGTTCATCGAGCAACCCGATGACAACAAATGACGTGTTTGAGGATTTAGAAATTTCTGTGGTCGAGATGTCGCCACCAAACCTCCCGACGGTCATTAAAGGATTGGTGAAACCGATTAAAGACTCCTGAGGCGGCAAATGATGTGAAGCTGAGGCTATATTCCCAACAAACGCCCTGTTCCGCAGTTACACCTTTGACCTTACCAAATCATCTGAGATCTTGATGAATTGGTGAAGAATAGGTGTATCGTTGGACTCTTCGAAAAGGATGCCCAAGCTTGAGGAGCTTAAAGGAAAGAAATATTGCAAGCCCCATTGCTCTTGGAATCATAATACCGTCAATTGCGTGGCGTTCGTGGATTGGATCCAAGAGATGATGTAAGGGGAAGTTGGTCTTGAAAGCCCCAAGCCAACATGGTGTGATAGACACAGAGCCTTCCCCGAGGTCCCGATCAACATGGTAAAACCTAATGTTACAACCTCGTCCTGTGGTTTTTATAGAAATTACCAAAATACCCCTAATGTCAATGTTGACTTTTGTTGACATTTCGAGACGACTTGTAAAAATTCTAATTTTTTACATATTCTTGATGTACTCGCCGACACGCAGCGCGTGGGCGCAAGTGGAACTGAATTCCGGGAGTTCAACGAACGATTCACGGAACTTTAAAGTGTAGGGGCATTTTTGGTAATTTACCACTCCGGGGTGAATTAGGTTTTAAAGTTGGCTGCACAGCAGCCAACCTCCCCATTTGCTTCGCACGCTTTTCTCCCCTCTCTCTTTCTCTCTTCCATTTTCTCTCGGCCAAAAACGAACCGAAAGCCCTAACCTTGGATGAATCACAAACCGTTTGATCCGTCACCCAAAATTTTACCAACGCGATCGTCTCATCATTTTGACGGGGCTGTGATCTTGGAATCTCAAAACTTGAGCTCCGAACGTTCAAACCGACGTCTAACTGCTTTTCTAAACCGTCCTCGTCCATTTTCTCAGGTAAAACCAACAGCAAGGTAAGCCTCGAGACCATTACCATTGGTTTTATTGGATTGAGTAGGTTCAACTCGATATAAAGAACGTCCAATTTGGTGCAGTTTTGAAGGAGAACGGAATTAGGTTTCCTGGAAGCTTCAGCCAATTTCAGGCCATCTGGCCACTTTTCCGGCCTCAAATTGGTATGAAAATATTCTACTCCTCAATACCTTCAATTTGATATATGGCACGTTAAATTTGGCCAAAGAACTAGTAGTTATGGATTTTTGAAGTTTTGGGACATAATCGGTAATAAATTTGCATTCGCGAACTGCACCCGCGGGTGCGGCGGCAGCTCCGGCGACCGGCGAGGAAGGGGACGACGGAAAATTCGCACCCGTAACGAAATATTCCTAACGCGCGCGCATCTTCCGTTAAAAGGTATATTCCGTTAATCCCAACCCGCGCCGACGTCGCCAGGCGCGTGGCCGGCGCGCAGGGCGCGTGGCCGACGTCGCCGCGCGTGGGACGGCGCGTGCAGGCGCGTGAGGCGCGTGTGGGGACACGTGCCGTCACAGGCGGCGCGTCCGGGATCAAGCTTCCGACGCGTGGCGGCGCACGGCGCCGCGGCGGTGGACGGCGGCTGGTTTTCAGTCCAAAATCATTTTTCTAAGCTCCATTTTCGCTAAAATATTATTATTTTTGGGGATTTTTCTTTAAGGCCAATTTTTAATTTATTTTAGGGTAGTTCTTATTTGTTCCCTAATATTAAATAATAGGTAATTCTTCGACTCCGCACACCGAGGGAGGGCAACACCGAGGGAGATTCACCCCGATCACCTCGTGAGTGGGACATTTGCTTTATTAAATGGATTTTATGTTTAAAATTAAATATGATTTTGATTTATATATGGTTTAAACGGTTTTGAGGCATGTTTATTTATATATATTTATTAATAAATATATATACTTGTTGATAATTATTTATGTAAAACACATATTTGTTCTATTTTATGGTATATATATTGGGAAATGGATATAATTGGTGATTGGGATTATTTATCAAGTATGATTATAAGATACGAAATGGTTATACTTCGATATCACTTTTGCATAAATATTAAATGATATTTTATTATATGGTTTTGAGGGAAATATTTATTTATGCAATACTTGATATTTGGGAATTATGAATGGGATTTTGGCTCCTATATCTATACACATGAGTATGTATGTATGTTTTCAAAACACACTTGGTATGCTTTCACTACGTTGTAGTACTGTTCTCACGGCCGTAGGGACAGTTCTCACATGTTTGGGTCGCACGCACTGCATTCGTGGGTATTTTCCGAGAAATACCTTTTAGTGCAAGCTTGTCTTACGTTTATTGTTGTTTATGGGGAAAAGGCCCCACTGTGCAAGGACTCGTGTGACGCGGTCGCGGCGCAAGCTTACATGTGTGTGGTACTAGAGTACAAATTATTGGATAACGTATTGAGCTTGTACTATGATTGAGAGGCCGTTCCTCAACCCGTACATGGGTGATCGCGTATATACCTCCCGTGTTGGTTTTCCATTGCTCCAGAGGTCTGGAACTATGAAATGGTGATTTATGAATGTTACACCTTGGAATGATTTCGTATACTTTAAAGTATCTTTGAACTATACTATGATAGTATGTTTCGACGATATACCGGTTTTCAAACAGGGGGTTAGTATGTTGAAAAGAGAAAGGTTTGCTAAAACTTTTATTTTTGTCCACTCACACTTTTGTTTTCTTTGCGCCCCTTCAAAGACATAGTGATAGTGCATCCGGCGCAACAGGATTTTGCATGGCGCCTTCCGATCATCCATCCCGACCATGTAGGGATCCACCTTTTCTTCGCTTCTAATATTTCCCCAGCATGGATGGGAAGACTTGAACTCTAAATATTATTGTTTTCTCGCCGCTTCAAAATTAGTACGCCCGAACCATATGCATATTGAAATCGATTTTACAACTTTATTACAATTTAATTTTGCTACACTAAGTGTTGTCATGTATTTAATGGTTTGCCACTTACGAGTGTCGGGCTTTCAAAGACGCTCGCACTCCTAGATCCACGGTGTCGAGGGTGGGGTGTGTCACTCCAACCGGCCAAAAAGTGGCCAAAGGAAGGAAACATTGGACCTAACCAAGAGAAAGCAAGGGCTTGTAAGGGCCATCGGATGTGAGAATTGAATTCAACCCGATAGACCAAAGGCTTACATACAAGGTGGAGTCAGATTACATGCAAGTGCGAGCACGAACTCCGTGATACCGCCCAAGGGTCAAGTATTGACTGTGGACTTGGTCAAGAAGAGAAGGAGTGAGACTCCGTGCGATGAAGAGTCCAATCAATAACTATGGTCCTCAAGCCCCAGGAGCCACTACCAAGAAGTAGTATATTCCATCTGATTGGGGGCATCAAAGAAATGTAAAGAAGACCCCCAACAATCCGTAGGATCGGTAGGAACATCGAATCCAGGAAATGGGTTCCCAAACTAGTAAAGGAGAGGCTTACACTACGTAGGAGGTCTTAAAAGTTAAAATTCCCAAAGAAGCTGTAAAAACCCCTACCCCGAGCAAGGTAGAAAAGCCGGTTGAAGTAAACTGGAAATGGCATCTGCTGGCGTAAATGGACGAGCCGAAGAGGAATTGTCCGTAACAGCCAAGAGGAAAATCCAAAGGAAGTATGGAGCATTCATGCAAGCTTAGACTAACGTGAATGAAACCATCTACAAGCAAGGTCAGCGATACCAAAGTTGGCCAAAAGATTCGATTGACTCAAGTTTACGTCCCTATCAAGGGAATGTAAAATCAACCCGAATGAGCATAAGAGGACCAAGTAATGTTCAAAATGTTAATCCGATCGCCAAGAAGGCAATAATAATCGAGACGTAAGAGACTTTCTCTCGCGTAAAATGGATTACGACATCCAATGGACAAGGACAAGATAGATGAGGTTCCCACCGAAATGAACAATCAAGCCGATTATGGCTCCGAACTGCATTTATTATTGCCCTGGGTCCGTGAGCAACGAGGGGAGGATCTTCCGTGAGGCTATTGAAGATGAGCAGTCGTGAGACCAAGCAAAAAATGATTCCCGACACCGAGATGTGTCAAGCAAATCTAAAGAAGAGCTTAAGCTGAAACTAATGCCAAAAAGTCTAATTTTGACATCAACATGGGTTTACGACCGTCATCTTTCTTTCATGCCGAACCCGATCAAGAAGGGACTCTTGAGGGAGATTACATTTCGGGTGATCCTTCCCCCATCACCTGTCTCTAAAAGCCAACGCAAGATGTGAGAATTGAATCTCAATCTTCTAAGAAGCGATAAACAAATCATGGAGGATACATGATGAAAGGATGATTTTTGCAAGGCCAAACTAGAAAATGGCTGCGCACATGAGGCCTATCTATATGACTCGCTCATCTAGGAAGTGAGCGTTCTTTTCAAGGGGTGATGACTGATGAGGAGCATCGGTGAATGTCTTGCCAATAAAGATATCAAGAAATTAAATCTATCCTGAGATTTAATGCCAACCGTAAAGCTCCGTGTCTAACTTCTCCGGGGCATCACCAAAACCGTGGTGTTATACCTCTGTGGAAGTAGACTTGGGATCGAAGAAGATTATGGTGGTATTCTTCAGAGTGGAAAGCACTCGCACGTGACACTGGGAAGGGACTTGGATACACGCTCCCAGTATACCGTCCACTTCCACCAAAGAAACATTGCCATCTATCATGAAGAACCTTCGTAAGGGCCTAAGGGTTTCTTAGAGTTGAAGCAGCCGATTCACGGTCTGCCTTTCCGACAACAAACATATCGGAGGCAAACTTCTACAATCCGTATGTAGGGACATTCCGATGTACGTAAACCGATAAAGACGGTCACCCTCACACTGTGTGATGGCCCAAAAGCTCCTAACAATAAGGCACATCAATGACCCAAGAAGAATGGACCGACCATTCTTAATTCCTAGCCTACAAGCCTTATGATAAGTACAACCTGACAAAGGGAAAGGGATAGAGTGATGGCAATCCAATCACTAATCCAGAGGTTAGAGAATATGGAAAAGAAAGAAGGGCACTAAAGAGATTTCACCAAGGAGATGGTCAAAATCATGCCGTACTGGAACCAAGGAAGAAACTGTCTGGTTTGGACATATCAACCGTTGATACGATGGTGCATAACGGAATACACCGATGAGTTAGAAACCAAGCTTGAAATGTCGAGTTTGTTTTGGGCGAACCGTATAGACCAATGCCGAGGTTCAAGATTCCTTTGGAAACCATTGAGCTAGGGACATAAGGTGATCCTGTACAATCAGATCGAAAGGGCTTGTTATCCCGTGACTATCTGATTGAACCGATCAAGCTATTGACAGAGTTCGCAGATTGCTTTTGCATGGCATTACGATGAGATGCCGTGGTTGATTCAAATTGGTAGAACATAGAATGCCAATCAAGGAAGGGTATAAACCAACAAATAGGCACCCAAGAGAATGTCTAAGGAAATTGAAGGAAAAGTACAAGAAGAAATAAAGAAACTAAGGCAAGAGTTCATTGTGCACCGGCCAAATATGTAGAATGGTCATTAATATTGTACCCGTAATAAAAGTATTGACCAAGGCGTAAGAGTTTGTAATGATTATAGAAATATTAATGATGCTACTCCTAAGGATTTCTATCCGATGCCTATGTCGACATGCCTATTGATGCTATAGCCAACCATAAAATTTTATCCTTCATGGATGGAAATACCGGTTATAACCAATCCGAATGGCCGAAGAGGATATACATAAGCATGCTCCCTTCGCATGTCCCCGGGTCATATTGGAGCCTTTGAATATGTAGTCATGCCCCTTCGGTTTAAAAAATGCAGTGGGCTACATACTTAAAGGGACAAGAATGCCATCTTCCATGACCTCATTACACAACCTAGAAGTCTATATTGACGATGTAGTGGTTAAATTCAAATCCGATATGGGATCACCTAACACTTAAGACAAGTATTGGAAAGGATGAGGTTGCATAGGTTAATAATGAACCCAAAGAAAATGTGCTTTTGGGGTAAGGGCATGCAATTTCTTAGGGTTTTTAGTACATCAAAGAGGTATAGAGGTACACAAAATAAGGCCAAGGCAATCATAGAAGCACCTTCACCAAGAAATAAGAAAAATTCAAATGTTGCTAGGAAAGATCAATTTCTTGGAGGGAGGTTTATTGCAAATTTGGCCGGAAACTAAAACCTCTAATCCCCACCGCTAAAGCTCCAAGAAAACATGTAAAAGTTTGAGCTGGGACCAGTCACCTTAAAGCTTTTGATGAGATAAATAAAGATATGGCGTAACCACCCGTGTTGATGCCACCAAAGAAAGGAAACCTCTTAAGCCGTATATTTTAGCCTTCTAAAGAATCAATAGGTAGTCTCTTAGCCCAAGACAATGATGAAGGTAGGGAGTAGGTCAAGCCTATTATTCGGAGCGTGGGTTTGACTAATGTAGAAACAAGATACACCCCGATGTATAGAAACTATGCTTAGCTATATATTTTACAAATAGCCAAAACTCTCGGTGCATTACATGTTGCCATGGGCCACACCCACATAATTGCTAATACGGATGTGGTTAAATACATGTTATCTGGGCCAATGATGGTCGGTCGGATTGGAAAATGGATGCCGGTTCGCGAATCCCGTTTCGATATGTGCCTCAAAAGGCTATTAAGGACAAGCTATTGCAGATTTTTTGGCGTCTCATCCAAACAATCCCACAAAGGTCAAAGAACAGTCCTCCTAAAATATCGTAGTCACTAGATAATTCCGAAGTAATCAAGCAAGGAAAGGATAGTTTCTTTCCGATATTTCCAAGAATAGTAGCCAGCTTTATGACTTACGCCTTAGAAATTGTTCTTTGATGGTTCCCGCACTGCACAGCACATGCAAGAGTAGTACCGTTAGTCCTAAGGGCGGTAACATCATTTTTCATTCCATCCGGACTTTGATGGCTCGACTAATAACCGAGCCGAGTATGAAGCACTCATCACTCCAAGTTGGAATTACTAATGGAATTTGGGGGCACCAAGTGTAGATATATTTCACATTCGTAACTAGTCATCACCCACTGTAAAGTATAAATGCAAAAACTTAGTAATGGCTAGTTACATGGGTGTTGGGTCGGATACTTGGTAAAACCTGGAAGATTGTAGCCATCACAGAGCACATTCCCGAGAAGAGAATTTGGCCGCCAACTATATGGCCCAAATAGCATCCGAGTGCATTCAATTTGGCCAAAGCAAAGGAATGGGTTGAAGTCCAGACGATCACTTCTCCGTATTTGATAGAGAGTTTGAGATGGATGTTATGCAAGTAGAACCGGAAGAAGACCTGGCGGGTTCCACTACTAAAACTATCTCAACCATCCATCAATATAGACAAAAAGGAAGCCACGGACTCAGCTAATCGAATTATTCAATATGGGATAAAGATCTAGTAAGAAAAAACACCGATGGGTTTCTACCGAGATGCTTGGGAACTATTGAGTTCCATGAGACAGGCTGGCCGAGGTGCACCGAAGGAATTTGTGGTGCTCATCAAGCCGGGATTAAAATGCGATGGCTAATACGAAGATATAGTTATTTTTTGGCAAAGAATGGAAAAGGATCGCTATGAGTATGCCAAAGGATGTGAAGAGTGCCGTAAACATGGTCCTCTTCAACATGTTCCAAATGCATCCCGATGAATCCTGTGGTCGCCATGGCCCTTTAGGGCCGGGCCATGGATTTCATTGACAGATATATCCTCCTTCCTTTAAAGGACACACGTTATCATCAGGTTTGCTGCATTACTTCACCAAATGGGCAAGCCGTGGCTATCAAGAAATTATTCGCAGAAGTCATTAAGTTCATAAGAAGCAAGATTTTGCCCAGACATGGGATACCAAAAAATTAAACTATCGTGAATCGATAAGGGACCATCTTTTTATATCTAAAGAAACAATGGACTTTAAGAATTCAAGATCAAGTTGATACGCCAAGTCCATATTATTCGCAGCCTAATGGGCAAAGCCGAGGCTAATAACAAGGTCTTGTGAACATCATCAAGAAGATGACAGATGATAATCCTAAAAGATGGCATGAGAAGTTGGGAGACACTTTGTGAGCCTATAGGACCCTCTAAAAGGTCTGGCATGTGGACCACACCGTTTGCTCTAACTTATGGCCGTGATGCGTGCTTCCCATGGAATTTAATGATGTCTCTCGAGTTCGAACCAATATGGTCTGCACTCGATGAGTACTTACAAGCTGGGTGTGCCTGGAGGTGGAAATGTGGATGAGGTCCCGCCTCGAAGCCTTGAATAAAATTCGGCAAAAGTGCTAATTAAGGGCTAGAGCGTATGACAAAAAGGTGAAAGGGAAAGCTTTCCAACCCGATGAGTTGGTATGGAAGGCTATCCTTCCATTTGGAACTCAAGTCCGAGGATTTGGAAAATGGAGTCCAACTTGGGAAGCACTTTTGATTGATCGTGTGGACGGGGAAGTGGAGCATATAAGTTAAGATCAAAGGGAAGGAGTTCAACAACAACATTCCATAAATGGAAGTTCTTGAAAAGTATTTCCCAACTCTCTCGGGATGTTAGAGATATTCATTTGGAGTCATCGGATTAGTAAAACAAAAGTGAGTTTTTAGGAGCCTTGTTTGGACAATATTAGATAGAAAAATAAACTTGTTTTTATTATAGGATATGAAATCTGTCTATACAACCTAGAAAAACAAGCTACAAAGAAGAAAAATCCAAAATCTAAAGAATGAGCTAAAAGTTTATATTGCTCGAATTCGCTCTAACCCTAGCCTCCAATAGCCTTGGTCTATTGGCCTCACTCCTCTTCTTTAGCCGTGCGTGGGCCATCTCGAGTTTCAGCTTGAATAGGAGATAAAGCTTCGAGCTTGATCCCTCAAAAGATCTTCTAGGTCCGATTGTTTGGCCTTCGTAAGATTGACTTCACTAGCGTGAGCCTCAAGCCCGTTCTGGATACGTTGGACAGCTTCGTCACCGATCACCGAGCATTCACCAAGGACTGGAAGTCGGGAGACCTTCGTAATGTGAGCTAATGAAAGCTTGAGCTTCCCTTGCCTTAGAAATTGCTTCCTCGTAGCTCCTGATGTGCTTGACCACCATGGTCAAGCAAGAGAGGAAAGAACTATAATCGATTGGAGGAAGCAACCCGACCTTGCCAACAGATTGATGGCATCTTGAATTTTGTGGGTCGGGTTCGCTACTACATCCAAAGCTGGAAGTCCCGGCCAACCCAAGACTCACTATATTCTTGGCATCTTCAATATCTCTCCGAGGAGTCTTGGTGGAGGCTCACTACTCGGCCCTTTATATTGGCTAGTCAAGGAGGATTGAAGGTCTAGACTCGAGATGGGGCTTCCGGAGGAGCGTGCCCATTGATGGCTCGCCACCCTCATCTAAGTTGGAGACTCGCAAAGGAAGTCAAGACAGAGGCCGCCACCCTGCAGCTTGGAGAAGAAGGTTCAACCCGCGTGAGGATTAACACAAGTTAGAGCCACAAAGAGACTTTATGTTAGAGAACTGGGAAGTTTATTTTAAAAGAAACATCTTACCTCTCCCCAGCTTCAATCGCAAAGTTCTTGAGAAACTTGATCATCCCTACCACTATTGGTGAGATGACCAAGGTTTCTTCCACTCCACCGTAGGCCGAGGCTTGAACATCGGATTGCTCCACAAGGTCAAGATTGCTGGAGCAACTTGTTCATCACAAGAAACCCATGGACTCGAGGGAGCGGCATGCTCTTCCCACAGACTAATGACATCTCCGGTGGTGGAGGAGTAGAAGGCGCCCGGAAAGGTGGAGGGCCTCGTTGTGTTTTGGAGCTTGGTCTTCCTCCCCGAGTAGATCCAAAGAGAAACTAAGAGTTTTTGACGAGTTATCAATCCGATGAACGATAACTATAAAAAAACAAAAGGGAAATATAAAAGTTTTCATCGGAATAGTCAAGTACTCTTTATGTCCAGGCTTCCTTATGGTTTTTTCTTTTAGCCTCTTTTCCGAGGTTGGAAGCGCAAAGGGAGGCTCACCGGTTTCCTCACACATTGACCCCGAGGACCAAGCCTAAAACTTCACGACGCCCGTTTGAATCCCGGATTATCTCTTCCGATAAGGAACAAAACTGAGCAAAGCGACACTACAGCCTAACGAGTAGAGACATTTGTACTATGTCCCTAACCTAGGCCGAAGTAAGGGCCTGCGGATTGGCTCGCTTCAAGAGCCACAAAAGGGATTGGGAGAAAATGTCAACCTACATCGTAAAAGAAGCAATTAGTACAAAGACTAAAAGGAGAGGTTGACGATTCAATACCCTTCAAAGATTATACACACTACCCGAGGAGGTGGATCCTCAAAGGGTCTTCATCTTCCTCATACCATCTTCATCTCCAATAGTTCTTCATCTTCTTTTAAGGCCTATCCGAAAAGATAAAAGCTAATCAAGCCATAAGAGATGGTTAAAAACACAGAACCAAAATGGTTTTTGTTGGAAGCAAAGGAACTTACCGGAGGGAGAAGTAGTTGCAATAGGGGAGATTCAACAACATCAAGCATCGGGAGTGTGGGCCGGAGTAAGAACCGAAGACTCGGCTTCCTTCATTCCCTCAGGGTGAATGGTGAACAAAAAGAACCGCAGGCCGGCCTCCCTTCGCCCGCCGTAGGCTTCCCGTTTTTTTGGACCGGCCGGGATGGACCAACATGAGGTAGGATGGGCCGCTAGGACCTCCTTTCACCATCATCTCCGAAGAGATCTCCAAAGATATTGTTGTTGTAAGGCTCCATGCCACCGCAATACTGCATAAGGCACAAGCCGAGGGCGCTAAAAGAATCATTCGACAACTGACAATGGAAGAAGTAACCCGATGACAAGGGAGCAAGGTGAGGCCATCAATCGTGGCCTTCTTGTTCTTATTGGCCAGCTCCCCGTGCGAAGGTCCGATGGAGTTTGGGAGTTCATGTTGCTCCTTATATTAAATGCTTTGAAGAGTTTGGTGTTTGATTGGACGTGGATCTTCCGTAAATCTCTCCGTGAACCGTGTTTCCTACCAAGTATCAAATTCTTGGGTGCACCGGACATTGAATGTGTCAGTTTGGTCCGTGCCTTTGCACCACAAACACTCTTCCTTGCCTCAACCATCCGTGCATCCGCGCTTTAACCCGAAACGAAGTAGCTCCATTCGTGTTGTGATGTGTGAGGCTCTAGGATGGTCTCGCTAAGACCAAACTGGCGGCAAAGGAAGTCAGTGGTATACTTCAACCCCGTGGGTGTGTCTGGGATGCACGAATCTATGCCCCAGAGAGATCTCGAGTGGAAGATAGCTAAAGAAGTGCTTGGCAAAGGTAGAATCCTCTCAATCCTTCAAAATAATGATCTCTCTCGCAACTAGGGATACGTCCCGGTGACAGAGAGCCCCCATTCTTTCGCTTGTCCGAGTCTGCACTCGAAATAATACGTATAAGCTGTAGATGGAGGTCTATAGCGGCCGAGGACTTCGCTTGAATTGTGAACAGCTTGCATCACAAGCCGATATCGTATTCTAAGTCTAGGGAAAGTACCATTGCAAATGCATCTATAAAGATCCAAGCAGGCCCGTTGAAATTCAAGCATACATGAGTTTGCAGCCATCTTGGTGCATCATATGGCAATAAGGGAGCCAGACGAACGGCCCTATAGCCAAGTCATTGAAAGAATGGAGAGTCGAGGCCAGCTAAAGAAACCATTCCGCCTCGACACTACTCGGGATGCACGGGGATGAAACCCGCTCAAGAAATACACCAGAAATATATATGTTCCCTAGTAGGGTCTTGGGCAAACAAAACTGACCGTAGTACTCCAGATAATGGCCAAAAGCAAGTGGTGCTCGTTGAAGGCGTTGTCGTTCCACCTACAAAGAATCGGCAGAATCTGATTGCTTTTTTCCCGAGCAAGATTGGATATGTGGAGTTGCTCCAATCACCGGTGACATCCACCACCCTTCCCGATGGCTTGAGCCCAAAGAGCTGGGCCATGTCCAGATGATTGGGACATAGGGCCACACTCAAGTCAAAGGTGTTGGTGGTAGTGTTCCAAACATGGCAAAACTGTAAAACTGGGCAAGACGGGGTTCTTGCGCAATCTTGGTCATCTCAATCAAATGAAAGATCCCGTTGGCCTTCCACCGATCACCATACCGCGGGGCCGAAGACGACGACCCAAGGTGACCAGTGAGACTCATATTCTTCCTATCGGATTCGGCCCTCATAGACAAAAAGGTGAGGGTACCACCTTTTCCACCGTAATCTGTGAGGTCTTCCAGTGGCGCATGGGAGGCTGTGGGCAAGTCCAAGGCCTCGTATCAACCGATAGACGACGTGTAATGAGCACGGGGTGATAGCTAGCAAGGGCCGATGGTGTAGGCACCATGGAGAGGGGTCAACGTCGAGGCAAAGGAAGGTATTGTGGAGACAGCACTCGAGGGTTTGTGCCCATTTCTCGTTTGTATTGTTCCAATTTTCAACAAATATATCAGTTCTTTCTGGGAACCATTGTTGAAAGTGAGAAGTTGGAAGTAGGGCAAAGGTAGCGGATTTGGGAGAGTTGGAACCAAGAAGGAATTCCGAAATAAGAATTTGGGGGCAAGACATGAATAGTGCCTTTCCGTAAATCACGCTTCTAAAGGTGGAAAGTTCGTACAAATCAAAAAAGTGTGCAATTAAGGGCCCCTGGCCAGAAAGCTTTCTAAGTAACGGTTAGTGGAACCGTTTTGCACTAAAACGTGTTTGTAAGGCGCCAAGAAGTGGCGTTTTATCACCGAGTTTGGAGGCGAAATGAAAATATCAAAGCGTCTTAAAACTTAAAAAGGGCCGATGAAACGGGGCTTATTTAAGTTTAAAGGGAAAAGTGGATTTTTCCAACTTTATGGATTGTTAGTATTGTTTATTTTAGGTTAGTGAGTTTGACACACCCCACCCTCGATACCCACGTGGATACCGAGTGCGAAAGGCAATGGGCCGACACTGTAAGTGACGAAGCCATTAAATGCATGACAACACTTAGTGTAACCAAAATTAAATTGTAATAAAGTTGCAAAATCCGATTTCAACAGTATTATGGGTTCCCAGCGTACTAATTTTGAAACAATGAAACAATGATAACCGAGTTCCTTAGAATCTCTATCCACAATGTGTGATGGATATTATTATAGAAACCGAAAGAAAAGGTAGATCCCTACATGGTCGGGATGGATGATCGAGCCGCCACGCAAAAATCCTCGACTGCGCCATGCACTATCACTATGTCCCGGGGGCGGGGCGCAAAACAAAAGTGTGAGGACAAAAATAAAGTTTTAGCAAACCTTTCTTCAAACATACTAACCCCCGTTTGAAAACCAAGATATCGTCAAACATACTATCATAGTATAGTAGTTCAAAAGATACTCTTTAAAAGTATACCGAAAATAATTCCAAAAGGTGTAACATTCATAAACCACCATTTCATAGTTCCAAGAATATATAGACAATGGAAACCAACACAATGGTATATACGCGATTACCCATGTAATGGCTGAGGAATGTACTCCTCTCAATCACCGTACAAGCTCAATACGTTATCCAATAATTTGTACCTAGTACCACACACATGTAAGCTTACGCAAATGCTGGCCACACCCGAGTCCTACGTAGGGGCCTTTTCCCCATAAACAACAATAAACGTAAGACAAGCTTTCTACCCAAAGTATTTTCCTAGACAATGTCTCCCCGAGTACAAAGCATGTGTGGACCCAAACATGTGAGAACCGCTCCCACGGCCGTGGAGAACGGGTGCATTTCACAACGTAGTGAAAGCATGCCACCAAGTGTGCTTGAAAACACATACATACCATGTGTATATAGATATAGGAGCTAAAATTGTCACATCTCCATCCCGACGAGCCAGGTGTCGAGAGGTGATGGCCGACACGCGTTAGCGCACGAAAGCCAAAAAGAAAATTAGTGGAAAAGAAATGAATATTTAATTGAATAAAAACAAATAGAGTGTGGAAGAATTTTAGAATACAGAACTAAAGGTGAGGGATACAAGAATTATACAAACGTATAAGAATCCCTACATTGTCATACCACCGCGCCATCGACGCCGCAAGCTCCCGCCTAACCAACTCCGGAGGGGCGCAAACATAAAACGGTGAGTGGGTCAAAAAGCAAAGTTTGATAAAACCGTTGTTTTCAAAGTTTATAACCCTCGCTTTTGAAAAACAAGTATAATTTGAAAATACGCTATACCCGTAGGCATGAACCTCAAAATACCGCCGTTTAAAACGCCTTGCAATCCCCGATAATACTTATCGGCATTTCATTCACCCATATGTAAACACACATGCCCAAGTACTAAACCACGAGGAACAAGCTAGGTATAAAAGTAATACGCCGAGTACTACAATGACGGGCGTAGGGCTCAGTTGCTGTGTCACGTGTGCCAAAGGCACACACAAGTCCGAGTTGCTCAGTGCAACCTAAGACAGCTAGTACCTACAATGGATCCAAAGCTGCGTAGCGTGACCGGTTGGGTGACTACTCCTAACGCCGTTGCCAGTCCCGGCCACAAGACTCGAGTACTAATACCCGGGGGTGTATACATCTACCGATGAGCAAACAAACATGAAAACATGTATGGCAGCACAATACGAATGTTCTACCTCCAACATTCGTAATGAATAGGCATCTACTAACAATTCTTAAGAAAGCGTTTCTTAAAAAGCCATACGTATATACATATACTTTATCAAAGAAAGACCCACTCACTCACCTCGTAGTAGTCTGGGCCGAAGTACCCCATTCCGGGTAGCTCCCGTAGTACTGATAGGCCCCACCTATACGAGAAATCACCTAAGTACAATGATTAACTCAAAAAGGTAGCGAATTAACGAAATAATTACACCTATCCCTTTGCTTTTGTAATTTGGAGGTCCAAACACCTCAAAATTAACATGCATACTACCCCGGGAGGTAGTGTACACGTCGTCACGAGTCGACACGTGAAAACAGACAAAACGGACCTCCCACGCGCTCACGCGCGGTCGGGAAGGTCTGAGCCTTTGGTTCCACTCGCGGCCTCCACGCGCAGCCTCACGCGAAGTCGGCCAACTCAGCCTGGCAGCCTGCCAACGCGGTTCTACCGAGCCATTAACGCGGCTCAGCCAGTTTGTTTAAGCGATGACGCCATGCTGATGCCAAGAATCTCAGAGTGAATTGCCCGGGCTGACAAGCGCATGCCGGCTCAACCCGGCCTCGATGACGTCGCCGCCGGCCATCCTCGCCAGATTCCGGCCGCGGCGCGCCACCGGCCGGCCGTGCCGGCCACAGCGGCCGTCGAAACTGGGAAAAGATGCCGATTCTCGGGTGTAAAACTTCAAAGCCTATATCTCACTCATTTCTCAACCAAATTACATGGATCCAAACGGCAAAATGAAGCCGAGTCAAGGGAATCGAATTTACCTAACAGGAGGCCAAAACTGGCTCGAGATGGTTGGAAATTGAAGAAAGGTCCATCAGTTCAAAAGAGCCGATCTCCGCCCGTCATTTCACGGCCAAACCTCGGCGCCTGGGAGCCCGAGCAAGGTCCCTCCTCGGGACCCCTGGGAGTTGATCAAGCAAAGAACCGTGTGGACCAACGAGGTTGAAATCACGAGGAGCCTCGCCGGAAAAGCTCGGGGTGTCCAGAGTAATTTCCGGACTTCCGGGCCGGGCTTTCTCTGGGTTCCCACGTCGAGCTCACAAGCCTCGCCTCACCGAACAAGGGGAGCTCAAGAAGGCATTTGGCCAAGAGAGGATGGTTCGAAGTGAGCCTGGAGAGGAAGAAGGTTTGGTGTTTTTCTTGCAGAGAAGAAGGAAGGAAGGAAGGGGAAGAAGAGGGAAGGGACACGGTCCAACTCTGCACCAAACCCCCAAAATCGTGGATAGCCATGTGGCTCGCAGCCAAATGGGCCTCTACCTAAATAATTCAAAATGGGCCAATCAATTACTGAAACGCCGAAAATCAACGTCCAGAAATATTCGTCAAGTCCGACACGTGACGCTGTCAAAGGCCTACAATTGCAGACGACTTGCCATGTCGAAAAAAACACTGGATGCGTCGTACGAGTTACTTACACAAAAGTCAACCGAAAGTCAACCTGTGGGCAAAACGTCATTTCCCATGACACTTCCGGGAATAAAATAAATTAAAACTTTGAACGGGCTGTGACAATCTACCCCCCTTATAAAAATTTCGTCCCCGAAATTTCCATAAGAAGTACAATAAGGTAGATTGGAGTACAAAACTATTCACAAAACATCTTCTCCGAGCCGTTCCCCCGAAAGGGATGCAGGAGAAGAAGACAAAAGTCAGAACCGAAAGCTGACCAACAGTGCTCCGACGTCACCACAACCCAAGGTGACACCGGTGCCTCGAAGTTTAGTCAAAAGAGGGATACGATTAGCCGGAAGGGTAATCAGTCGTCCGAAGGACTTCTGACAGAGGGTACCAGTTACTACGTTTGCACGACCGGGAGGTGGTAATCGATAGTGCAATCGTAGTCACCCATCAGGTACATCCGACTCCTTTGACTGAGATTGAGGTCTCCCAGAGAGAAAAGAGAAGAGAAGAGACGTCTCAAACTTTGGTGGTCAGTGAACGGTTAACACGTCTCACCAAAGAGAAAATGTCGCCAGAACTTCGGAGTAAAGATACTGGCAACGAGCTTCGAATCATGGGTATGATAATTCATCTCATACGGTTTCAGTCGCCTGAAGGCATGAGAGACCATCCATCCATGCTGTATTAGCACGCAGACCAACCCGCTCAGTGACGCATCATTGTAGAACACAAGGTACCGCCGTCGTTGGAAAGTGCTAATACAAGAACAGGAGTAAGACCAAACTTGAGCAGTCGGAGATTTGCTCGTGGTCGTCGTTCTACACGAAGGTTAACGTTCTTCCTGGCAAGTTTCGTGAAAGGCAGAGAAACAGAAAAGAAATCCTTCACGAAACGTCGGTAAAGACCGAGCAAGCCAAGAAAGTTTGAATCTTGTAACACTTCTGCGGTCGCTCCCAGATCCCCGACAATGTAACCATCTGGGGATCGACAAGGATGCAATCCGCAGGAATCACATGTCCCAAGAAAGACACATGATTAGGCCAGAACTGGCATAAGCTGAAAAGTTCTTAAACTTTAACGAAATCATGCGCAAAAGTGCTTTTGCATGATCGGTCCCAGAATTGGAATAAGCCAAAAGTCAACCAAGAAGACTATCACGAACTTGTCGAGATACGGGCGAAGTACTCGAGTCATCAAGTTCATGAAAGTTACAGGGGCGATTGTCATCCCGAAAGGTATGACAAGAAAACTCGTAAGGTTCGTAACGAGTCCAGAAAGTGGTCAAGTAAACAAAGAAGTTCTTGATCTATAGCTGACAGTAATCAGCCCACAGATCGATCTTAAAAGAAAACAAGTGCACTTCGGAGCTGGTCAAGGAGATCATCGATTCTAGGCAGGGGATAACGGTTTTAATCGTTGCTCGATTCAATTGCCTATAATCGACGCAGAGCCTTAAAGTACCGTAACTTTAAACGACAAACAAGACGAGAGCTCCACAAGGTGAAGTGCAAGGCAGAAAGAATTCTTTGGCATAAGTGCCTGAAATTGAAAATCTTCAACTCCCACCACTCACGTGGAGTCAAAAGATAAAAGTAAGGAAAAGAGAGATACGTTCAAATACCTGGAGAGATCGATGGTGAAAACCACTTCTCGATCAGGCGATAATCCAGGTAGATCGTTAGGAAAGATTCCAAGAAATCTTGTTGACAAACGGTACTTCGTCAACACAAAGAGAAATTCCACCACACATGTGGTACAACCACCACAACCAGAACTCAAAAGGTTCGTTCACTCGTAGCTGAGAGTCAGCCTACGAGTCGATTTTTTTTTTTTTTTTTTTTTCCCGGTGCTCGCCGGTAAACGTCACAGTCGTTATGCCAGGTGGCAAGAAGGTGGTCAACCTCCGCCGACAATCCACACTGGCACAAAAATTGAGGTAACAATCCATTCCTAGGATTCCGTCGAAAAACCACGACATCCAGAGGAATGAAATTGGCAAGCAGACTTGATTAGCGATGATAACGGAGTATCACCGACAATCCCAAAGAACAAGACAAACTTTGCCTTACGGCATAGGGATTCCAAATCGTACCCGAAAGGAGTACAATAGGGTCGAGTAGTTTGAATAAACAAGAGTGAAATAGCTGAGTAGGTAATACTTGGGTCCATTTGGATCTCAAGTAATAAGCCCAAAGAAAGTTTAACGTTTCCGAAACAAGATCGGAATCGTTCAGAGTATCGTATTGGTCGAAAGTACAACTCGTCCAAGAGCAAACAGCGTTCCACACTGGAACTGCCAGGCACCACCAGGATACAGAGTAGCGTAACCAAAGTACGGGAGAAAGGTTCCAGAGTATGGAATGACATTGCCTTGACAATGTCCGTCTCCACCGAAAGTAGATTGTTGATAGAAACTGTTCGTCCAACTTACTGGATCAGAACAGGCCAAAGGTAAGTTTTCTTGCCGGTACTGCGGACACTGGTTAGCTCTGTGTCCCAATCGTCCACAGCCATGGCACACTTGAGTTTCTTGCGTACACTCACCAAAATGACAAGTGTCGCAACGATGACAAACTGAGCGACAGACTGGGTGGAGTTACCCAGTAAACGGAAACGGAATCCACTAGTAAATCACTCACCACGTTAAGATGAAGTTGATCCACTACTGGATGATTCAGAGCTGAACTTCCACGTTGAAAAACAGATTCTTTCGGAGACCGAAAGAATAACTGCCCGATACCCAACTACTGGGTGCAAACTGCCGATTCGGGTTTTGGTGTTTCTCGGCCAAACGCCACCGAGAATGGCCGAGCAAGGTTCCTGGGGCTTTCAGGAGTTAACTGATGATTAGTTTAAGGTACATAAGAGTTGGTTTCACCAAGAAGTGGCCGAAGTTCGAAATTGAACCTCGCCGGGAAAATTTCTGAAACTGGGTTTCAAAGGTTTACTTGGGAACAAGTAGTTCAGGGTCAACAAATTGAGATCGGCAAAGATGGCGGTAAGGCCAATGATCTCCCATAGCCAAAGGAATGGCTCAGAGAGAGCAGAAAGAGAGCTCGGGTGCCTAGAGTAGATTTTGGTTAAAGCAGAAACCGAAAAAAAAGAAAGATGGTAACTTGATTAGCCAAGTGAACCAGTAACGGTGAAAAGTCCTCATCGGCGTTCGAATACAAAGATTCGATAAAAAGTCAAACTGTGCTCAGACAGTGGATACGCCGCAATTAGAGTCAAAACCGAAGTTATTTTCAATCACCGTCACTCGTGGATATGCAATCCATACCGTCGCCAAAACGATTAGTCAAGATAGCCGCACCTGCACAAGTGGGAAGATGATCGATTTGAATGACAAAAGTCATGAGTGGAAAGAACATGTCGACACCAGAAGTACGAAAAAGTTCTTCAACGTTTGAAGGAAATGAGTCACGACAAACAAAACAGTCGTAAAGACTTCACACAGTTAAACAACACCACGAAGATGGATATTGTCCAAAACTACCGAAAAATAGTAGTCACGAATTGTTCGAGAAAAGTCGACCGACAGGTTCAGTTTACGATCATCGAAAAGGTCATTGCAGTCGCCACGTGCGGAAAGTAAGAAACAAGAATTTCACGGTGATACTTCTCCATTTCCGAATGAAAATGGAAAGTGGTTGAACCAATTCAGAGGAAAAATCCGTCTCCAAGCCTTCACTGCTAACAATTTGAACATCCGCTGACGTACTCAGCGATGGTCAAAACAACTACAAGGAGTAGAAAATGCGTCCAAATAAGCAACGCCAAAAAAAATACGCGTTACCCGAAGGTAGAAGTCGTTGATTTAAGTGTAAAACACTAGCAGTGCGAAGGAATTTGTGAAACTAAGTCTCACGAATTAAGTCCACTGGAACTTGTTGAACACGAAAATTAGTCAACAGGTTCCGCCAACGTCAACGCCTAGCGTTGTCCCAAGGGGAAAGTACTTGATGAAAGATCATCCGTTGTGTCAAACTGACACCTCACTTTGAAATACGACAACTGAATCAGTTTCCCAATTCAGTGCGATTCCATCGGAAGTTAATAAAGAAAACGTCATGTGTCACACGTGACACCCAAGTTCCTCGTCAACCAAGCTCCAGGTCGCACGAGTCAAGTACGAAAATTCTACGCGTACCGAAAAGTAGCGACAAACTGTCGAAATCGGGGAAAACTGCCCGAAACTGCGTAAAACCTGACGTCGAGGTGGTATGACACTAAGAAGAACTTAGAATTAACCCAAGGGAAACAATACACCAATGGTGTAAAGTTCAGAAAATTCTCGATTCCAGAACAAAGAATTCACGAAATTCGAAGTCTGATACCACAGACAAGTACGGAGTACGGAAAGAAGAGCCTAGGTTACGAAAAACCATGCTCTGATACCAATTTGTCACATCCCGATCCCGGACGAGCCAGGTGTCGAGAGGTGATGGCCGACACGCGTTAGCGTGACGAAAGCCAAAAAGAAAATTAGAGAAAAAGAAATGAATATTTAATTGAATAAAACAGAGTGCGGAAGAATTTTTAGAATACACAGTAACCAGTGTGAGGGATACAAGAATTATACAAACGTATAAGAATCCCTACATTGTCATACCACCGCGCCATCGACGTCGCAAGCTCCCAGCCAACTAACCTGGAGGGGCGCAAAACATAAAACGGTGAGTGGGTCAAAAAGCAAAGTTTGATAAAACCGTTGTTTTCAAAAGTTTAGTAACCCCTCGTTTGAAAACAAGTATAATTTGAGAAAATACGTCATACCCGTAGGCATGAACCTCAAAATACTGTCGTTTAAAACGTTCGGGTACTCCCCGATAATAATTTACTGACATTTTCTCACCCATATGTAAACACACATGCCCAAGTGGCTAAACCACGAGGAACAAGCTAGGTATAAAAGTAATACGCTGAGTACTACAATGACGCGAGTCTACGCTAAGCGCTGGTGCACAGTGCACACAAGTCCGAGCTGCCTAGTGCAACCTAAGACAGCTAGTACCTACAATGGATCCAAGCCGCGTAATGGGCATCGGGAGGCGACTACTCCTAACGTCAAGGCTAGTCCCGGCCACAAGACCGAGTACTAATACTCCGGTGTATACATCTACCGATGAGCAACAAGAGATGAAAACATGTATGGCAAGAATAATACGAATGTTCTACCTCCAACATTCGTAATGAATATGCATCTACGCTAACAATTTAAGAAAGCGTCTAAAAGCCATACGTATATACATATTACTCTTTATCAAAGAAAGACCCACTCACTCACCTCCTCGTAGGTAGCTCTGGCCGAAGTACCCCGTCCCGGGTAGCCCTGTAGTACTGGATAGGCCCCACTATATGAGAAATCACTTATAATGATTAACCTAAAAGGTAGCGTAATTAACGAAATAATTACACCTATCCTTGCTTTTGTAATTTGGAGGTCCAAAACACCTCAAAAATTAACAGCTGCATACTACCCCGAGGTAGTACACGTCGTCACGAGTCGACACGTGAAAAACAGACGAAAACGGGACTCTCCCACGCGCCTCACACTGCCATGCACTGGGAAGGTTTGAGCCTTGGCTCCACTCTCATGCCTCCACGGCACCACGCGCGAGCCTCACAATCCTGAGCCAAGTGAGTTTGGCCAACGCTGTACTTACCGAACGGTCAACGCTTCCTGGCCGAGCTGGGCCAACGCGGCCTGGCCAAGCTTGTTTAAGCCGATGACGTCATGTCAGACAAGCCAAGAATCGGCCTCGAATCGGCTCACGACGCCGCGATGCTTCTACCCAACCCGGCCCGATGACGCCGGGCCACGGCCATCCCCTCGCCAGATTGCCGCCGGGCGCCGCCATCGCTGCTGCGTTTCGCCGGGCTGTCATTGGCCGCCGGACCGGAAAGATGCTTGGATTCGTAAACTTCAAAGCTTCTATATCTCACTCATTTCAACCAAATTACATGATTCAAACTAAGAAAATGAAGCCGGAGTCAAGGGAATCGAATTTTACTCTACGAGGAGGCCAAAAACCGGCCCGAGATGGTTGGAAATTGAAGAAAGGTCCACGGGTTCAAAAGAGCGCATCTCCAGTCATTATTTCACTACTAAACCTGCCAAATGTGGCTCGAGCAAGGTCCCCTGACCCCGGAGTTGATTGAAGCAAGAACTGTGGACTAACGAGGTTGAAATCGCCGAGGAGCCTCGCTTGAAAAGTCTGGTGTCCAGAAAATTTCGACTGGCCGCTTTCCTTGGTTCTACGTCGAGCTCACAAGCTCGGGCCATCAACAAGGAGCCGCAAGGCATTTGGCCAAGAGAGGATGGCTCAAGTGAGCTCTCGGGGAGAGGAAGAAGGTTTGGTGTTTTTCTCAGAGTAGAAGAAGGAAGGAAGGAAGGGAAGAAGAGGAAGGGACACGGTCCAATCCCGGCACTAATCCCCTAAAATCGTGGATAGCCATGGCTCTGAGCCAAATGGGCCCCACCAAATAATTCAAACAAATTTCAACTGAATTACGGAAAACGCTGAAATCAACGTCCGTAAAATATCTGTCAAGTCCGAACGACGCACGGCTCAAGGTCTACGAATTCAGACGACGAAAGCATGTCAAAAACAATTGGATGCGTCGTACGAGTTACGACACAAAAGTCAACCGAAAGTCAACCCAGGGGCAAAACGCCATTTCCCACTTCCGGAATAAAATAAATTAAAACTTTGAACGGCCGTACAAAATCCCATTCATAATTCCCCAAATATCAAGTATCATTGCATAAATAAATATTTCAAAACCATATAATAAAATATCATTTAATATTTATGCAAAAGTGATATCAAGTATAACCCATTTCATATCATATAATCATACTTGATAAATAACCAATCACCAATTAAATCCATTTCCCAATATATATACTATAAATAGAACAAATATGGTTGCATAAATAATTATCAACAAGTATATATATTTATTAATAAATATATATAAATAAACATGCCTCAAAGCCATTTAAAACCATATATATAACTAAATCATATTTAATTTTAAACATAAAATCCATTTAATAAAGCAAATGTCCACTCACACAAAGACGGAGTGAAATCTCCTGTTGCCCTCCCTGTGCGGAGTCGGAATTACCTATTTAATATTAGGAACAAATTAGAACTTCCCTAAAATAAATTAAAATAGGCCTTAAAGAAAATCCCCAAAAATATTATTATTTTAGCGAAAATCTAAGCTCCTAAACGATTCCTGAGTCTAAAACCTCTACCGCCGCCAAGATCAACACGTCACGGAAACTATTTCTGGACGCTACCACACGTGCTCCGGAGGTGGCCTCACGCGCGGCCACGCGTCTTGCACGCACCGGCACGCGCCGGGCACATGTCGCCACGCTACTGCTGCAGCCGCACGGCCGGGCGCGTGCTCACGCCGCTGGCGCGTGTCTCCACGCGCTGCGCGTGTCACCCACCGCACAAGACGTGTCCCCACGCGCGTGGCCGACGCCACCACGCGCCCGCCGACGCGTTAAAGTTAACGGAATATACCTTGGACTAATATCGATGTGTCACAGAATATCTGCTACCATTGACGGAATATTCCGTCATCTTCTTCCTTTGCGCCGGTTGCCGGAGCCGCCCGCCGCGCCGCGTCTCTGCCTTCGCTCTACATTTTGGAAAATAATACCGATTAAGTCCCAAAATTCAAAAAATTCATAACTCCTTCTGCTCCTTGGCCAAATTGAACGTGGGCCATATATCAAATTGAAGGTATTGAGGAGTAGAATATTTTCATATCAATTTTAGGCCAGGAAAGTGGTCGGAGATGGCCTGAAATTGGCCGGAAAGTTTGGAAACCCTAATTCCGTTCTCCTTCAAAACCGCACCAAATTGACGTTCTTTATATCGATTTGAACCTACTAAGCCAATAAAACCAATGGTAATGTTCTCGAGGCTTACCTTGGTCTGGTTTGCACAGAAAATGGATGGCAGCTTCCCCAAACCGCTCCGACGCTTCTGGGCTGAACGTTCGCCGAGTTTTGAGATTCCAAGATCACGCCCCGTCCAAAATGACGACGATCGTGTTGGTATGGAATTTTGGGCGACTGACTGATTGTTTTGTGACTCATTCAAAGTTAGGGTTTGCTGGTTCATTTCTTGGCCGAGAGAGAAATGGGAGAGAAAGAGAGAGAGAGGTTGGGATCGTGCGTGAAACAAATGGGTCCCAACATAGCCCCCATCCGTCTCCTTACCATGATTCCAAATCCAGGATAGGAATCAAAAGTTATTCCATAACAATAGGAATCCGGTTTCCAGCCAAACCCTAATTCCTATACACGGAGTGGTAAATTACCAAAATGCCCCTACACTTCAAAACTTCGTGAAACGTTCGTTTTAACTCCGAATTGAGTTCCGCTTGCGCTCACGCGTCAGACGATGGTAGCACATCAAGAATATGTAAAGAAATAAATTTTTACAAGTCGTCCCAAAAGTCAACAAAAGTCAACATTGACACTATGTGGTATTTTGTACTCTACATAACTTTGGGACGGGTTGTAACAGAGTTAGTAATGCATAAATAGGTTATTTTTCAAGGTCCTGTTTGAACAAAAATTAGGTAGAAAATAAACCTGCTTTTTATTATAGATGTCTGTTCGCATAACCCAAAATAAACTAGAAAGAAGAAAACTCATACACTAATATTCAGCCCTACTCTAGCCTTCCAGTAAGAAATTCATGAACAAATTATTCTTCAAGTCCATATTTATTCTCAAACTCCCACTTTGTCCGTGGTTGAAGACTCGGAGAAACCGAAGTGCCAAACCGAGATGGGGAAAATGTGTTTGGAGGATGGGACTTAAAATTGGTGGAGATCCCGGGAGTTTCACCGGTCTCTAGGAGATTATACCCCAGACTAAAGATGTGCACGAGGGTGGGGCATGATAGGATCCCCATGACAATCCGATCACTAGTGCCAGGTACATTAGGATGTGGAAACAATATGAAAGTTGGAACAAGCCTCAAGGGCCTCGTTCATTTTTTGTAGGTATTGTGCAAAATTCTCACTAGAGACATACCTAATTTCTCTATAGATCATTGGGCGATGATATAAAATTGAAAGGAAGGAGAGAGATTCTCGATGCCGAGATGCACGATGCTCGATGCTTGATATGCCGCCAAAGAACGCACATATAAAGTGCGATACTTGTCACTCCGATTCTAAGGTAGTGGGAGATTACCAAAGAGTCTTAGACTTGACCAAAGCCTGGCCATAAATCCGCTAAATGAATTCACATAGGGGCATTGAATAGTTGTCACACATTCAAAGATAATGGAGTAGTCCCAGCTATCTTAACTTGACTCAAAGCCGATCACAGAAACTAGCTTTTGCCAAGTTTAAGGGGGCAAATCAAGCATAACTAAAATATCCATTGGGCCATAACTTGTTTTTAATGGGTTGGGCCTAAGAAAGAAAGGCCCAACCTGCCAAAGGGATTGTAAATGGAGTGGAAGTCCGAATAAATTCCTCCACCGGGATCGCATTTAATCTGAAAGCATTAGACAATTTGGAGGGAATCAGACTATGAATAAAGAACCTTTTCTCAAAGGGGGAGTAGGGTCGATCAAGGATATTATCCATGCCTTGATCGGGATTAAGCCTTACCTCACCGAGTCTCAAAGACAAAGCAAGGCAGAGAAGTGACGGCTATGACTGGCCTCATCGGGTCTATATAAACAAAGGGAAAGTGACACTCAAACAACCAAAAACAAGACTCTTAAGTTCATAAAGAAACCTCCGAGGAAACTCAAAGTTTTCCCAGATTACAGACTTCGTCTCTCATCTCGCCGCTTTTCTCATTCACAATACTTGTGTAGCTCTGTGACTTTGAGAACTCAAAGACCAAAACCCTAGGATCATACATCCTAACTCCCAGGAGTAGTGAATTAAGCTCCGCCATCAAATCATCCCTGCTTTGATAGTATCGATTAGAAATCTTAGGCCAAGGTGTCTTTGATTATTTTCCCTTGTAAGGAACCAGCCTTGAAAACCATCCCGATGGAACTAAACCAACCCACGGGTGTTTATTCAACTGAAATAACCATTACATGTAATATTATTGAACTTTTTACTTAAAGTCTTTCAATAATTAGCTTCATTTAACGCCTTTACTTACAAGTCTTCTTACTTTCAAGTATTTCAATCCCCTCGCCTTTACTTTCTCAAATTTTAATTATCGCCTTTACTTTCCTATGTAGCGCGCTGAGTGTGGAACATTTTATATAACTAGCTTTATATCAAAATCCCATCTTAAGCAATCGTATAAACAATCGAGATATAAAAAGTCCTAATAAGCAAGGCAATACAAAGAACCTAACCAAGACCTAATCTAATTAAGTCACCAATCCGATGAACTAGTTACATTACTTGTGGCGCAAGTACCTAATATATTTGTAAACTAATCCTATACTAAAACTAATATACATCTTTCTATTGGCAGCATCACAATAGTGGCACACCCGATGTACACACCAACGACAAAGGCCTCATAAACATTCCTTCGAAGGAATCAAAGTGAAGTCGCTGCTCAACCAATCCGACAAGGTGCAAACTACTGGCTTCTGGCCAACGCATATGCTCCTTGCCTACATCTTACAAAAGGCATCGAACAACATCCGCCTTTTATTCAACATGCATTGAATCTAGTGACTTGTCCAATTCAATCTCGTACACCAAACATGGCCATAATGCCGAACGTTAGCTGACTTATATATGATCGAAAATAATATAAAACCAAGTGGTGTTTAATTGTTATGGGTAAATGGATCCCTAGAACTTTAGATCCATCCGGAAAGTTGTAAACTTATATATTCTTGTGCGTACATGGCCATGGTATCCTTGGAAGGAAACTTCTACTTTTTATATTTGCTTTAATATTTTTCCTTCGTTTAAAGTCCCATCACAGAGTTTGAACTTGAAAATTTTGGAAATTTCCAATTTTTGGGATTATGTTTCATGTATTATATTGATTTCGAAATTTTATCATGTAGTTGTGACAAAAAGAAATAAAAAGTCTGCCATGTCAAGGTTTTCATTAGGTGAATGTGTCCATTCTAAACCACTTTCCTCACCCTCCTCGCCTCTCTACCACTGGGCTTTTATTTTATTTGTCTTATTTTGTGTCCTTTTGAAGCATCTTAATTTCTCAAGCTTGTAAATTGTTTAGGGAAACAAAGGGTGCTTGATACCTTTTCTTCTCAAACGTATTGACCGTAAGCAATTCGTGAACTCTAAGGTTGAGATAATTCATTGTTGTATCCGAAGATTTATATTAATTGCAAAATATGTAAAACGGTTGGGTTGATGATCACCCTAAATCCATCTCCTGTTAAAATATCGTGATGAAGTCAGAAGTGAAGTTGTGGAGTTCATGAACACTTATCCCATTAGTCAAATCCAGGCGCAAGGTTGGTTGTGGCTATACTGCCTCCAAAATTTTCCAAGTTTTCTCATCGATAAGCTATGTATAAGGTGTTTACACTGAAAAATACCCTTTGGATTTGAAAGACTTAGTTGGGATTACTAATTAGTGGACCGAGCCTAAAGCGGAAAGGCCCACCAACCGAGAAACTCAAGAAAGAAGGAAGGAAATATCTCACAAGTGCTCTAGCATCATGCCTACCTTGATAAAGAACATTCAATGCAAAGATGATATTGGCGGTATGGAAAGGCATTCGCAGGATGGTCAATCCGTATGACAATGACCACTGAGTCAATAAATAATTAATGCAATATCCAATTGCCCATATATCTTTTGAGCTGACTTATAACTGAGTATCGGATTGGAGCTCTGAACTCAAAGGCCCAAATTTCCTAAACTAGTAAAGCAAAAACAGAAAGGAGTCCAATGCATTTAATGCAAATTCAACGAGCAAATTGAGGAAAAATACTGTACTAATTAAAGAACCCTTTCTCAGCCGAGTAGCCGACTGTACTGCGATGTTCTTCTTCTTCCCAATCCTGGAGTACGCGGCGTGGGATGACGTGGATCCTCATCGCCTATATATACAAGAGGTTATACAGAACATTACACTCAAACCAATTCAAAATGTAACTACATCGCTCAACCCAACAGAAGAAACGCCCGGGAGGAAACCCTCAAGCCCTTCGCGCATAAAAGATCTTTATCTTTATCTCGAGACTCTGGTCCGCACTACTTGTGTAGCTAGCGACTTTGAGAAGTCTAAAGGCCAAATACCAAGATCATACATCCAAAACTCCCCCACGAGGAGTAGTGTTTTGCTCACATCCAACCTACTGGGCGATAGTATTGATTTGAATCTTCGGGACTGCAGGGTCTTCGACGGTTTTTCCTAGGAACCAATATCCTAAACCCTTCCCGATAAGCTTAATAGACCATCCTTGATGGAACTAAAACCATCCCGACAGCCGTTATCCAAAGCCGATTTAACATAAAATGTAGTAAAATGGATATTACCTTAATTAATGTCTTTACATTCAAATCTTAATTACAAGTCTTTATATCTGCCAGCTTTACTTTAAGTATTTACATTCAAATTTTTACTTCACAAAGATTTACATACAGCCTTTACTTATCCGTCTTTTTATTTTTATTGTTATACGTGGGAGGTTCTTGGCTATAACAAGTTATACCTAAGTCCCATCTCAAACTATCTCGGTATAACATCAAGAGAGTATAAAAGTCCTTAATGAGCAAGGGCAACAACGAACCTAATGTAGCTCATATATATATATATATAAGGCGCCAATCCGATGAACGAGTCATATTACTTGTAGGCGCAAGTATCTAATTAAACAACACATCTTTCTATTGGCAGAGCCAATAGTGGCACGCCTGATAAACACCAAAGACAACACAAGGCCTCGCGAACATCCCTCCGAAGGGATAGGAGCTGAGCCTGTTGGATCAGGTGCCAAGTAGAAAGGTTCGGGACCAGCGACCGGGCCGACTCGATATATTTCGAGCCTGCACCTCCGCAAAAGGCTGCGCGAACATATTTTTGGCACGCCCAGTGGGACTCCTTTCTTGACGTTTTATGCCCAAGCATAAAAGAAAGGATAAAAGAAGCTTATTCTCTCAACCACAGCTTCAGATGACGGGAAAAGACGCCACGTCTATCCCTACAGACTTGGGTCAAACTTCACCTGAGACCCAAGCCTCCAGCCAGACGCCCAAGAGTAGCATGGAGGAACTCCAGTCCTCCATGATTCAGATGATGAAGACCATGGAAAGAATTGCTTTGGACAACAGAACAGATATCAGAAATCTGTGTACTTCATCCAATAATGTCCAAAACAAGATCGACCAGGGTTTTTCAGTCCTTTCTAATCAACTGACTGGATTGAAAGGATCGTCTGAGAAGCCAGTATTGAACATGGGTGGAATGGAGTCGTTCAAGCCATTCATACTTCCAGCAGAGAGTTTACCTCTCAAGGGCAGGTTGGAAGAAGGGGGCAAGGGATTCGTCACCCCTAATCCTATGGCACATGACCTTTCATCTGAGGAAAGGTTGGAGATGCCCAACACTTCGCTAGTGACCGGGGAAAGCCTGTTTCTGAATCCTGTAGACGGCACAACTAGCGGAGCCCAGAAGGGAAAGCCGGGGAAATATATTCCTAAGAAGACGGAGCCTGAAAAGTTTCCTGGCGGTTTCCCTCAGAAGGGAAGACCTGCTTTCACTCAGAGAGCAGGATGGGGAAGAGCACAACCACAAAAGCCACATATGGCTGGAAGGGGAGGCTTTAACCCTAATACGTGGAGAAATCCTGATATTGAGCATAGTTCAGACGGAAGTCAGGGAGGTCTCCACTATGGACAAGAAGATCCCGACCTGGTATTATTGCCTGAAAAAGGCGATAATGCGGGGTTGAGAAACGAGATAGCCGAGTTAAGACGGCTAATTCTCAGGGGCGTCAGGCCAGAAGTGGCCACCAATCAAAGGCCGGTATATCAGAAACCGTATCCGGCCTATATTGACAAACTGAACCCCTTCCCGATGAACTTTAAGGTTCCTAACTTCCCCACTTACAATGGGGAAGATTCATCGGCATCATCTTTGGAGCACATTAGGAAGTACTCCAATCAATGCGTGGCATTCGAGGACAATCCCAACTTCAAACTCCGTTTATTCGGAAATTCATTAGTCGGGATGGCGTCGCATTGGTATTCCCATTTGGCGCCCAACTCTATCCGAAGTTGGGACCAGATGGAAGCAGCCTTCCATGATCAATTTTACAGGATGGAGCCAGAAGTCACAATTAATGACCTGGTGGAAGTCAAGCAGTCTGACCATGAAACCACGGAAGACTTCGTCATGAGGTTCAAACAGACCAAGATGAAGTGTAAGTTTCCCATTAGCAATGACCAATCTGTGGTCATAGCTCAAAGGGCGTTGAAGATCTCCTTACGTAAAAAGTTTGGAGATGTCAAGTTCAACGACCTGCAGGAAATCGTGGTGGCTGCTACTAAATATGAGAGGCTGTTGGCAGAAGAATCCCAGCACAAGCACTCCTCCAAAGTGCCCTTCTTCAGGAAACCTGCTGTAAATCACCTGGATTTTGAATTCATTGAGCATTCCGATGGTTCAGGTGATGTTTTTGAAGAGCTGGAGATTTCCGCGGTCGAGATGGTTCCACCAACCACCCCAATGATCATCAAAGGGTTGGTGAAACCAGTGAAGGACCAAAGGGCTGCCTTAGAAGCGGGAGGCTATATTCCCAACAAGCCCCCTAAGTTCCAGAGCTATACGTTTGACCTTACTAAAACGTCAGAGATCTTTGACGAATTAGTAAAGAACAGGTGCATCAGGTTGGATCCAGCAAAAAGGATACCCAAGCCTGAGGAACTAAAAGGGAAGAAATACTGCAAGCCCCATGGCTCTTGGAATCACAGTACCGTGAACTGCGTGTCGTTCCGGGATTGGATCCAGGAGATGATTAATAAGGGGAAGTTGGTCTTGGAGAAGCCCCAAGCCACTATGATGGTAGACACTGAGCCCTTTCCAGAGGTTCCAGTAAATATGGTGAACTTAAATTGGCCAAGAAGTGGCCAAAGGAAGGAAACTTTAGACCTCGGGAAAGGGAAGGGTTCTGCAAGCGCCAGTCGGGATGTGAGAATTGAATCTCAACCCGACAGACCTAAGGCGTTCATCAAGGGAGGAGTTGTGCTGTGCAGCAAGTGTAAATGCGAGTGCGAACTCCAAATTCCTGCTCCTGGGACAGTAATAGACCAGGACCTGCTCTGAAAACAAGAAGGGTTGAGACTCAAAGAAATGAGGAGTCCAGCTAGAAATTATGGTCCATATAGCCCTCGAGGAGCACCTCCCCGGAGCAGCATCTTTGAACGGATTGGGGGCATCAAGAGAAGAGCTCAGCAGGAAGTTCCCCAATCATCGATCAGACTACCATCAACCTCGGAAACCAGACGATGGGTTCCAAGGCCAGTGCAAGAACGACTCACGCGCCCAAGAGAAGTCCTAAGGGTGAAAATCCCTAAGGAGGCGGTGAAAACCCCCATCCCGACTAAGGTGGAAAAGCTAGTCGAGGTGGATGGAAGATGGTACAGAGCCGGAAAGAACGGCCGAGCTGAAGAAGAGCTGTCTAGAACAGCTAAAAGGAAGATACAGAGAAGGTATGGAGCACATATGCGGTCCCAGACCAATACCTCAGAGGCCTCCACCAGCCAGGCCAATGTTAAACCGATGACAACGGTTCCGACAGCCAAGGCCAAACCGACAGCAGATCAGAAGGCCAAGGCTAAAGTGGTGACTACCCAGAAGGCAAGGGTAGTGCATACTTATGTTCCTGTTAAGGGGCAGAAGTTTAACCCGATGGAACATGAGAAACCAGTGAATGGTGTCCATGTCGACACGATCGGGGTGAAACCGATGGAGGTGGAGGCTGGAGAGTCTTCACAATCGAGAGCCATGGATGTGGGAATCCATTTTGGGTCAGTAGATATGATTGACGAAGTCACTACTGAACCTGAACAGTTGTTAGACTATGGCTCCGATCCCGACGAGATGCTTCCAATACAAGCTAATGAGGAAGCATTCCAGAGGGCCATCGAAGAAGAGGAATCAGAACAGTGGCTGAGGAGTTTAACTGCTGACAATGAGGCCAGACAAGCGGGTCGGGAAGGTGAGAAAGAATGTGAAACCAATGATGAGACTCCCAACTTGGTCATCAATATGGTTTTTGTCCTTTCTTCAGCCTTCCATGCTGAACCCGATCAGGTGGGAACACTTGAGGGAGATTACATCTCAAGTGATCCTTCTATATCATTAATCACTGTGTCTGAAGGGCAAGAAGAAGATTTGAGTGTCGAGCCTCAATCTTCGGATGGAATCTTAAACAAATCATGGCGGATTTATGACGATCAGATGATCTTTGCAAGGCCAAACCAACAAATGGCTGCGCATATGAGGCCCATCTACATAACAGCTCATATGGAAGGAGTTCCCTTTCCAAGGGTAATGATTGATGGAGGGGCTTCAGTCAACGTTCTGCCGGTGAAAATGCTGAAAAGGCTAAATCTGACCCAAGCAGATTTGATGCCTACAGAGAGCTCGGTGTCCAACTTCTCTGGGGGCATTACCAAAACCTATGGTGTTGCACCCCTGGAGGTTGACTTGGGATCGAAGAAGATTATGGTGGTCTTCTTTGTTGTGGAAAGTACTTCTGTGTATAGTGCTTTACTGGGAAGAGACTGGATACATCAGTCTTTATGCATACCTTCCACGCTACACCAACAGATTGCCATTTACCATGAAGAACCTTCAGAAGGTTCGGAAGGGTTCTGGGAGCTGGTACAGGCCGATCCACGGCCAGTCTTCCCGATAGCCAGCATTTCAGAGGCAAACTTCTATAATCCGTACATGGGGGCATTCCGATGCACGGGAGCTGATAAAGACGGCCGCCCTACACAGGTGACGGCCCGAAAGCTCTTGGAATCGGGTGTATCAATGACCCAGGAAGAATGGGACCGACCATTCTTGATCCCTAGCCTCCGATCTTTATGATAGGAACAGTCAACAAAAATAGAGATCGAGTGATGGCTATCCGATCACTGATCCAAAGGCTGGGAGAGTACGGAAAAGATAGGCGGGCACTTAAAAGGATTTCATCCAGGGAAGAGGATGGAAATCATGCCAGCGCCTCAATAATCACGGAAGATGTCATGAAAGCCTTAGACATATCAGCCATCGAGACTGAAGCACAGGCAGCTGAGTATACTTATGATTTGGATTGGCCTGATGACCTTGAGCCAAGCTTTGACATATCAGAGTTCGTTTCAAGTGAACCAGATCAACCATTGCCAGAAGTCCAAGATCCCTTAGAAACCATTGAGTTGGGGACCGAAGATGATCCAAGGCCAATTCGAATCAGTACCCTGCTGTCCAGTGAGTATCGGGTAGAGCTGATCGAGCTGCTAACAGAATTCAAGGACTGTTTTGCATGGCATTATGATGAGATGCCAGGGCTAGATCCAGCTTTGGTGGAGCACAGAATGCCAATCAAAGAGGGATACAAGCCAATCCAGCAAGCAGCAAGACGAATGTCTAAGGAAATAGAAGAAAAAGTCCAGGAAGAGATAAAGAGATTGTTAAAGGCAAAATTTATTAGGCCAGCCAAATATGTGGAATGGCTGGCTAATATTGTACCTGTAATAAAGGTTTTGACTAAGGCAATAAGAGTTTGTGTCGATTATAGAAATATTAACGATGCTACTCCTAAAGATTTTTATCCGATGCCTATGTCAGATATGTCTATCGATGCAGCAGCCAATCATATGATTCTATCCTTCATGGATGGAAATGCTGGTTATAATCAAATCAGAATGGCTGAAGCAGATATTCATAAAACTGCCTTTAGATGTCCTGGCCATGTTGGAGCTTTTGAGTATGTAGTCATGCCCTTCGGATTGAAAAATGCCGGGGCTACATACCAAAGAGCCATGAATGCTATCTTCCACGACCTCATCGGTCATAATTTAGAAGTCTATATCAATGATGTAGTAGTCAAATCTAAAACCGATATAGAACACCTAGCAGATTTGAGACAAGTGCTAGACAGGATGAGGTCCCACAAGTTAAGGATGAACCCGAAGAAATGTGAGGGCGGGCAACTTCTTAGGATTTTTGGTTCATCAAAGAGGAATAGAGGTAGATAAGAATAAAGCCAAGGCAATCATAGATGCACCCTCGCCAAGAAATAAAAAGGAACTCCAGATGTTACTTGGAAAGATTAATTTCTTGAGAAGGTTTATTGCGAATTTGGCTGGAAAGCTTAAGCCTCTATCTCCGCTGCTGAAGCTCAAAGAAACGGAAAAGTTCAGATGGGAAGTCGGTCACCAGAAGGCTTTTGATGAGATCAAGCAGTACATGGCTAAACCACCGGTTCTAATGCCACCAAAGAAAAGGAAACCTCTTAAGCTGTATATATCAGCTTCGGAGGAGTCTATTGGCAGTCTCCTAGCCCAAGACAATGAGGAGGGTAAGGAGCAGGCGGTTTACTACTTAAGCAGGAGTCTGACTGATGTGGAAACCAGATACACCCCAATTGAGAAGCTGTGCTTAGCTTTGTATTTTACATCGGTCAAACTCAGACATTACATGTTGCCATACACAGTCCACATAATTGCCAATACGGATGTGGTCAAATACATGTTATCCAAGCCAATGATGGCTGGTCGGATTGGAAAATGGATGTTGGCTCTGTCAGAATTCTGCTTCCAATATGTGCCTCAGAAGGCTATTAAAGGACAAGCTATTGCAGACTTTTTGGCATCCCATCGAAGCAATTCGATAGTGTTGAAAGAGCAACCTCCTAAGATATCGGAAGCAACAGTATCCAGTCTGCTAATCCGAAAGGAAAAGGATGCTTCTTTCGAGATTTCCAAGAATATAGCCAGTTTATGGCTTACACCTTGGAAATTGTTCTTTGACGGATCCTGCACGAATAGAGCCTCAGGTGCAGGAATAGTATTGGTTAGTCCTAAAGGCGATCATTATCGTTATTCATTTCATCTGGATTTTGATGGCCTGACTAACAACCGAGCCGAATATGAAGCACTCATAATCGGATTGGAAATACTAATGGAACTGGGGGCACCAAGTGTGGATATATTCGGAGATTCCGAATTAGTCATCAACCAACTTACTGGAGAATACAAGTGCAAAAATTTGGTGATGGCTAGTTATATGAGTGCCGTCGGATTCTTGATAAAAACCTGGGAAGATTGCATTACAGCAGAACATATCCCTAGAGAGGAGAATTTGGCTGCCAATGATATGGCCCAAATTGCCTCTGGAGTGCAAGTTCAGTTTGGCCAATCCAATGAATGGGTTGAGGTTCAAACAAGGTCACTTCCTTCTGTATTCGATAGAGAATTTGAAATGGATGTTATGATTATCGAACCCGAAGTTGAAGATTGGAGGATTCCACTGTTGAGATATCTGAACAATCCATCAATACAGACGGAAAGGAAGCTTAGGACTCAAGCTTCAAACTATTCAATATGGGACCAAGCTCTAGTAAGAAAAACACCAGATGGGTTTCTACTACGATGTTTGGGAAATATTGAGTCCATGAAAATAATGGCTGAAGTCCATGAAGGAGTATGTGGTGCTCATCAGGCTGGAGTCAAGATGCGTTGGCTAATCCGAAGGTATGGCTATTTTTGGCCAAGAATGGAAAAAGATTGCCAGGATTATGCCAAAGGATGCGAAGAGTGCCAGAAGCATGGACCTCTTCAGCATGTTCCAGCCATCCCGATGAATCCGGTGGTAAGGCCATGGCCCTTCAGGGGCTGGGCCATGGATTTCATCGGACAGATCTATCCTCCTTCGTCCAAGGGACATACTTTCATTATAGTAGCTACGGACTATTTCACCAAGTGGGTAGAAGCTGTGGCTGTCAAGAAGATCACTTCTGCAGAGGTCATCAAGTTCATAAAAAGCAAGATTTTGCATAGATATGGGATACCAGAAACTATCATAACTGATAGAGGTCCGTCCTTCATATCTAAGGAAACGATGGAATTTGCAGAAGAGTTTAGAATTAAACTCATACAATCCAGCCCTTACTATCCACAATCTAATGGCCAGGTCGAAGCAAGCAACAAAGTCTTGGTAAACATCATCAAGAGAATGACTGATGATAATCCAAGGAAGTGGCATGAGAAGTTGGGAGATACTTTGTGGGCCTATCGGACCTCTAAAAGGTCTGGTACAGGGACTACACCGTTTGCTCTAACTTATGGCCAAGATGCAGTGCTCCCGATGGAGATTAATGTAATGTCTCTGAGAGTTCAAAACCAATATGGTTTACATTCAGATGAATATTTACAGGCTATGTGCCAGGAGGTGGAAAATCTAGATGAGAATCGGCTGGAGGCTTTGAACAAGATCCTAGCAGGCAAGCAGTCCGTAGCTAGGGCGTATAATAAAAAGGTCAAGGGAAAGACTTTCCAACCCGATGAGTTGGTATGGAAGGCCATCCTACCATTTGGAACCCAAGTTAAAGGGTTTGGAAAGTGGAGCCCGACCTGGGAAGGACCCTTCTTGATTGATCAAGTAATCGGAAAGGGGGCATACAAGCTGAGATCGGTAGAAGGAGTTCAGCAACAACATTCCATCAATGGAAAGTTTCTGAAGAAATATTTCCCAACTCTATGGGATGTTAGAGATATTTATTTGGAACAATCCGACTAACGGGTTTGTTACGGTTTTGTGAACAATGTCAAGATAGGAGAATAAACTTATTTTTATTATAAAACGAGAATTGTTCTTCATATCTACAAACAAACTATAAGGAAGGAAAGCCAAAATCTAGAGAGCGAGCAAAAAGTTTACATTGTTCAAACTCTGCCTTAATTCTAGCTTCCAATGTCTTTGGCCTATGGGCTTCACTTCCTTTTTCCTTCAGCTGAGCAGTCATCTCTTGAAGTTGAACTTGAAGAGGAGATATGGCTTCAAGTTTAACCCTCAAGCGTTCCTCCAATTCCGATTGTTGGGCCTTCAAGCGATTAATTTCAGCCAGCAGAGCCTCCAGCTCATCACCGATTATAGAACATTCTTCCACTGAGGAATGAAGCTGGGAAGATCTCTCTGAGTGAGCACTGATGAAGGACTGGGCTGCCCGTGCCTTATTGGTTGCCTCCTCAAAGTCTCGATATGCTTGACCAATAATGGTCAAGCAAGAAAGGAAGGAACTGTGATCGGACTTAGGAAGCAAACCGACTCGTGCCAATAAATCGATGGCATCTTGAATTTGTTGGGCCGACTCAGCCACTGCATCCATGTCAAAGTTTTGGCTAACCCAAGACTTCACTGTGTTCTTGGCATCTTCGATATCTCTTTGGGGAGTCTTGGGAGGTGGTCCACTGCTCAACCTTTTTAACTGGGCTAGCTGAAGGAGGACTGAAGGTTTAGACCCAGAAGAGGGGCCTTCTTGAGTAACGGCCATTGATGGCCCTGCAACCTCAACGGGTTGAGTTCCTCCGAAGGACGTTAGAACCTCAGCAGCACTTGAGGCGGTTGGAGAAGGTTCAACCTGACAAACGGAGACCACATATATTAAGCATTAAAAGAAAAGCTTCTCGAGATAGAAAATTATCAAGAGAAGTAGTTCAACATACCTCTTCAATTATTTGCTGCTCTGAGGAGGTTGACACATCCCAACCACTAATGATCGGGATGCGCACAGTCCTTCCCATCTCTTCAGGGATTATAGCCTGAGCATCGGATTGAACCACTGGACTTGGTGGTGTGGCAACCCGATCAACAGGAGACACTGGAGGACTTGAGGGAAGGACTGGAGGTTCTTCTTCCACAAGGACCAAGGCCAGCTCCAGATTTTCAGGCGGGGGAGATACTGGCTGAGGAGAGGTTCCTGCAGTCTCTGGAATTGGTTCTCCTTCCCCAGTTGACTCGACAGGAACCTAAAGAACAAGTAATTTATCAACCCGAAACTTGAGCTACAAGAATACCAACAAATTAAGGTTGATCGGGTTAAATGTTTACCTCTGGCACAGGAGGGCTAGCTTCCCTATGGCTTCTACTCTTATGCTTCTTCTTCTGAGGAGAGAAGCCAGTTTGGGAAGGTTCAGCCGAGACACCCGGAACGGCTGATTCTCCGAAGAAGCGGGCACTGTAGATTTCTAGGCGCCTTTCCATTTGGAGAAGTTTTTCTGGTAAGGAAAGGGCGACTCCAGCAGGCGGTCTCTCTACAGTCAAAGGTGTAGGGACATTAGTGTCAATGCCCATGAAGTGCTCAGGGAAGAGAGGATCTCGAGCCTGAATTGCTTCGGGAACCACAAATGGGTCCGGAAGACTATCATCCTACATCAGAATTAAACTGGTTAAGTGTTTGATCAGACAAGGAAAATAATCGGATTGGTATATCCTTTAAAGGATTAGGCCAATACCTGAGGAATTGTTCCCCTGGGGGCAGCAGTTGACCATTCTGATGTATCCTCCTCTCCAATGGTTCGTCGTTTCCGTTTTGATGGCCTATCTGTAAAGGCAAGATCAAAAAGTTAGTAAAAAACTAAGGAAACCATTGATGGTTTGTCTAAAAAAGGAAAGACTTACTGGAGGGAGGAGATGCCGTAGTTGCTTCAGCAATTGGACTTGCAGGAGCAGGAGAAGGAGTTGAAGATGGAACCTCGGGTTCCCGCTGAATGTTTTGTCGGATTGGGGCCGAGGGTCGATCTTCACGGCTTTTAGTCCTTGCTTCCCCAATCCTTTCCTTACCCTTTCTGGAAGGTTGGGATGGACCAACTGGGGGCAGGACTACTTGTTGGACTTCCTCCGCATAATCATCACCAAAGACGTTTTCGGTGTTGTTACTGTCGTAGGGAGGAATGCCAACTGAAAAGATGAAGGGAGATGGCCAGTTAACCAGGAAAAAGGGTCATCCCGATAAACGGGATGAAACTAATTTGATCATGGATAGGATCGAGAACTTACCAATAAGGACTTTCCGGTTCTTGACGACCAAATCCCGAGATAGCTTCCTCTGGTAATCAGCACTCCAGTCTCCTGTGATATCCACCACCCTTCCCGATGGGCGAAGACCAAATAGCTGGGCCATGTCCAAGACTGTGAGAGACATTGGACCACACCTAAAATCAAAGGTGTTGGTGGTGGTGTTCCAGTACATGGCGGCGGAGAAAACCAAGCCGAGATCCGCTGCCTGGGGAATCTTGGTCATCTGGATCAAATAATAGATGCCGTTGCTGCGCCATTGATCCCCAAAGCGAGGTGCCAACTTGTCGACCCAATCAGACCATGTGAGGCCCATATTCCGCCGATCGGATTCAGCTCCGTACACATATGGAGATGGAAAACCCCTTTCCACCATTTTCCAGGAGGTGTTCTCCAGGGTACGCATAAATGGGTGGGGGCACGTCCAGGGCTTCATGTCAACCCGATCAATGACTGGAGGAATACTGGGAGATAACCAGCAAGGGCCGATGGTGTAGGCATCGTGGAGTGGAGTGAGAACTGATTGGGTATAAGTGTTTGGGGGGCAGGCCTGAAGGGCCGCCGCCCATTTCTTTTTGAGATCGGCAAGGCGCTCGCCGGTAACATACTGGGGTTCCTTAGAAGGGGCCATGGTTAGGTTTTTGAGTGATAGAATTTGGGAGAGAGACGGATTTTGAAGGTAGGAGTTCGGATTGGGTACTGGAGTTTGATATTTTTCTGAAAATCTTCTGAGTTTTGAAAAGAAAATAGATGTCCAGAAATGGAAAAAGGGGTGCAATTTATACTGTGCACAGTTAGGACAGTTGTGGGTCCCCGTTATGGTTCTTGGAGATCGTGGGTAGTAGAAACGTTTTTATATTTAATTAATGTTAGTGCGCCAAGAAATGGCGCTTGACATAAGTACACGAAATCCGAGAAAAATGCAAACAGTTTTAATTTAGGCTAGCCGACCTTAAAACGGCTAGTGTAAGTTAAAAAAGGGTAGATCTGGTATTTTCAACCCGATGGTGTGTTAGGGATGTTAGTCGAAATCAGTGAATTAGTAAAACAGTTAGATTATTTTTGGGAGATCTTGTTTGAACAAATAGGATAGAAAAATAAACTTGTTTTATTATAGGATAGAAATTGTTCTTACAACCCGACGATAAACTAAGAAGGAGAAAGTTCATTGATAAGTATACAGCCCTAATTACAACATAGAGTAGAAGCTACTAGGGAAACTTTTACATCATCAGCTAGGTGCAGACTTCTGGGTCTTGATTTCTTCATCATCTTCCTCCTTGGTGAAGAAAGACAATAATGTTAATAGGATCTGCATGAATATTGATCCTATTAACTCCTCCCCTGAAGGGCCCGGAATGCTGGATGCCATCCCGCTCTCACAACTCTGGAGAGTGTAGAAGAGGATAGGCAGCAGACTGGGGATGTTCTGTTTCCAGTACTGCTGCGCATCATTCTTGTACGCCAGACAGAGGAATTGGAGCGGAAGGGCTGGAGTACTGGAGAATCCCATCCCGACTCATCTCATTCCTGAGACAAGGAAAGTGAGTAAAGAGGAAGGAATGGAGGCCAGAGGATAAAATGGCCTGTAACTGGCAGAAGCTTACAAAGGATCCCCAAGAGATTACGTGCACAGACTCCAGACTTATGGCAAGGACGGCATGGTGGAACTTTACTAGTAAACCAATGATTGGTAACAAAGGTGTATGAGGATATGAAAACAAGCCGAAGATTAGAACAAGCCTTAAGGGCATGTCTTCATTTTTGTAAGGATTATGCAGACTAATGACATGGATGGAGGATCTCTCTTCATCACTAAGGATGAAGGATGAGGAGGAAAGGACTGGATATTAGATGATACCAAGAATGGTGTTGCTAGTATTGGTTCTGTAACTCAGAAGGTAAGTATAAAATAGTGAGAGTATTCTGAAGGGTCTCGAGGATACGGGGATTACCAAGGGGATTTTGGATTTGACAGTTTCTGTTATGGCGTCTTTATTTGATGGTCATTTCCAAGATTTGGATAAGGGATCACAGATTCGGAAATCTGAAACAGAGTTCTCGAGGAAAGTTTAAACTTGACTAAAGCCGAGAATACAAAACGGCTTCAGTAAGTTTAAGGGGGCAAATCACATACCGAAAAAATACCCTTGGATTTGAAAGACTTAGTTGGGATTACACTAGTGGACCGAGCCTAAAGGGAAAGGCCCACCAAATCTGGAGAAACTGAAGAAAGAAGGAAGGAAATATCTGCTAAAAGTGCTCGAGTACCTATGCCTACCTTGATAAAGAACATTCAATGCAAAGATATTACGGCATGGAAAGGCATTCTAGGACAATAATCCAGCATGACAATGACCAATTGAGTTGACAAAGAGCCACGTGGGGGCATCCAGCTGTCCATATATCTTTGGAGCTTTGACTTATAACTGAGTATTGGATTGAGCCTAACCCAAAGGCCCAGCCCAAACTAGTAAAGCAAAACAGAAAGGAGTCCGAACAGCATTTAATGCACCACCTGCAAATTGGAGGGAAACACTACGAATAAAGAACCCTCTTCTCGTTGGGAGTAGGCTGATCAGACCAAGTGATGTTCTTCTTTCTCTTCCCAACGGAGGACAGTGGCAGGGATGACGATCCCTTACTGGCCTATATATACAAGGAGAAGATATAGAAATATGGACACTCAAACCAATCAAAAACAACTCACACGGTTCAACCCAACAGAAAGAAACCTCCGGGAGGAAACCCTCAAGCTCTTTCTACAGATAAAAGATCTATCTTTATCTGAGACTCTCATTCGCACTACTTGTGTAGCTAGCTTAATTTTGAGAAGTTCAGCAAGCTGGGCCACCAGATCATACATCCAAAACTCCCCACGAGGGAGTAGTGTTTTGCTCGCTATCCAACCTACTTGGCGAGATAGTATTGATTTGAATTGGACCAGAGTGGTCTTTGATTTGTTTTTCCTTAGGAAACCAATATCCCAAACCCTCCCGATAAGCTAATAGACCATCCCGATGGAACTAAAACCATCCCGACAGGCCGTTATCCAAAGCTTTGACGAACATAAAATGTAATAAATGGATATTACCTTTAATTAATGTCTTTTACATTCAGTCCTTTAATTACAAGTCTTTATATTCAGCTTTTACTTTAAGTATTTACATTCAGCTTTTACTACAGTATTTACATACAGCTTCTTCCTTATCTCGTCTTTATTTTTATGTACGTTTGAGCGTGGGAGGTTCTTGGCTATAACAAGTTATACCTAAGTCCCATCTCAAACTATCTCTCGGTATAACATCAAGAGAGTATAAAGTCCTTAATGAGCAAGGCAAATAACGAACCTAACAGTTCATATATATATATATATATATAAGGCGCCAATCCGATGAACGGAAGTCATATTACTTGTATGCAAGTACTCCTAAACAACACATCTTTCTATTGGCAGAGCCAATAGTGGCACGCCTGACAAACACCAAAGACAACACAAGGCCTCGCGAACATCCCTCCGAAGGGATAGGAGCTGAGCCTGTTGGATCAGGTGCCAAGTAGAAAGGTTCGGGACCAGCGACCGGGCCGACTCGATATATTCCGAGCCTGCACCTCCGCAAAAGGCTGCGCGAACATAAGGGGCATCCAAATCCGCTAGATGGCATACTGCCTGCTGTAAAAGCAGCTTTGACAAAAGCATACAAAGAAGGAAGCAAAACAAGGATGGCACGAGCTGCGGATTTTGTCACTATTCCTGGAATGAAAAAGGCCCCTAATTAAGAAGTGGATTGCTGCTCTTTTAGAGCCATCTGATGCTGTTTCTGGAACAGAAAGCTCTATCGTTATTATGCTGTAAAATAAAACGGTGTTTGCTAACATGCTGTGTACTTCATAAGCAATGGAGGGCATTTTCCATGCTATCTGGGATTCTGAAATTGCAGAAAGGAAAGGAAATGCAGGGAACGCGTCTAGAAATGTTCTTTCGTGACCTGTTGATATATTATTGCCTCCGAGTGTGCATCTCTGTGGAATATTGAAATAATTTTGTAGGATTTTGCTCTTTGTTTCTTGTCAAGCAACTTGACACCACCAGAAATGGTTTGTTTTAGAAATACTGTAATTCTCTTATTATATTGCCGGCAGAAACTTACTCGGCAATGAATTATAATATGTTATTAGGGTTGTAAATGGAACTGAAAAATACGCAAGCTAGATTGCCTCTGGATTCTAACTATTCTGGTTGACCATCTGACTTATTGGTGCTCACGTAGTGATTGTTCTTTTCACAAGTGTCAGAAGGCGCTGCTGTTGGTGAGAAGCTGCAAAAGCTGCAAAAGGAACTGCAAAGTTTGAACACACAAGGTAACTGGTAGTAGGGCTGGGAATTTTGTACCGAAATACCGAAACCGAACCGAAAAATACCGAACGGAATACCGAAAATACCGAAACCGAAAAGTCCCGATCGGTTCGGTAACCGATACCGAAAAAGTACCGAAAGTTCGGTACGGGGTTCGGGAACTTAGTTCCGTTGATTCGGTAATACCGAACCGAACCGAAATATATATATATATATATAATATATTTTAATTTTAAATATATATATATATCTATTATTTATTTCGTCCGTTGGATTGGTTTTAAGTTTAATCTCCACCGTTGGTTTGAGATTGTTTGAAAACTCTATCAAACTGTCAAACACTTTCCCAGAATCCCCCAATTGCCCGACTCGAAGTCGACTTCCGTTCTTCTTCTTCCTCTCTTCTCCGGCTGCCTCTCTCTCTGTGTTTCTGTCTCATTTGCGTGGACTTCTGCAGCTCTACAGCAATTTGGTAAGTTCTATTAAGCGACTAATTTCATATTAGGGTTTGGGTTTGTGGGATTTGGGGAATTTGGGATTAATTCAGTTTTTTAGGGTTTTCAATTTGGAGGAAGTTCTATACTTGTGTTGTTTATATGTTTCTGAATTCTGATTATTCATTCTGATTTTGTTGCGTTTGGAGCTTTGGGATAAAGTTCGATTTCTATCAGTCAGTCTTATTATCCGATGTTTGTGTTTGTTGATAAGGTTGAATAAGGGATTAGATTCATTGAAATATATATATATATATATATATATATATATATATGCTATTTTGAGTATGATTTTTGTAGGTCTTGTTAAGGGCATAGACGTCCAATCTAGACATGTTTGTCAATGGATCAAAATTGTCCCAAATCTGATTCGAATCAGATAAAATTAATACTTGAGTGTGTGTGTGTGTGTGTGTGTGTGTGTGTGTGTGTGTGTGTGTGTATGCAGTGTGTGTGTATGCAGTGAGTGAGTGTGTGTATGCAGTGAGTGTGTGTGTGTGTGTATGCAGTGAGTGTGTGTGTGTGTGCGCATTGTGTATGTGTGTGTGCAGTGTGCATTTAACTTCATGATAAATCTGAGAAGTTGCGAAGTTGGGGGCTGCACAAACCAGACTATTCTTGTTTAGTTTTCCGTAAAAACAAACCATCGAAATGACTAAAAAATTGATTGGTTCTAATTCTATATTTTCTAGATTGTTTGTCTGAATATTGATGTGGGCTGAGAGTGTTCTGCATAGGGCATGGGGTTTGTTCTTAAGGGTTTTCTTGGGGTATGGGTAATGTGATATGTATTGAAGGACTGATGGAATTTTTTTTCAAAACAGGTCGTAGTGGTATCATTCCAAAATTACAGTAATAATAGGGTATTTATGGGTTTGTGGAGGCTAAGTATGGAGTGTTTAGGATGCTACAACAACCTTAATGTGGGAGTTCTTTCTTATTGCTAAAAGCACCAACTTTAGTGATTGTTGTAGACTAATTTTATTTAGGGTAACCAGAATATCATTTGGCATCCACGTTTTGTTCTGCCCTGTGATATCTTGTCCATGAAAATAGAATTATGTTTTTATGATCTGAGATGATGCCATAACTCTTAAATGGGTTTGTTTGTGGTATGGAATAAGCTTGTTTCATGGGAAAACAGGAATAATTAACGGTAATTGCCGTATGCAGTGTGTGCTGTGCAGTATGCAGTGTGTTTGTGTGCAGTATGCAGTGTGGGCAGTATGCAGGGTGTGTGTGTGTGTGTGCGCATTCTGTTTTCAAGCTTCTACTTCTACTATGCAGTGTGTGTGTGTGCATTGTGCGTTTGTGTGTGCAAAATGCACAGTATGCAGGGTGTGTGTGTGTGCATTGTGCGTTTGTTTGTGTGTGTAGAATGCTTTAAATCACTCTCTGCTTTACTGGCAGATTTGGTTCGGGGTTTGCTGGCAGATTTGGTTCGGGGTTTGCTGGCAGATTTGGTTAGTTTGCTGCGAGATTTGCTTTGTTTGGTTTGCTGCGATATTTGGTTCAGGTTAGTCTTTCTTGTTCTATTTATATTTCCTGTATGTTGTTAGTCAATGGCAACATAATGAAATTAATTGGAATTTTATAGTAAAGCATGTTTATACTAAAACATACATTGATGACCTTGAGTTTATAGTAAAGCATGTTTATTGTAAAGTTATAAAACATTTGTATGCCCTTGTTCAATGTAGGATGAATTCTAGCCAATCTAGTACACACACTACCTATGACAACACAGATGAATTGGATGATTATTATGATGAAGAAGAATATGAACCGAGTGGGGAGGGTGATACAGTTAGGGAAGTAGAAGAGATTCAACCGACTTCTAGTCAAGTATGTGAACAAGTAACACATAAGAAAGGGTCAAATAGGGGGAAGGGGCCGAGTATTGTGTGGCAAGATGCCGTTAAGGTAACGAAAACCGATGCCTCGGGGGTTAAAAGGACAATAGCAATTTGCAATCTTTGCAAAGCGGAGGTACCCGCCGATTCCCGAAGAAATGGGACAAAGGGTATAAGGGATCACCTAATGAAATGTGAGGGTTCTAATCTCTATAGGCATCCCGATTCGACCCAACCCATGTTGACTCAAGAAAGGATGGGTGGTACAATGGTCCCTCACACCTTCAATCAAAAAAGGCTTGATTTGAAGTGTGTGCAATGGATTATTAAGGCGGAGATGCCTTTTAGGGTTGTGGATCAAGAAGATTTTCGAGAATGGATCCATGATCTTAATCCTAAGTACAAAATGCCTAATAGGAAGAAGATTGCGGAGGCGGTTTGGGACTTGTTTTTAATGGAGAAGGGAAAAATGATGAGTGTGCTAAGTGGTGTGAGGGTAAGTCTCACCACCGATACTTGGACCTCGATCCAAAAAATTAATTACATGGTAGTTACCGCTCATTTTTTGGACAATGATTGGCATTTGCACAAGAGGATCATAAGCTTTATGAAGATCACTTCTCACAAAGGCGATGACATAGGTAGGTGTTTAGAATTGTGTTTGAGTGAATGGGGAATTGATAAGGTGTTTAGCATTACCGTTGATAATGCTACTTCAAATGACACCGCAATTGAATACATGAAGAGGAGGCTTACATCCCTTGGGACACTTTTGCTTGATGGCTCACACTTGCACATGAGGTGTGCTTGTCACATCCTCAATTTGATTGTTAAGGATGGAATGCTAGAGCTTGGTAGGGAGATTGAGGGAATCCGAAATTGTGTGAAGTTCATTCACTCTTCCCCCGCAAGGTTGGATAAGTTTAGAGACTTTGCCGTTTTAGAGAGAATGGATAAGATGTCAACGGTTCCCTATGATGTTCCTACAAGGTGGAATGCCACTTATACCATGCTTAATAGTTCTTTCAAGTACAAGCATGTGTTCTCTAGAATGGCGGAGGAGTGTAGCCAATTTATCGCCTATTTTGATGAGGATGTTTCTAGAGAGATAAATGGGGTGAGCGAAAGGTGCAAGCGGGTGGGACCTCCGGTGGAAGAGGATTGGAGGAAGGCGATGAGCTTTGCTCATTTCCTTAAAAGATTTTATGATTCCACCGTTAAACTAAGTGCCACCAAAAATCCTACTTCAAATTTGATATTGGGGACGGTGATCTCATTGCAAGTGGAAATTGCCGAAAAAATCCAAGATGCCTCTAATCCAACTTTGCAAAATGTGGCAAGTTCCATGAAAGCCAAGTTTGACAAGTATTGGGGTGAATTCGAAAAGATTAACCCTATAATATTTGTTGCACAAGCTCTTGATCCGAGGTACAAATTTCAAATGATGGAGTGTAATCTAGATGAACTCGGGTATTCATGGGATGAAATAGAGGAGGTTAAGAGAGTGGTTAAAAAGACAATGAACGATTTGTACAATGCCTATAAAGTGCCTTCTACCTCTCAAACCCAAGTGTCCCAAACATCGAATGTGGAGGCATCTCCAAATGTGAGTGGTGTGAGTGGTGGTTTTAGAGACATGGATTATGGGGATGATGTGGAAGCAAGGATGGAAAAGCGGGTTATGGAGAAAAGAAAAGCGGCTCAACAAAGGGAAATAGCAAATGAAGTTGATAAGTATTTTAACGATCCCTATGAGAGCCTACGCAATCAAGACTTCAAGCTTTTGGATTGGTGGAGATTGAATTGTTCTATATATCCAATACTTGCTAAGGTTGCTAAGGATGTTTTGGCTCTTCCAAGTAGCACCGTTGCTAGTGAGAATGCTTTTTCACTTGGTGGGAGGATCGTGGATCCTTTTAGGGCTTCCTTAACCCCTAAAACGGTTGAGGCATTAGTGTGTACTAGTGATTGGCTAAGAGGTGAACAAATGAATTTGTACAAGGAACCAACGGAAGATGACCTCACATTCTACAAAGAACTTGAAGAATTGGAATCGCGTAAGTGCCCACGCAATTCATATTTTTTTTTATTATACATCTTATCTTAGCACTCAAAACATAAACTAATATGAATATTCTATTATTTATTCTTTTATGTAGGTACACTTAATACTCAAGGCCAAAGTCATTGGGAAATGCCACCACCTTCTCCTACACCACAACCACCTCGTCCAACATCGCTACCACGTCCACCTCCACATCCTCTTTCAACTTCAAGTGGAAGGGGAGGTCAAACTTCTACAACAAGTACACGAGGAAGGGTTCAAGCTTCTACTTCTACTAGGGGAAGGGGCCGAAAGAGAGGAAGGGTTGAAACTTGAACCTTAGGTACTTATCTTAACTCATCATTTCTTTTGGATTTCGAACTTATTTTATTTGTAATATAACTTATTTGGATAACTTTATTTCATTTGGGTTGTAAACTTGTATTTGTGAATGGATTGAATGGATTGGATTGTATATTTGTATTTGGGAACTTTATTTCGGAGAAAGTTATGATTGAATGGATTATGGATTGAATGGATTGATTTTGAAGGGATTATGGATTGAATGGATCGAATGTATTGAATTTGAATGGATTATGGATTGAATGGATTGAATGTATTGAATTTTGAATGGATAATGAATATGTGAATGGATTGAATGAAGTGAATGGATTGAATGGATTGAATTTGAATGGATTATGAATATGTGAAATTGTGAATGGATTAGGCCAAAAATGTTGAAATGCTTCATGTGGTTTCGGGGGTTTTTAATACCGAAACCGAACCGAAAGTTTCGGTATCCCGAAATTTCGGTATCCCGAACCTTTCGGTTCGGTTTCGGTATTAAAAACCTCCTCCCCGAAGTTTCGGTTTCGGTATTCGGGAGTGGGAGTTCGGTTCGGTTACCGAACCGAAACCAGGCCTAACTGGTAGTATCCTCTATGGACGCGACCAAATTCAAATGTATGTTATTCCTGAGTGCATGATTTATGTGTTCCTCATGCTTTGTAGGAGTGCAAGTACAAAATTATTCAATTTTTTATTCAGCTCACACAAAGTTGATCGCAAGAATACATCAAAGGAGCAAATTAAGTATACTTCAAATCTTGTGTCGTGCACCCAAATCCTCTGTCTCTGTCTCTTTTCCCATGTCTTGACACCTGTCCCATTTTAACTCTCATAGCACTGAGTACGGGATGCATTTTCACTCTCATAGCATGACAAACCTAATTAATACAACAAATTACAAACATCAATATTCCAACGCCAAAACAGATGTAGCTACAGGGATCCATGAATCCACCTATATTTATCTGCATTTGGCAACTATAATAATATTATACACTCGCTAGTTAGTGCCAAATTGGCAGATGCCAACGTATTATATATAAAAACATATATACATATATTGATGGTTTTAATTAAGGGGTGGTTGTGGTTGAGGTGGTAGTGGTAAATGAAGGTGGAGAGAAGATGGGGAAAGTGGGAACTGAAGGGAAATTTGGAAGTGAAGTAATAGGGGGAGGCAACCTGTATTCTGGCCAAAGTGGTGTGGGTGGCAGAGAAGGAAAGTTGAGGTTCGGAATATTAACATTGGGCACATTATAAGGAAAGGTTGGTGCTAAGAGCTTTCGAGGGGCGGCGCCGCCGCCCAAGGCTGTAGAAAATGATGATGTGAAAAAGATAGCTATGACAAACAACCACTTCCAGTCAGATGCCATTTTAGACTTGTGATGTGGAATCAAACCGAAGGGAGTGAGAGCTCGAACTAGCTAATTCGCGAGGAAACTCAACAAGCTTAATTTGAGAAAGACAAGCGCAGACGACTATGGTCAATTTATATACGAATGGTTGAAAACTAGTGGTTTTAATTTCGACCCAAAAAAAAAGAGAAAAAGAGTAAAGGATTGTTAGGTTGATAGGGTACAATCGAATTTATATTGGGTTTTTAATGCTGTAAAGTTCTGTTGTGGGTGTAAATGAGGAGTAATACATATATGTCAGATGCAGGTATCAGTCAAATTTAAGAATAGTAGCAGCAAAGTACCAAAAATTTGTATACACTTTTCCATTGAAAACATTGCAGTTGGCTCATTGTCCCTCTTGGTTTATCCATGTAAAAAAAAAGTTCATTGTCTTGGTTTTCATTTTAATTTTTCAAGTTCGATTGTTTTTTGAAAAAAACAATTACTATTATTAAGAGAAGGGAGAAAGTTGGAAACTATTACAATACTTTAGTGGAGGGGGAAATTGAATTATTTTAGAGCTGTTACAATTAATATTGGCATAGTGTGATTGTGTAAATTCTAGGTGGATATAGATTATGATTCTATTGTAAATCTAGTGATTCTATCCTATTAAGTATGTACTTACTTGGAGAACAAGTTTCTCTCTCCTTGTGGTTTACTATAAATAAATGCACTGACATAAGGGAAATCATATCACAATTTTCCTAAGCCCTATTCTCTCTTTTCTCTCTATTTCCGCCAGCCTCTCCCCTCTCCCTTTCTTTCCCTTCAGTAAATAGGCTAAACACATTATCAACACGCCTCTGACGCTACGCTAAGGAATCTGAAGGACGTTTTATGCTACAAATTGATCCACCATTTGCAATCCCAGTACTTCTAAACACAGTTTCAATTTCTATATTTTTTTTCAGCCTGACTACATGAACCTTCACTGTGACATCCCACATCAACCAACGAAGAGGGGGTGATGTGCCTTATATGTACATGCCCACCTCCAATTAGCACGAGGCCTTTTGGAAGCTCACTGGCTTTGGATTCCATCGGAACTTCGAAGTTAAGTGAGTTTGGGCTAGAGCAATGCCAAGATGGGTGACCCATTGGGGAGTTGCTCGTGAGTTCCCATAAACAAAACTGTGAGGGCGTGGCCCAAAGCGGACAATATCGTGCTACGGCGGAGTCGACCTGGGATGTGACATTCACCATTATGCATGAACCCAATTTTTATACTTTTAAAAGAATTATAATTTTCTGCTAAATGTTGTGTTCGCATTTAATTTTATATATGTTATATATTATTGCGAATTGATGATTGTGTGAAAGAAAGAAAGAAAAATTAGGTTTCTTTTTTAATTTTTTGAAAAAAAAAACCTTGTGAGTCACGGTCTAAAGTCGAGCCACATTGAGCCGAGCCACCCCTGCCCAGGAACCAGCTCAAGAAATGACCCTGTTCCAAGCATCTTCTTCCTCTTAGACCACGCCGCGAACCAAGTGACCTGAAACCCACCTCGCCGTGCCTCCGATGACCTGAAGTTGTCCTCTCCCGAGATCCAATCGTCTCCGACGACGTTGAGGAGATTTCAATCTAAATTTTATGAATTTCTGAGATCACAACTTTGATTTCCACGGTTTTTGGACACCCGAAGTCGAGAACTCATGTTCTCTGTTAATTTTCTAATTTTCCGTTCCAAACTGAGGCTTGCGCTATCCTCTGGTCTGCAATCATGGCCGACAGTGGCGGCACTGCTGGTTCTTCTTAGGTAAATCCCCACCTAGCTCCGGCTGGGTTTATCTGCACACTCGGGCCTTTGTTGGGCCTATCCTTAAGGCCTTCTGGGCCTCCCTTGCTGCTCGGTCCATACTCCAACACCTAATCTCAGTTGGGTTGCCCATGTTTTTCTCAGCCCGCACCCCAAACCAGCCCTAGTTGGTCCTGGTTTCCCTTTTTTTTTTCTTTCAGCCCATCGATGGGCCTAGCCCACTACCAAATCAGTACAGCCCCACATGGGCTTTGGGCCTCTTGCCCATGCCACCTGTTGACCTATGTTCATCTATCTGTTTGTGTTTTATATATATATATATATATATATATATATATATATATTTGTTGTTGTTCTATATATTGTGTTTGCTTGCAGGTACCCCATGAACTAGAAGTTCATCAATTCAAACCCAAAGTTTTTGAATAAGTGCCATGAAACCCGAAGTAACCCAAAGTTTTTCATGTAAATTTAAACCAAACCATGTCTAATAGAACATGAAAATTCTAGTCCATGTCTATGGACCGTTTTTCATAGTACTAACCACAATCTTGTTAGCTTCATTATAGCGACATGTCGAATTTGAACAAACTCGACTTTACCGCTCTGGAAGTCTCTGGAAGAGAACTATCACAAGTAGGTTCAAAATGTGAAGCTCCACCTCACTGCAAAGAGTCTTGGGGCTACCATTGAAGTTGAGTTGGATAACCCGGTGGGTGAAGCTGACAAAGCAAATGCCATGATCCTAATCAGAAATGTGTACAACTCTGAAGTTTGGAAGAGCACTTTGATCATTAAAGAGATATCTTATTGCCTGAAGCAAAGCACGACTGGCATCATTTACTCTTCCAAGACTTTAAGTCTGTGAATGTGTACAACTCTGAAGTTTGTCGAATCCGATCACTTCTCAAGTTTTGTAAAAAAAATTTAACTGAACAGAATCTCCTGGAGAATGCCTATTCAACTGTCCATGCCACCAATATTGTCTTGCAACAACAATATAGGGCATAGAAATTTACCAAATTCTCAAATTTGATCTGTCTTACTACTTGCTAAAAAGCAAAACCAAATGTTAATAAAAAATCATCAAGCTATACCTGCTGGCTCGATCGCTGTGTCTGAAGCACACGCCAATGTGAATCGAGGCCGAAATCGACGCAAGAGGCATGATGGGAATGGTAAGGGATCCAACACTAAGCCATAAGCCCAAGGTCGAGAGGATAGGCCCATCCAATGGAGGAAATCAAGCCTCGAAGCACAACAACTTAGCTCTCAAAGCCTCAAACTTCAAGAACAAGAGCAAGGCAACCAAAGAAGTGACTATGTGTTACTGCTGTGGTTCCCAGGACCATTGGTCCCGTACTTGCCGTGTTACATCCCGTTCCGGAAATAATAGTATTTTATTCCCGGAGGTGCAAAATGACGATTTTGCCCTTGGTTGACCTTTCGGTTGACTTTTTGCGTCGTAACTCGTACGACGCATTCACTTGTATTTTCTTGACGTGCTCGTCGATACGAACGCGTAGACGCGAGCCGTACGTCGTTCGGACCCCGAACGAATATTTTACGGACGTTGATTTTCGACGTTTCCCGTAATTTAATTTTGGACAATTTTGGAATTATTGGGCTGTGGCCCATTTGGCAGTAGGCCATATGGCCTATCCCTGAAATTGTGGGATGTTGTCTGGATCTTGTCCTTGACCCAGGCTCCTCCTCCCTCTTCTCTGCAACGTGGAACACAAAACCACACCAAAAACCTTCTCAAGGCACCCAGCCTTCGTACCAATCACCTTCGAGCCTCTCTGCAACCAGCTTCGTGCTGGTGAGGCCACTGCCTTAAACCCAGTCGAACTCAAATTCCAGAAAACCCAAACACACCAGGTTTACTCTAGACACCCCGTGAGGGCACCACCCTCGATTTCTCGACCTCACACCAGTCCAATCTCATCCCTGTGATCACCAACACCATCCTCGTGTTTACCCAGCCTCTGGGAACCCAGAAACCTTGAGCATCGAGGAACCCAGAACTTGCAGTTTTCCGACGAGGCTCTCCTCGGCCAAACTCGATCGTCCCGACCTCGATTCGACTCGAGGATGACAGATTGGAACTCCTTGGAGCCCTGGGAATCGAACCCAGGCCCTTCTTGGGACAGGAACGTCGAGTTCATTGACATTCAAATCTCGGCCGAAACTCTCAGGGCCGATTCTGGCCATCTCCGGCCATCCTTTGGCCCAAATCTTGGTAAATTCAAACTCCTTGCATCTCCAGCTTCATTTTGACATAAATTTCATGAAATTTGGTTGAGAAATGAGTGTTCTAGGCCAAATTGAAGTTTCCGGCCAATTTTCCAGTTTCCGGCGACGGCGAGGCCAGAAGCACGGCGTGGCGCCGGCGCGGCAGCGACCCGGCGTTGGCCGTGCGCGTCATCGGGCCGGGATTGGGCGGCCGCTAGCGACGTCAGCCGAACGCGGATTCCGAGCCGGGCTTCTTGGCGTCGGCATTGATCGGGCCAAGAGCTTGGCCGGCCGCGTTGGCAACGGGCGAGGCTTTGCCGTGTTGGCCAGAAGCTCGGCCGGCCACGAGTTGACGGCTCACCAGCTCGGCCGGCCCGGCTTCAGCGTGAAGCGCAGCGTGTTGGAGCTGCAGCGTGGAAGCGCGGCAGCTCCCGACCTTCAAACCGCGCGTGAGGGGCGCGTGGAAGGTCCAAATGGGTGTTACTTGTTTCACGGGTCGACTCGTGGCCGCGTGTACTACCTCGGGGTAGTATGCATGTTAATTTTTGAGGAGGGTGTTTTGGACCTCCAAGGTGAGAGAGAAAGCAAGGGATAGGTTTATTTAATTAGAGTTAATCCGTTACCTTTATGAGGTTAATCATCGTAGGTGATACCTCATATGGGGTGAACCAAATAGCGGCGTGTGGCGGCGTGTGCAACGGCTTTGCACGGCGACGAAGCCTTGACGCCGGTTTTGGGGTTTCGAGGCACAGAAAACTCCGTTTTGGTTTCCGAACGCCGTTTTCTTCGTATTTTCAATTAGAATTTATTAATTTTAGGTGTTCCAAAATAGGTTTGGCGACCCTTGGCTCGGAGGACGTACGTTTGGACTTCCGGCTTCGGAAGTATTGTGAGTGGGCCCCGCGCCACACTGTTAATGTATGTTTTATTTTGGGAAATTATATTTTTGGCTTGTGCCTACACTTTTTGTCTGGTTTAAAATTTGATATTTATATATACTAAGTATTTGAGTAGACCTTGTGCTTAGTGGTATTTTTCGGTTTACTAGTTTATTTCCACGATGACCCCCGGTAGGCTATATGGGGGAAATTAGAGTGGTGGGCATGGGCCCACATTTCCATTTGGGAATATCTGTTCAATTGGTGATTTCCATGTTATTATTTGCATATATTGCTGCTGATGACACATCGATTCGGCCATATTTTAGGGAATTTAGGGGAATTAAGTATTTTAATTCCTGCTTGCTTCACTATTTCTGCGATTATAGGTTTTACTCCTATCGGCGCCCGAGGCGTGTTGCAAAGGTGAAACTTAACAAGATTCTGGTAAAGATTCCATATCGTATTTTAGGTTCACCTAGTTACTCCATTAAGTTGGTATATCTATACCACCAGTGCCCATGTGGCGTATCCTTGGTATTTCACGTATTTAGGGTTTGCGCTTGGTATTTGGGAGTGCGGCCCCAGGGGCTGCACCTGCATTGATCGTTCTAAGGTTGGCCCAAAAGGAAATTATACTCGTTTTTACCTCACTTTGTTTTATTCAAAATTGTTTTAGTGGTATGTTTTCATAAACTCAACTTGGGAAGAAGCACTGCGGTGTTGTTGTGCGTCAGGGGCCGGGACGACCCAGCCCCTTCACGTGATGTTCACATGTAAGAATCATTCCTTCTTATGGACCCATAGTAAGAGGTGCGACTGTTCACAAATTCGCATGAGAAGCTTCCGAACATTGTGATGCGGTGCGCCGACTTCGTGATAGTAGTACATGAGCGTACCATTATTTACCACTTCGTTTTTGTTCATAGCGAGTATATGTAGACTTGTGTGTTTGCTACTGCTTGAGCGGTTTATCTTGTGAGTTGCAGATTGTGATTTACCACTTTGGTTTTCAACGATACCACAGGAAGCTTACAGTCGATTTACGGGGTTTCATAAGATCTTATTTTTGAACTTTTGATAAATGCGCGTATGCTAGAGCGGTAGCTTTGCTTGATTTGGACGGTATCCCTGTATTTGCAGCCACTTTACCTCGATTTTCTACCACCACCTGCCATGGTAGTTTTACGAAAAGGTTTTCAACCAATTACTTGATTTTGGCGGCGGCGAGAGGGGTTACTACTTTCGGGAAAACAAGGTTTTTACAAAAATGACTATTATTGGCCCACTCACCCTTTTGTTTTGCGCCCCTGGGTTCCAGTGGTACATTTATCTACGTTCGGCGGTGGTATGACGAAGGTTTTAAATTCCTTAGTAGTAGCAATACTCTGTATAATTACTTTGTGCAACTTGTATTTGGTTAAATTCTTTCCGCATGGAAGTACATTTGTGTACACTCTCTGGTATTTTATTATTCAATTAAATTCTTATTTCTTTCAAATTGGCTTTCGTCACCACTGCATTAATTGTCGGCGGCACATGACTTTGGGTGTCCACGTGTACATCGGGTCGGGATGTGTCGGATTGTACATTATCAAAGCACGGTTACTACTAACCTATGCTCTTCCTTGCAGTACTCTGTGCACATCGGTGGTACCGAGACTTCAATTTCTTGAATCTTTGTTATCTCTTCGGTATTCTACTACCGCAAGGTTGTTCTCGAACTTGTGTTCTCGGAATTCTTCTCTTGGAATTGAGAAATTCTCGAACTCTACACCTTTGGTGTATTGTTTCTTCTTAGTTAAATTCTAAGTTCTTCTTGTGTCATTACAACCTCGGCACCACACGCGTAGTTTTCGGGCAGCTTTGGGCGACTTGGGCGTTTTTGTGTGTACGTTAGGCGTTTCTTTACCAACTTGCGTTGGGAGTGCTTGGAATTAGAGAGCGGTTCGGTTATCGTATTCGTACTTACTTTTCGGTGTGGTGTCGGTTCGGCACAACGGATGATTTTCATCAAATATGACTTTTTTCCCTTAGGGCGGCCGCTAGGCGTAGTAGTTGGCGGGAGCTTGTTTCCGTGTCAGGCTAATTCTAGTGGACTTAATTCGTGAGACTTAGTTTCACAAATTCTTTGCAGCGACGGTGGCCTACACCTTTAGCGAAGCGACTTGCCTTCGGGTGACAATTGAACAGCTGCGTTGTTCGGCGGGGCGATACTGCACAGTTCTTTAGCCCAGTGGCATGGCGGCGATCGTTGAGCCACGTTAGCGCGCGTACTCGAGATTGTTTGTAGCTTAATGCTTGGAGGCGTTTTCCTCCCAATTATTCTAATCACTTTCCATTTCCTTCGGGAAATGGAAAATTATCCGTGATTTTATGCGGTACTTTCCGCACGTGACGGCTGTGGCTCTTCGATGATGCGTAGCCCAGAACTTTTTGTCGGTCGACTTTCTCAGGAAACAATTCGTGCTTACCTACACACACACTACTTTTCGGTAGTTAGGACAATTTCCATCCTTCGTGATGTTGATCGGAGTTGTGTATTATTGAGTATCTACATTTTGTTTGGTCGTGACTCGATCTTCTTTGAACGTTGACGAACTTTCGTATACGTAGTCGACACTTTCTCTCCACTCATGACTTTTTGTCATTCAAATGTCGATTGATAGGAGCATATTTATGCGACTTAGTTAGCTTTGTTTTCTTGCATTTACGTAGTTAGTTAATGTTTATTATAGTGATTTAAGCTATTTTCTACCTACCATTGTGTTTGTAGGTTTATACTATGGCAAGTGAAGCAAGAAAGTGCATTTTTGTGCATTTTAGAGCAAATTGGAGCTTAGCGGAGTGCATATATATGGAGCACCAGGGAATGGACGAATTGGGAGTTAAATGAGGCTAGGTCTGTTATGAAGATGAATAAATAAGTTTAAGATAAGATAAGAGAAAAAGGGAGGAGCATTATGCGGAACATTGCCTTATCTTATCCTTATCTTATCGCTTATCTTTATCCTAACGCGTTATCACTATCAGTTTCTACCTAAATCCATTTGCAAAGGGAGAATTATTTTCAGATAAAGACATTGGATAATCTGATTGTTTGTGTGGAGTTGATTCGTGCAAGAGTGGCCCAGAGAGTTTGGAAGACAAGTACATTGCAAAAAGCGAGAATCCGAGTGGAATTTGGACATCGCTGCGCATAACTGTCAACTTCGACAGAGCACCCAATTTTCGTTAGAAAGAATTAAGTGTCGTACCATATATGGTTGGAAAGCTCTGGAAGTCTAGTTTCCATAGGATTTTACAGATTGGCATTTGGATACGTATTGCAGATTTTACAGCTGTTTTGGTGACTGAAGGTCGAAACAGGAAAATGAGTCCTACTCAGTTTGGTTTCAAGGAAGATAATGTATAGCTGTTTGTGCGCGTCCTTGGACTTAATTCAGATAGATTTAGGAGTTATATTGAGGCTAAACTCTCTAGAAAACCGTGCTTGAGATTACTTAAGAATGAAAATTAATCGAAAAAAGAAGAGAAGTCGGTGGAAGGGAGCACACAAAATGAAGTCGAGAAACGAGAGAAAGATTGTGCCAAAGCTGGAGGTTTTAGGTGTATTCTATAATTTATTTTCAATGTTTTTACTTATAATCATGTGTAACTAAGTTCTTTTAAGTTGAGGCGGTTGAAGCCCCATGGACATATGTTTTTATATGAATTGATTTCATCCAGTTATTGTTTCAAGAATTGTGAATGCTTGGTTTTTACTACTTATACGCTTTATTAAAAAACATGCTTATGTACGTGGGTTGAGAGTGCACACTTAATTTATACATGAATGTGACTAAAATGTAAAAGGGGAGTTTCACCTAATAGTTACAAACTTATATTTTCATAAGTAGTGAAGGTCGGCGATGCGGCGGGATTAAGTGAACCCACATTTGGATTAACATCTTTGTTCATAGTTATGAATGCTTTGTCAATGTTTATGATTTCCAGCGAACTTAATGATCTTTGTTAAATGAAACTTTATCATCGTATTCATAGTTAGGGAATTTAATAAAAGAATAATTTGGTTGTGATGCGTTGTCCGTTCAATTGATGAATCTGAGGAAATGCGAGAATTAATTAGTTCAATACAATTAATTTGGGCGTTGTCATTCATGGTTTATTGAAATAATATGGCGGAGATTGATTTATGTTACATATGTGTCATGTGTGGAGAAGGGCCCTCTAACTAGCAATTTATTCATTCAATTCACTAAATTTCGTTTTTTCAAATCATTTTGTTTTCCAAAGTTTTGTTTTGTTGTTTTCAAAATTCGACCAGAAACGATCCACTGTTTAATATTTTGAGTCTTTTTAATTGAATTTTCGTCCAAATTCCTTTATAGTACTGTTTTGAGTCAAATTTAACTTAGTTTCATGTTTTTTGAGTCTAGTTAGTGTAGATTAACATCCTAGTTAATCCTAGGCCTAGAAACGATCCCTACTTGCATCTTTACTACAATTGTCAAAAAGAGGTTTAATTTGAGTGCTTAACTATTTTCACATCATCGATCATCTTCCCACTTGTGCATGTGCGGCTATCTTAACTATTCGCTTGGCGGTATGGATTGCGTATCCATGGTGACGAGGAAACAAACCACCTAGGCTAGAACCCCGAGAAAACCGATAGTAGCCCCGGCTTGAATTCCTTGGGAGCTTTCCGGCGGCCTCGTGTTTCCGTCGAGTTCCCTGTAATCCCAGGGTGGAATCAAGCTCGGCATGGCTTAAGATGGCTGGGATCACTATTACGGAATTGGTTTCTTTGCACCCAATAGTTGCAGGTATTGGGCGGTCATTCTTTCGGTCTCGAAATAATCTATCTTTTCAACGTGGAAGTTTAGCTCTGAATCATCCGGTAGTGGGTCAGCTTCACATAAAGCGTGGAGGTTGGTTCAGCTGGTGGATCCCGTTTCCGTGCTGGGTAACTCCACCGGTTTATCGCCCGGTTACGCCGTATTTGCGACACTTGTCATTTTGACGAGTGTACGCAGAAACTTAAGAGTGCCATGCGTGGACGGGGCAGGACACGGAGAGCTAACCGATGTCACTTGATCTCGGCAAAAATCAACCTTTGGCACATTAGATCCAGTAAGTTGGACGAACGCAGTTTCTATTGATAACCTACTTTCGGTGGAGACGTACATTGCCAAGGCAATGTCATTCCATACTACGGAACCTTTCTCCTAGAATTACAGTTTATTCTACTGCGTATCTTTGGTAGTGCACAGCGGTTCCGAGTGTGGAGTATTGTTGACTCTTGGGCAAGTTCGTACTTTTACCGGCGGGGATACACTAGCGGTGCGTCTTGTTTTCGGAAGCAGGTGTCTTTCTTGGGCTTTTGCACCGAATCCAAACGGATCCGGGTATTTGCTCGGCTATTTCACCCTTGTTTACTCAAACTACTCGACCATATTGTACTCCTCTGGAGTACGATTTGGAATTGCTATCATAGTGAGGCAAAGTTTATCTCTTATTTTCCTTAGGGTTGCGTGATACTCACCACGCTATCATGGCCAATCAATTTGCTTGCCCCGTCTCATTCCTGCGGATGTCGTAGTTTTCGACGTGATCCTAGGGAGAATGGATTGTTACCCAATTTAGTGCCGGTGTGTGGATTGTTGGCGGAGGTTGACCACCTTCTTGCCACGGCATATCAAGCGTGGCGTTCAGGTGAGAGTGCGGAGACAACGTGGGGCGACTTTCGGCTACAGTACACCTTGGCTAGCGGGGTGCAGGGCTTGTGATGGTTATATCACATTTTCGACGTTAGAGGAAGGAAATTCTTTTCGTGTTGACGATCTACCGGTTGTCAGCAAATCTTTCTCCAAAGTTTTCCCTGACGATCTACGGGTTACCGCTGATCGAGAAGTGAAATTCACCATGTCGATCTTTCAGTGATTGGTGTATCTCTTTCACTTGCCTCTTATCTTTTTGGCTTCACTGAGTTGTGTGAATCAAAAGAAATCTGCATACGAAACTTTGTCGGGAATTGCTTTCAATCTCTACGCACTTTCTTGTGGAGCAGTGCTACATTCATTCGAGCAGAGTAACGGTATTCTAAGGCTGCATCGATTTGGAAAGGAGCCAATTTATTCGGGTGACGACTAAAAACCGCTACCTCGCCTAGAATCGATGATCTCTTTGACTTGACTCAGGGAGTGCATAATCTTTCTTCAAAGATCGATGAGGTTTGATTGTTTCGGCAGAAGATCAAGGAAACATTATTGTTCACTTGACCAACTACGGACTCGTTGCGAGCCTTACGAGTTCTTTGTCACTCTACCACCCGGGATGACAATCGCCCCGATAACTTTCATGAACTTACGTGTTGGCTGCAGTACTTCGCTCGTACCTGCGACAAGTTTGTGATGAGTCTTCTTGTGAACTTCACCGAATTGTATTCCAGTGCAGGGGCCGATCATGCGAGAAAAGGCAACGCTGTAACGCATGATTTTGTTGAAAGTTTAAGGAGTTTTCAGCGTACCCCGGGGCTGACCTAATCATATGTCTTTGGGACATGCTTGATTCTGCGGAGTAGCACTTCTTGTCGATCCCAAGAGGGTTGCGGTGGCGGGGGATGCAGGGGACGGCGACGGATGAGTTACAAGATTCGAACACTTTCTTGGCTTGAGTCGGTTTTAGAGGCGTTCGTGGGATTCTCTTACGACATTGCATCTCACGAAACTTGCCGGAAAATTCTAAATTCGTGTGGAGCGACGACCACGAGCAAATTTTACGGCTTTGCTTTCGAGTTTGGTCTAATTCTTACCCTTGTATTAGCACTTTCAAAGACGAGGCGGTACTCGTGACCTACGGTGATGCTTGTTTGAACGGGTTGGAGTGCGTGCTAATACGGCATGGATGGATAATCGCTCATGCCTTCGAGACAAGCGAAAGCGCATGAGATGAATTATCATACCCGTATTTCGAAGGCTGGTTGCCGGTATTTTCGTTCGAAGTTACGCGACATTTTTCTCTTTGGTGAGACATATTGGCCAGTTCATGACCTGCCAAAGTTTGAGGCATCTCTCTTCTGCAGGAGACCTCAATCTCGAGTCAAAGGAGATGGATTGAGGCATTGAGTGACTACGGTGCCTTGTCATTACCACCTCACAGTCGTGCAAACGTAGTAAGCTGGTACCCTTCATCGAAGTCGTCGGACAGCGATTACCTCGATTGACTAGTCGTTTTTCCTCTTGATTGAATTGCAAGGCTGGTATCACAATGAGTTGTTGTGATGATGGAATGTTCTTAGCCAACTTTCGGTTAAGACAATTGTTATTTCTTCAGCGGCGGGTGCTTTTGAGGAAGCTTTTTGGGGAGACGTTACGTTGTAGACATTTTTACTCGGATCTACCTCGTTGTACTTCTTATGGGGGAATTTCGGGGACGAAATTTTTATAAGAGAGAAGTGGAGCCAGTACATCCGTTAGGAAAATAATAGTATTTTATTCCGGAGGTGCAAGAGGAAAATGGCGATTTTGCCCTTGGTTGACCTTTCGGTTGACTTGCGTCGTAACTCGTACGACGCATTCACTGTATTTTCTTGACGTGCTCGTCGATACGAACGCGTAGAGCGAACGGCGTCGTCGTTCGGACCCAGAACGAATATTTCTGGTGATTTTTCGGCGTTTCAGTAATTTAATTTTGGACAATTTTGGGAGGTATTGGTAGGGCCCATTGGCGGCAGCCATATGGCCTATCCACTGTGAAATTGTGGGATGTTGTACGGATCTTGTCCTTGACCCGGGCTCTCACCTCCCTCTGCTTCTGCGCAACGTGGAACACAAAACCACCAAAAACCGCCTTCTCAAGAGGCACCAGCCCTTCGTACCCGATCACCGCCGAGCCTCTGCAGCCGACCGTGCGGTGGGGCCCCTTGCCTTAAGCCAGTCGGAACTCAAATTCCGGAAAACCCAAACACACGAGGTTTACTCTAGACTTCCCCAGTGAGGCACCACCCTGATTTTCCTCGACCTCACACCGAGTCAATCTCGTCACAGCCCAGTCACCAACACCATCCTCGTGTTTACCCGGCCCACTGCGGGAACCCCGAGAGAGCAGGCATCGGGCCGGAACTTGCGGTTTCAGAGCGAGGCTCTCCTCGGCCAAACTCGAGTCGTCCAGGCTTCGATTCGACTCGAGGATGCAGCCAGTTGGAACTCCTTGGAGCCACAGGAATCGAACCCGAGCCCTTCAGCACAGAGACGAACGTCGAGTTCATTGACATTCAAATCTCGTAGAAACTCTCGGGCCGATTAAACCCATCTCGGCCATCCTTTGGCCCCCAAATCTTGGTAAATTCAAACTCCTTGCATCTCCGGCTTCATTTTGACATAAATTTCATGAAATTTGGTTGAGAGAAATGAGTGATACAAACCAAGGTATGAAGTTTTAGGCCAATTTTCCGGTTCAGGCGACGGCGACGGCGGGCGCGGCTTGTGGCGGCTACGGGAAGGCCGACGTTGACCCAGTGCGCGTCATCGGGCCAGGTTGGACCCGGCTTTGTTGTCGTGACCACGAGATTGGACCGGCTGGGCGCGTCCCGGCCGGGCCGGCCGAGCCGGGCTGGCCGCGTCGGCATTGGCCGGGCCCGGCTTGGCCACGAGCCGCGTTGGCAACTTGAAGCCGGAAACCGTGTTGACCCGGCTTTCGAGCTGGAGCTGCCGAGTTGGCCAAACTCCACGGCTGGCCAGCAGACCCGGCCATGGCGACCGCGGCGTGGGTGACTGCCCAGCGTGGAAGCTGAAGCGGCTCCAGGAGAGCTTCAAGCCGCGCGTGAGGCGCGTGGAAGGTCCCAATCGTGTTACATTTCACGCAGGTCGGCTCGTGACGGCATTAACACCCTACCTCGGGGGTGTATGCATGTTAATTTTGAGGAGTGTTTTGGACCTCCAAATTGAGAAAGCAAGGGATGAGTTTATTTAATTAGTTAATCCGACCTTTATGAGGTTAATCATAAATGCTGCCGGTGATACCTCATGCAGGTGAGACAAATATGGCTGGCGTGTGGCGGCGTGTGCAACGGCACACGGCGGCCACCCGGCGCGGTTTTTTGGGGTTTCCGACCAGAAACTCCGTTCAGTTCCGACGCCCGTTTTCTTCGTATTTTCAATTACGTTATTAATTTTGGGTGTTCCAAAATAGGTTTGGCGACTCACTGGCTAAAGACGTACGTTTGGACTTCCGACTTCGGTATTTGTGAGTGGGCCCTTTCCCTACTATTAAATGTGTTTTTATTTTGGGAAATTATATTTTGGCTTGTGCCTACACTTTTTTGTGGTTTTAAATTGATATTTATATCGTAGTTTCGATAGACCTTGTGCTTAGTGGTATTTGCACTCGGTTTACTAGTTTTCGGCTGTTGTGAGTATTTCGGTAGGCTATGGAAGTGGTGGGCATGGGCCCACACATTTCCATTTGAGATTATACCATTCAATTGTGGTGATTTAGTATTATTTTGTACGCATATTGTGCTAGTATCGATTCGGCCATATTTTTAGGGAATTTAGAAATTAAGTATTTTAATTCTACTTGTATATTGCGATTATGGGTTTTTGCTTATACCTATCTGACGGCCTTGAGCCGTATTTGGAGTGAACCTTAGTTACGGTAAGGATTCTATCGTATTTTGGGTTCACCTGGTTATATTAAGTTGGTATATCCTATACCTTGGTACCCATGTGGCGTATCCTTGGACAGGTATTTCCACGTGTGTTTAGGGTTTACGCTTGAGTATTTCGGAGTACGGCAGGGAATACTTTATATTGATCGTTCTAAGGTTATCCCAAAAGGGAAATTACCTCACTCGTTTACCTCGCTTTGTTTTATTCAAATTATTTAAGTGTGGTATGTTTTCATACGCTCAACTTGGGAGGCTTACACGGTGTTGTTGTCTTCTGTCCGGGGCCAGGACCAGCCTTCACGTGATGTTCACATGCACCGACACGGTGTAAGTATATTTCCGTACTTACCTCGATTTTCTACCTACTATATGGTACGTTTTCTTAAAAGGTTTTTCAACCAATTACTTGATTTTGACGGCGAGGGGTTACTTTTTTCAGAAAACAAAGGTTTTTACAAAAATGACTATTATTGGCCCACTCACCCTTTTGTTTTGCGCCCCTCCAGGTTTAGTGGCTGGAGCTGTCTAAGTTCGAGGCGGTGTATGACGAAGGTTTAAATTCCTTGGTATTGTAATACTCTGTACTCCGTACTTTGTACGACTTGTATTTGGTTAAATTCTTTCCGCCCGTACATTTGTGTACACTCTGGTATTTTATTATTCAATTAAATTCTTATTTCTTTCAAATTGGCTTTCGTCACCCTACGTGGTGTCGGCCAGCACACTTGACTTTTGGGTGTCCACGTGTACATCCGGGTCGGGATGTGTCATGCCGAGCTTCAGCTAATGTTGTTGCTGGTATCATTCACGTTGCAAAGCCATAGAGACTAATTTTGCTCATGTGGAGAATCCCAAAGATACTACCATGGAGATTTTAGATTCCCCCCCCCCTTGGTTTAAGTTTTGAACAATTTTTCCTTATGTTTTGGATGATTTGTTTGGTATGCGTTTTAAATTTTTGGATATTAATTTATGGACTTTATTTCTTGAATAATTGATTAAATGCATGAACTTTCAATTTTCCTTATGACACATCCCGACCCGGATGTACACGTGGACACCCAAAAGTCGAGTGTGCTGGCCGACACCACGTAGGGTGACGAAAGCCAATTTGAAAGAAATAAGAATATTTGAATGATTTAAGATCAATGTGTACACAAATGTACGGGCAGAAGAATTAATACAAACACAGTTATCGTACAAGGTACGGAATACAGAGTATAAACAATACCAAGAAATTTAAAGCTTCGTCATACCACCGCCTCGAACGTAGACAGCATCCAGCCACTAAACCTGGAGGGGCGCAAAACAAAAGGTGAGTGGGCCAATAATAGTCATGTTTGTAAAAACCTTTGTTTTCTGAAAATAGTATCCCCTCGCCGTCAAAATCAAGTAATTGGTTTGAAAACCGTTTCAGAAAACGTACTATAATAGTAGGTAGAAAACGAGGTAAGTACGGAAATATACTTACCATCCGAAACGGGCAGAAAGTCACCGTTCGGTATAAAAATACTTTACCCGAAGGTTCGTAAAATAAGGATCTACGGAAAACCCGTAAATCAAAGAAATGCCCCCGAGGCATCAGTGAAATTCGGTGATAACACCACAAAATAAAACTATAATATAAACGCTCATATACACAATCACGTGAAGCTGGCGCATCTGCGCATCACAACAAGTTCGAGTCGCCCATACGACCTAGAACAGGCTGGCACCTACTATGGATTCATAGTGAGCGTTGGTGCGTGTGAACAATCACGTGAAAGTGGTCCTGGCCTCACAATCCAAGACTACAAGATAAATGCTCGTTTAGGTATTGCAAACACACAAGTTCATACAGATATATTCTGTCATGAACAGGCTGGGTGTATAAGTAACAGTACGCTCGTGTACACAATCACGTGAAGCTGGCGCGTATGCGCATCACAACGAGTTCGAGTCGCCCAGGCGACCTAGAACAAGCTGGCACCTGCTATGGGTCCATAGCGAGCGTATAGGTGCGTGTGAACAATCACGTGAAGCTGGTCCTGGCCCCGGACGGTACACTAAACACCGTGAAAGCAACCTAGTTGAGCGTATGAAAACATACTACTGAATACTCTACATAAAACCAGGTGGGGTAATTTCCCTATACGGGATGCCCTCAAGCTAATCAATATATATTTGGTATTCTCGGGGCCGTACCCGAAATACCAAACATATAGCTAAATACGTGAAATACCAAGGATACGCCACATGGGTACCAAGGTATAGAAATACCAACTTATTGGCAAGCTAGGTGAACCCAAAATACGATAGAAAATTACCATATCCAAAGTTCACCGAAATACGGCTCAAAGCCGTCAGATAGGTATAAAACCCATATTCGCAAATAGGTACTAGTAGGGAATTAAAATACTTAATTCCCTAAATTCCCTAAAATAGTGCCGGTTCGATACTAGTAATACGCGTATATAATCAATACGGAATTTCACCAAAAATATGGTGAAATTCCCAAATGGAATTAGAGACCCAAAGCCCACTAATTTCCAAAGCCCAACAGATTACCGAGCTAAGCTAGTAAACCAAGTAAATACCACAAGTACGAGGTCTACCAAAAATACGATATAAATATCAATTTAAAATCATTTACCAAAGTAGGCAATTAAACCAAAATATAATTTCCCATAATAAAACACATTTAATAGTAGGGAAAGGGCCCACTCACAAATACCGAAGCCGGGAAGTCCAAACGTACGTCCTCCGAGCGCCAAGGGTCGCCAAACCTATTTGGGAACACCCAAGATTAATAAAGTAATTGAAAATACGAAGAAAACGGCGTTCGGAAACCCGAAAACGGAGTTTCGGGGTCGGAAACCCCAAAACCGCCGCCGTGGGCCGCCGTGTGCCGTAGCACACGCCGCCACACGCTGCCATTTGGCCTTACCTATACGAGATATCACCGGTAAAATGATTAATCTCATAAAGGTAACGAATTAACTAAGTAATTAAACCTATCCTTTGTTTTTCTCAAATTGGAGGTCCAAAACACCTCAAAAATTAACATGCATACTACCCCGAGGTAGTACACGTCGTCACGAGTCGACCCGTGAAAACGGAACTCAATTTGGACCCTCCACGCGCCCTCACGCGCGGCTTGAAGGTCGGAGCCGACGGCTCCACGCGCAGCTCCACGCACGGCTCACGCGCGAGCTGGTCAGCTGAGCCGGTGAGCCGGTCAACTCGGCTCGACTCGAGCCGGTCAACACGGCTCGGCTCAAGCCGTCAACACGGCTCGGCTCAAGCCGGTTCGGTCAATGCTGACGTCAGCAAGTCCGGTCTGAACCGGTCTGCTGACGTCAGCAAGGCCGGTCCAACCCGGTCCGATGACGTCAGTGCCGGTCGACGCTGGTCTTTTTCCGGTCGCCGGCGCCGCCGCCGGCCGCCGTCGCCGTCGCCGGAAACTGGGTTTCTTGGCCGGAAAACTTCAAACGCTTGTATCTCACTCATTTCTCAACCAAATTCAATGAAATTTATATCAAAATGAAGCTGGAGTTGAGAGGATTCGAAATTTACCCACGGGGAGGCCAAAAACTGGCCTGAAATGGTTGGAAATTGGAGAACAAGCCTCGGGTTCAAAAATGCCGATTTCCAAATCTTCATTTCTCGGCCCAACTCGGCCAGGCAGGGCATGAGCAAGGTCCCTGGGACCTTGGGAAGTCGATTGGTGCACGAATTAGGGCCATCGAGGTTGAGATCGTCGAGGAATCTCGACTGGAAAGGCACGGGTGCCTTGATCAATTTTGGTGTTCTCTGGGTTCAACAGGTTTCTGGGTTTCTGGCTCAGTCTACACTCACAGGGAGATGGATTTTGTTGGCCAAGGAAGGATGGCTCGAAGTGAGCTCGGGGAGAAGGATGAATGGCCACGGTGCCATTAGCAAATTGGAGCTTTTTGGTTTTTGTTTTGCTGCAGAGAAGGAGAGGGAGGCACGGGGGAGCCAAGGACAAAAATGCCCAGACACAATCCCAGGAAATCTGGGATAAGGCCACATGGCCTGCAGGTAAGTGGGTCCCAGTCCAAAATTAAATTACGGGAAACGTCGAAAATCGACGCCCGTAAAATGTTCGTTCGGAGTCCAAACGACGTACGGCTCGCGTCTACGCGTTCGTATCGACGAGCACGTCAAGAAAATACAAGTGAAAGCGTCGTACGAGTTACGACGCAAAAAGTCAACCGTAAGGTCAACCAAGGGCAAAATCGTCATTTCGCACCTCCAGGAATAAAATAATATTATTCCCGGGACGGGATGTAACACCTTATATATGTGACTGATTCAATTAATTCATCTCCAAGTATGTCTTGTGGGGAAGTTAGTTGTATGGCAGATAGTGCAACCACGCACACTATTTCGCGTGAACGCAACTATTTTACTAACTTCATACCTAAAATATCACCTCTGACAACCCTTTCAGGCTCATCCAACCAAATTGAGGGGTATGGCACTGCCCAAATAATGTTGTCCAATGGTACTAAATTAACCATTAAAGAGGCACTTTACTCACCCCGTTCTGGAAGAACGCTGTTGAGCTTTAAAGATATTCGAGATAATAATTATCACGCTGAAACTTTTGAAGAAAATGAAGTTGAATTCCTTTGCATCACTTCCTATAAATATGGCTAGAAGCGTATTCATGAGAAGATGGAGCACCTTCCAAATGGCTTGTATATTACAACCATTCGCTCCATTGTCCACTATGTGGCCAGCCCTAAGTGGACTTGCAATAGAAACTTTGCTTTGGCCTGACTGTTTGGGACACGATGTCCCGTATCCTCAATATTTCACGTGGGCATCCCTTTAACCGTAGTAAGTGTTCATTCTTTGCGATTTTTCATTCCAAGCATGATCCCTAGTAAACTAATCACTCCCCATCTATGCATAAGATCCGAATGGATCCTCCAAAATTCTTCAGCAGATTTAGGGGGACATTTGTGGACCTATTCAACCATCTTTTTGACCGTTTAGATATGTGCCTTCTGTCCACTCGTAACACTGGTCACACATGTGCCTTCTGTCCACTCGTAACGCTGCATTTTCCGAACTCCTAGCTCAAATCATTAAGCCAAGGGCTCACCACCCTGATTATCCGATTAAATCGATTCGACTGGATAATGCTGAAGAATTTACATCGAAAATTTTCGATGACTATTGCATGTCTATTGAGATTGATATTAAACATCTTGTACCCCATGTTCACTCCCAAAATAGCCTAGCAAAAGCATTCAATAAGCGCGTTCAATTGATCGATCGAACTTTTGTCATGCGAACCAAACTTTCGATATCTGCTTAGGGTTATGCAATACTTCACGTAGGCATGTTAGTCCACCTGAGACCTGTCCTGACCAAACCTTATTATGTGTTATAGTTAGTAACTGGATACGAGCCCGACATCTCAGATTTGCGCATTTTTGATTGAGCGGTCTATGTGCCAATTGCACCACCCTTACGTACCAATTGCACCACCTTTGACAGATGATCCCTTTACCGTTCGCTTTGCAGATCGTCAATTTAATGAGACTGTCCCGTCATTCAAGGGAGATAAGAACATACTTGTTCCTGAAGAACGTTGCGAATTGTCATGGTCTTACCCCACTATGTCTTATTTAGATACCCGCACTGCAGAGTATGAAACTGAAGTGCAACATAATTTAGATCTTCAAAGCATTTCTCAAAGTATGCTAGATGTTTTTACTGATCTAGCGAAAGTAACGAGATCACATATACCAACTGCAAACGTGCCTGCAAAGATAAATGTACCAAACGTACGTCGAAACATCGCCCCTGAATGATGAAACGCCCCCAAAGGATGTGTGGCTGAACCTGCTGCGCTGTTTGATACACTGGTGGCTAGCCAATCATCTGCTCCTACCCTGAAGCGTGGCAGATTTGTTGGTTCAAAGGACTAGTGACCCTAGTCCGAATCCTACCATCGCTAACTCATCATTTCCAATACATGAGGTTATTCTAGATTACGGTACTGTCCTTGAAGAGACCAACCCGCCTCCCGAAAATCGTGAGATTTCAAGTCCATTATGCTAACTTGGATGTACTTTGGATTAGGAATGAGATGATAGTCAACAATGCATTCACATATGCAATAGCGTATGCGTTCGCGGATGCAATAGGCACTAATTGGTCAAACTGGAAACAAGCAATCCGGGTCGGACTTGATTCTGCGAAACGTAAAGTGTTTGAGCCTGTAGTTCCTTCACCACCACATATGAAGCTCGTTGGCTACAAGTAGGTTTTCGTAAGGAAGCGTAATAAGAAGAATGAGATAGTGCAATATAAGGCACGCCTCGTGGCACAAGGTTTCTCTCAACGCCTTGGGATTGATTACGAGGAGACTTACTCCTCCGTAATGGACGTCATAACGTTTCGCTACCTTATCAGTTGGTAGTTTCTGAAAAACTGAATATGCAGCTTATGGACATGGTAACTGCGTATCTTTATGGGGATCTTGATACGGAAATCTACATAAAAGTTCCCGAAGGACTTACATTGACTGGATCAAATAGTTTTAGAACACAAAGCACCCTCTCGATTAGATTGAGGCTGACACACCCCACCCTCGATACCCACGTGGATACCGAGTTCGGGCGTGCTGGCCGACACTCGTAAGTGACGAAGCCATTAAATGCATGACAACACTTAGTTTAAGTAAATTAAATTACCATAAAGTTGCGGAAATTAATGTCAACATGCACAAGGTTCAGAGAATACTAATTTGAAACAGCGGAAACAAATAATGAATCAAATTCCTAGAATTTCTATCCATAACAGGGATGGATATTATTAAAGAAACTGAATAACAGAAAAGATAAATCCCTACATGGTCGGGAAATAGAATCAGAGCTGCCACTCAGATGCCTCGACTTCACCAGATGCTCTATCACTAGGTCCTGAAGGGGGCGAAAAAACAAAGGTGTGAGTGGACGAAAATAAAAGTTTTTCGAAATACCTTTCTCTTTTCAACATAGTAACCCCCTGTTTGAAATCCAGTATATTTGCAAAATCATACTACCGTAGTATGTATCAAAATCATACTATAATATAAGTATATAGCTGAAAGAGTAAATCTCAGCCTTGAAATCAAGTAAATAATACCACATAATAGATGTCAACCCATACTTTATAAGTATAGCTGGAAATATATATATATCAACATAATTCCGTAAATAACAATTCATATTCCCATAAATTGTTTCGCCATATATATCAATAGTATAGATAAGGAAATCCAACACAAGGTATATGAGCAATCACCCATGTACGTGTTGAGAGCAGCCTCTCAATCCGTACAAGCACTTTACATTTATCAATCAATTTGTACTCCTAGTACCACACACATGTAAGCACTTGCGCATTAGCGCGTCACACACACAGTCACTTACGTAATGGGGCATTTCCCCAAAAATAAACATAAACGTAAGACAAGCTTGCACTAAGGTATTTCTATAGGACAATACCCACAGGTACGGTCATTGTGACCCAAACATGTAGAGAGACTTGTCCTACGTAGTGAGACGGTACTACAACATAGTGAAAGCATACCAAGTGTGTTTAACTTATACATACATAGTGAAATAAATTTTGGTAATTTCATAAAATTTTGGGACGGAGTTGTAACATAGGTGTCACTCTACGGTGAAGCAGTGGACGGGTGTGGTATAGCAGGTACGGAATGAGTATTTGATTAGTCGAGGATATGTGAATAATAAATTATGCCCATGCGTGTTTATTAAGAAGTCACATTCTGAATTTGCGATAATTACGGTCTATGTCGATGACATAAATCTCATTGGGACTCTAGAAGAGCTTGAGAGAAAAGCCTTACCACTTTTTGAAGTCGGGAATTTGAGATGAAACCTTGAGTTCTTCTTCGGATGGTATTTTGGTCCATCAATCGGAACTACACCCAGAACATAAGGTATTACGTCGTTTTAATGAGGGGATAAGCAAAACCTTCGAGTTCTCCTATGATCACTCGAACGGTAGATCACAAAACGAGACCCTTTGTGTCCCTAAGACCGATGAGGAAGAGGTTTTGGAGCTGAGAAGTTCCATGTCGAGTACAATGGCTCTTTATTGTGCTTAGCTCGTGCAAAAGACCCGAACATATCCTTCTATGTTAATCTTCTTGCAAGATATAACCAATGCGCTACACAGAACAACGCAATGTGTTAAAGACATCCCTTTGTTACCTTAAAAGGTACTTCGGTTGGGTTTTATTCTATCGTATGCATTTGGAGATAGATCACAACCCTTTGGTTTTCAAAATGATACTTGCCTTGTTCGTTATGTTGACGAGGTTACTTATAGACCCTTGCAGGCATATTCTCAAACGGGTTATGTCTTTACTTTTGTTGGAGACACGGCAATATCTTGAAGGCCAACCAAAGCCGGACCTTGGGTGCTACCTCTTCGAACCATGCTTGAGATTCTCGCCCTTCACAAGCTACTCGTGGATGCTTAAAGTGAGACACATTGTTAGTATATTAGCGACTCATTACATGGACTTTCTTCCATTGTTGATGTCCCAACAATGATCATTGAAGATAATGTGACACACCCCACCCTCGTACACGTGGATCTAGAGGTTCAAGCGTCTTTGGCCAGAGCACTCGTAAGTGACGAAGCCATTAAATGCATGACAACACCTAGTTTAAGTAAATTAAATTACCATAAAGTTGCGGAAATTAATGTCAACATGCACCGAGGGTTCGAGCGTACTAATTTGAAGCAGTAGGAAACAAAATAATGAATCAAGTTCCTAGAATTTCTATCCATAACGGGATGGATATTATTTAAGAGCGAATAAGAAGAAATAGTAAATCCTACGTGGTCGGAAATAGAATTAGAGGCGCCACTCGGATGCCTCGACTTCACCGGATGCTCCTATCACTATGTCACGAAGGCGCAAAAACAAGGCGTGAGTGGGCGAGAAAATAAAAGTTTTGAAATACTTTCTCTTTTCAACATAGCCAACCCCCTGTTGAAATCTAGTATAATTTGTAAATCGTACTTTCTGGTAGTATACGTCAAAATGTAGTTTATAGGTATAGCTGGAAACATATATCAATATAAAATCCGTGAATAACAAATCATATTTCCAATAGTCCTTTGATCATATATACCAATAATATAAATATAGGAAAACCAACAAAAAGGTATATAATCCCTTACATATGCGTGTTGAGGAACGACCTCTCAATCCCACAGTACAAGCACTTTACGTTATTCAATTAAATTGTACTCTAGTACCACACACATGTAAGCACTTGCGCAATAGCGCGTCACACCCGAGTCCTTCGTAGTAGGGCCTTTTCCCCCAAAAATAAACATAAACGTAAGACAAGCTTGCACTAAGGTATTTACGGACAATACCCCTGCAGGTACGGTGCGTGTGACCCAAACATGTGAGACTTGTCCTACGACTTTGAGACGATACTACAACGTAGTGAAAGCATACAAGTGTGTTTGAAAACATACATACGGATATCAAGTGTAAAAGTGAAAGATATCATATACTTCATAATTTCCCAAATATTTAAGCGTTGCATAAATAGCATTCTCATGTGATCATATATCAAATACCAATATTTTATGCATACTCAAAATCATAGGCTAAAACCATTTAATAATATATATCCATATATATTCAAATCTCAAAATCATTTCATAATATATATATATATATATATCCATATATATATATATATCCATATATATATATATATATCCATATATAAGCATACCTCAAAATGACACATCCGTCCGGACACGCGGGTGTTAGGAAGTGCGCCGACCGTGTTAGGTGACGAAATCCATTTAGAAAAATTGAAGAATAATTAAGGAAAATTGGAATTAAATAAGGAGTCGAGTGCATGGAGTGTGCGGGCGGAAGAATAGTAATAAAATAATAAGTTGCGGGCGAGAGTGGATACAAAATAATTACAAGGTAGAGAAGCCCTACATTGTCATACCACCGCGTCTCGGCGTCACAAGCTCCAAACCAACTAATCACGGAGGGGCGCAAAACATAAAAAAGCAGTGAGTGGGTCAAAAGCAAAGTTTGATAAAACCTTTGTTTTCAAGGAAGTAGACTAACCTCGCTGAAAACAAGTATAGTTTGAGAAAATACGTCATACCCTCGGGCATGAACCTCAAAATACTATAAAAAAAAAAACCTGCGGGTACTCCCGATAATGATTTCTTGACATGCTCACCTTATGTAAACACACAAGTCCAAGTGGCTAAACCACAAGGAACGAGGCTAGGTATAAAAGTAATAATTTGAGAGTACTACAATGGCCTTGAGTCTAACACTAGCGTTGTGCACAAAGTGCGTCACACAGAATTAGGTTGCCTAGTGCAACCTAGAGCAGAGGCTAATTACCTACAATGGATCCAAAGCTGCGTAGCGGTAAGCGTGTGACTACTCAACGTCAAGGCTAGTCACATGCAAGACTAAGTACTAATACTTGGGGTGTTATACATCTGCGGAGTGAGCAACGGTATAAAACATGTATGGCAATATAATGCCCCAATGTTCTACACTCAACAAACGTATATAATATGAATTATGCTAACTTGACTTGAAGCAAGCATTGAAAAACCATACGTACATATACATTTATCAAAACAAAGACCCACTCACTCACACATGGTAGCCACAAGATTAGTATGCAGATAACACCGGTAGTCCTCTGGATAAGTCTCACCCCCTATATGAGATATCACCGTAATAATGATTAAACTCATAAAGGTTACTAATTAACTAATTAATTACACCTATCCCTTGTTTCTTCAAAACGGAGGTCAGAAACACCTCGAAAAATATCGTGCGTCGCCTCTAGTGTACGCGCGTCGTCCACCAGTGCCATAGCGAGAAGACGGGAATCGAAAAACTTCACGCGCCCCACGCGTGGCTCCAGCGCGGGGGCGCGGCTCACGCGGACTCCATGCGCGGCTCACGCGAGTCGGTAGAGCCAATCAATGAGCCGGTCGGCGCGGTACGGCGGGTTTCTTGGCCCGTCACCGGGCTGGTACGGACACATTGGCGCGTCATCAGCGTCGATGCCGTCACCTGCGATTTTTCGGTCGCGGAGGCCACGGTCGTAGATCACGGAAGCCCAGGAATTTTGGCCGAGATGCAGGTAATTTCAAAGCTTCATAACTTCTACATTTCAAAGGAGGCCAAATTGCACGATTCAAAGTACCAAAATGAAGCTAGGAGTGAGGAGAATAATAATTTACCATTTTGGGGCCAAAAACTGGCCAGAGGTGGCCTGAGAAAATGAGGAAGAAGCCACAGTGCAAAATCGGCCGATTTCTAGATCGTGTTTACACTCCAAAAGCAGGCCATCAAGGCTCGAGCAAGGTCAGGGACATCCGGGGAACTCCATGGTGACAGATCAAGGGTCACCGAGAGTTGATTTATCAAATGAGGGACCCATTTTGTTGGTCATACCCTTGTGTGCGTCGGCACGCAACCCTCGATACCCACGTGGATACGAGTTCGGGCGTCAGCTGAGGCCAGGCCTCTAAGTAGCGGCAAACCGTTAAATGCATGACAACACTTAGTTGAAATGAATTAAATTACCATAAAGTTTCGAATTCAATGTCAATATGCATATGATTCGGAGCGTACTAATTTTGAAACGAGCGGAAACAAAATAATAGAATAAGTTCCTAAAATCTCTATCTGCAACTGGGGATGGATATTATTATAGAAAGCTGAAAAGATGGAATCACATTGGTCGGGATATATGATCGAGTTGCCACACGAGATGCCTCGACTTCGCTAGTGCTCTGTCACTGGAGTCTGAAGGGGTGCAAAAACAAGGGTGTGAGTGGACGAAAATAAAAGTTTTGAAATACCTTTCTCTTTTTCAACATAGTAACCCTATTTTAAATCGGTATGTTTGCAAATCCATACTGTATGTGGTATATCAAATCATACTATAATATAAGTATATAATTTGAAAGTAAATCTCAACCTTGAAATCCGTAAATAATACCGTAATAGATGTCAACCCATACTTTATAAGTATAAAAATATATATATATATCAACATAATTCCGTAAATAACAATTCCTTATTCCGTAAATGCGTTTCACCATATATATCAATAGTATAGATAAGAAATCCAACACAGGGTACATGAGCAATCACCCATGTACGTGTTGAGGCAACATCTCAATCCGTACAAGCACTTTACGTTATCAATCAATTTGTACTCCTAGTACCACACACATGTAAGCACTTGCGCATTAGCGCGTCACACAGTCCTTACGTAATGGGGCCTTTTCCCCAAGAAATAAACATAAACGTAAGACAAGCTTGCACTACAAGGTATTTACCGGACAATACCCACAGATGCAGTGCGTGTGACCCAAACATGTGAGACTTGTCCTGGCGTGAGCAGGTACTACAACATAGTGAAAGCATAGCAAGTGTGTTTGAAAACATACATACATATATCATACGATGAAAGAATATCATATACTTATAAATTTCCCAAATATTTAAACGTTGTATAATCGAACATAATCATGCTTGAAGCCATAAAATTAAATATCAATATATCAATGATATTCATCTCTCAAAATCATTTCATAAAATATATATATCCATATATATATATATATATATATATATATATATATATATAAGCATGCCTCAAAAACATTTAAACTCATGTAAGAAAACCATTTCATAAATATTTTCAAGCATATAAAGCCAAGTGTGAAAACAAAAAGTCACTCCACGAGTGTGAGGTGAAATCCCCACCCGGCGTTGCCACTTAGAAGTGTTGCGGCCAGAAGAATTTTTATTTAATATTAGGGAAAAATTAGAACCTCCCTAATATAAATTAATATAGGCCCTATAGAAAAATATTCCAAAAAATGATACTATTTTGGCGAAACGGGCTCAGCGTTTCGGGGGCCCGAAAACCGCCGCCGTCTCACCGCCACCAACGCCGCCGTGCGTGCACGCGCGCCGCCACGCTTTGGGAAGGTCGGACGGCGCGGGAGGAGGCCGCCTGTGCCGGCCACGCGGCGCGCAGCCGCCATGCTCTGGCACGTGTGCGCCATGCGCCGGCACGTGTCGCCACGCGGCCCAGCACGCGCTTGCGCGTCATCCCACTGCAGTGACGTCGACCACGCGCTGCGACGTCGTGCCGTTACACCAACGGAATATACCTTTACGACGGAATATTCTGACCTCGTCGGGAAATATTCCGTCACGTTGACAGAATATTCCTGCTCTTTGTCCCTACTTGATCAATAGGAGCGCGACGCGCCACGCCGTCCTCCAAATCAGTTCCTTAGAATTTTGGAAGCTAGAATTAATTCCAAAACTTAAAAAATTCATAACTTCTTCGTTCTTTGGCCAAATTTACGTACTGCATATATCAAATGGTATTGACGAGTAGAATATTTTTCATACCAATTTGAGACGGAAGAAATGGCCGGAGATGGCCTGAAATTGGCCGGGAAAGCTTCGAGGAAACCACTAATTAGTTCTCCTTCAAAACTACACCAAATTGGAAGTTCTTTATATCGATTTGAACCTACTCAATCAATAAAACCAATGGTCATGGTCTTGAGGCTTACCTTGGTCTGGTTTACTGGGGAAATTGACGGACGGTTGTCGAAACCGTTAGACGTCGGTTTTGATCGATCGGGTTCAAGTTTGGAGATTCTAAAATCACGGCCTCGTCGAGGAATGACGAGGCGTCGTAATAGCTATATTCTCGTGTCTCGATTTGATGGTTTGTGATTCGTCAAAATCTAGGGTTTCACTAGTTTTGGGTGGTTTTGAAAGCCCAGAAGTGGGAGAGAAAGAGAGGGAGAGTTTGTATGAAACGTGCGGAGATGAAGATGGGGAAGGGTTGACTGCCCGGAGCGACCAGCCCAAAAACCCTAATTCCACAACTACGGAGTGAAAATTATAAAATGCCCCTACACTTTAAGCTTCATAAACGTTCGTTTTAACTCCCAGAATTGAGTTAAAAACTGCGTCCACGCGTTTGTATCGGCAATTTCTCATGAATATGTAAAGAAATAAATTTTCCCAGAGTAGATCACGAAAAGTCAGCATTGACCACTAGGGGTATTTTGGTAATTTCACATGGAATTTTTGGGACGGGTTGTAACTGACATCCTACTAACATCCTTTAGATGTTTAGTTTTTGACTTTTCATTAACTCACTTTTCTCCTTAGATTATGTGTTTTGTCGACCTTAGTTTACCATAACTTGATTTCGTGAGGTTTACTGTGTCCACTACGTGGCGACTTCATCCAACTATCTCTACATCATCCATGAAGATCGATGCGATGTACACTTGAGTATTTACACATTCAGGGGAGTGTTACAATTAATATTGGCATAATGGGATTGTGTACATCTAAATAGATATGGATTAAGTTCTATTGTAAATCTATGATTCTATCCTATTAGGTATGTACTTACTTGGAGAGCAAATTTCTCTCCTTGTGGTTTTAGTATAAATACAAGCACTAACATGAGGAAATCATATCACAATTTTTTCTAAGCCATATTCTCTCTTTTCTCTCTTATTGCTATCGGCCCCTCCCTTCTCCCTTTCATTCCCTTAAGTAAATAGGCCACAGAGAGCAATATTTTTTACCTTTTATAATCCCATTATAATTACGGGTTTCATATTTATTTCTAATTACATGTAAAGTCCTCACAACAAATCCAATACTTACATCACACTCATGGGATAATGCGGATTCAACACACGATAACGTATCATCACTATCCAAATTCAATAATTAGAACTATTCAATTTTAAATCTTCATTTGAAGATCATCCTTACTGAATAAATTAATAGGTTACTCGGTGTCATTCATCGATATATTCCATACATTTGAATGATTAAACGATATTCAATTCAAATATTTTTATAGGGATGATCTTCATAAGAAAATAAATAAATTGAACGGTTCCAATTATGAAATTTGTATGGTGAAATCGTAGTATGGAATATATAGTGTGCATTAGGTGGGATACAAGTATTGACACGCCCGCATGGGACAAGCCGAGGTGGCCGGAGGTGCTAGCGAGCACGTGTTGTAACATCCGTTCAAAATTTAAATTTATTTTATTCCAGAAGTGGCTGCGAGGGCAAATGGGCCCATTGATCAACGCCCAGTAAATACTCGTTCGGTGTCGAGATGACGTCCTCTGCTCGCGTCTACGCGGTCGTATCGGCGAGCACGTCAAAAATACAAGTGGAGGCGTTGTACGAGTTGCGATGCAAAATTCAACGAAAGTCAACGAGGGGGTAAAACGTCATTTCCTACTTAGGAATAAAATAAGTTAAAACTTTGAGCGAGTGTGACAAGTATCCACTATATATAGCTCCACTTTAAAGAGAATAAGACATCGGAAAATTGGAAAAAGCTTGGGTGAGTGCGTACCATTCAATGGTCCGGATTAATTGCGGTGGGCTCCCAGGTGATGCTAATAGGTAGCCACAGCATGTGCTTCTCATTCAGAAGTTTGACCCAGAGAAAATTCTATAAATGTTATTTTAGCATCAGCGCTTACTTAAAAGTCATATATATTAGCCTTCTAGTAAAGGTGTAAAGCCACATAAATCTTACAAAAGATATTCCAATGGCGTATGAAATAAAATTAGGTTAAGGGTTCGGAACTCACATTAATATATAAAAAAGAACTTGAGAGCGTCTGTGCAAGCGTCGTACGATTTACGACGCAAAAGTCCAACCGAAAGGTCAACCAAAGGGCAAAATCGTCATTTTGCACCCTCCACAGGAATAAAATAGTATTATTTCCGTGCAGAGGGTATAACAATATCTTTTTCATTTTGTAGCAAGTAGTTATTCAATGTTACTATTGCTTGAAAGGCCTCTTTTGGAGAAACAGTGGTGGAGTCACAACTATCATGGGATCTTCATGGTCTGCGTTGGTAGTCGTATTCATTATTGCATCAATGATCTCTTCATCGGTTGAGTGATTCCATCTTTGCATTACTGAGTAGGATAATTCAAAATGTCCTCAACATCCATCGCATTTCTATACGTAAACCAAAAATGGCTTCTTTGTAATAAATTGATATATACATGTATATTTAAATGTAACATCCCGTAAAAAGTTTGTTATAAAATAATTCCAGGAAATATTTTCCACACGTGCGTGTTCAATTACGGCACACGTGAGCGTGTAAGTTCTTTACATTTTTGGTGGGTGCCTGATACCCCCAAAACCCGATTTTCCTTTTCTTTCCTTCCCCTTTCCTTCTCCCTTTGTCACTTTCTAATTATTTTCTCAATTTTGACATTTCTCCCTTTCTCACCGATGGGGTACACGGTGCACATCGATGAAACCAGTCGAATCGAGGTGAATGGAAATCACCACCTTCTTTGTCTCATCGCCTCAAGTGGACTCCAATGGGTGCAAGCCAGTTCGTGAGCTCCCAGCCGTTTGGCCCAGGACGCACACTGGAAGAACCGGACCTTCCGGCCATTTCCGGCCAATCTGAGCGAGGTGAGGTTTCTAGCTACCACCATTGTCTTCCTCTCGTTGAGTAGATGAATTTTCATGGGTCGTTTACTTTGCTTTGGTTGAGTTTTGGCGTAGATCGACAAAGCTGATGGCGCGTGACTTTGAGGCAATTACGGGCCATTTCCCAAGCTTGTACGACCAAACCAAAAGGTACAAGTGATTACACTCTTCATTAGCTTCATTTTGATATATGGAATGTACAATTTGTGAAATGAAGAAGATATAGAGCTTCATAAATTTTCCAGCGGCCAAAATTTGAGCGGCCGGTAGCGGTCGGCCGGCGGCGGCGCGGCACATCCGTCCGGACACGCCGGAGTGTCGGGAAGTCTTGAGCACGTGTAAGGTGACGAAAGCCAATTATGCAAAGAAACGGTGAAAAGTAGGAATATTGAGAGTTGAGAGTGCGGAAGTAGAAGTGTGGTGAGGGTTAAAAACCCATAATACGGGATGCATGGAGTCGAGCTAAGTAAATAGTGCGGGGAATATAAAAACATTCCCATCCCACAGTGAGGATGGATAATTAAAGTTAACTACAAGTAGAATTGAATCCTACATGGTTCGAGGTATGTCGAACCGCCGACCACCGCCGTAGAGAGCCCTCGAATCACCGCTAAGTGAGCCGTCACTAGGTCTGGGGGCAAAGGCATAAAGCGGTGAAATTGGGTCAAAGCAAAGTTTGATAAAGCAGTTGTTTTCAAGAGTTTACTAACCCCTCACTTTGGAAAGCATGTATAATTGAGAAAATACGTCATACGCATTAGGTATGAACCTCAAAATACTAATGAAACATTAGGTGCTCCTAGATATATAATGTCTTGACATGCTCACCTATATGTCGCACACAGTCACGTGGCTAAACCTGATGAACGGGCTAGGTATAAAAGTAATACGGCGGGAGTGCTTGCAATGACGAGTCTAGCGTATGTTGGTGCACAAAGTGCGATCCACCCTGAGTCCAAGGTTGCCTAGTGCAACCTAGACAGGAGCTAGTACACAATGGATCCAAGGCGCGTGGCGGTACAAATAGTGACTACTCCTAGCGTCAAGGCTAGTCACGGCCACAAGGCGAGTACTAATACAGGGTGTATACATCTAATGATGAGACGGCAGTATGAAAACATGTATGGCGTATAATACGAATGTTCTTACCTCCAACAAGCAAGTATGCTAACAGTTTGAAGAAAGCATTGAAAACCATACGTATATACATTTATCAAAACAAAGACCCACTCACTCACCTGTAGGTAGCCGGGTCGTAGCCCCCCGGTCCTGGGTAGCCCCGGTAGTCCTCTGGATAGGTCTCACCTATATGAGATATCACTGTAATAATGATTAAACTCATTAAGGTTACTAAATAACTAATTAAATACACCTATCCCGTGTTTGCTCAACCAGGAGGTTCAAAACACCTCAAAAATTAACATGCATACTACCCCGAGGTAGTACACGTCGTCACGAGTCGACACGTGAAAACAGATCGGAAATTGGACCTCCCACGCGCCCTCACGCGCGGCTGGAAGGTGCGGAGCCTATGGCTCCACACGCAGCTCCACGCGCGGCTCACGCGCGAGCTGGTCAACGGAGCCGCTGAGCCGGTCAACGCGGCTCGGCTCGAGCCGGTCAACACGGCTCGGCTCAAGCCGTCAACGCGGCTCGGCTGAGCCGGTCAACGCGGCTCGGCTCAAGCCGGTTTAAGCCGCTGACGTCATCAAGCCCGGTCTGACCCGGTTTGCTGACGTCATCGCTGACGTCAGCGCCGGTTCTCTGGTCTTTTTCCGGTCGCCGGCGCCGCCGCCGGCCGCCGCCGTCGCCGTCGCCGTCGCCGGATTTTTGGCCGGTTTTCTGGGTAATTTTTAAAACTTCGTATCTTCTTCATTTCAAGTCCAAAAATTACGTGCCATATATCAAAATGAAGCTGGAGAAGAGTAGAATCACGGTGTACCTTTGGATTGGTCGTACAAGCTCGGGAAATGGCCTGAAATTGCCCCGAAGGTTGCGGTTCACTGTAGCAAAGTCGATCTACATCAAAACTCAACCAAATTAGGCAAACGACCTATGAAAATTCATCTACTCACCGAGAGGAACACAATGGTGGTAGTTAGAAACCTCACCTCGGTCTAGATTGGCCGGAAAATGGCCGAGAAGGTCCGGTTCTTCCGGTTGCGTTTCCCGTCAAACGGGTGAGAGTTTGGACGAACGGTTTGCACCGTTGAGTCCACGGCGTCGAGACGAAGGAGGTGGTGATTTTCGTTCGCTTCGATTCGACGGGTTTCCGTCGGTGTGCACTGTGCACTCACGGAGAGAAAAGGGAGAAAAAAGTCAAAAATTCTGGGGAAAAGAAAATGACGGGGAAGAAGGAAGGGGAAGAAAGAATAAGGGAAAAATGGGTTTTGGGGGTATTGTGCACCCACCAAAACAGTAAACTTACACGCTCACGTGTACAAAATAAACACGCACGTGTAGAGAATATTCCACAGAAATTATTTTATAACAAACTTTTTACGGGATGTTACAATCTACCCCCCTTAAGGAAATTTCGTCCTCGAAATTAAGATTACATCAAGTAGAATTGAAAAACAAATAGGGGTAGTCGGTTCTCATGCGCTCTTCCGTCTCCCAGGTTGACTCCTCCACAGAGTGGTTTCTCCACAAAACCTTCACTAAACTGATCGACTTATTCCGTAGAATTTTGTCTTTCCAATCCAGGATGGTCACTGGTAACTCATCATAAGTCAAATCCTGGTTTACCTCCAACTGTTGAGGATGAATAACATGAGAAGGGTCGGAGATATAATGTCGGAGCAAGGACACATGGAAGACATTGTGCACCCTTGACAACTCGGAAGGTAACTCAAGCCGATAAGCAACCTCACCAATCCGTTCAGTGACGACGTACGGACCGATGTAACGAGGACTCAACTTCCCTCGTTTCCCAAATCTCACAACGCCTCTCCAAGGTGATAACTTCAAGAATACCATGTCACCAACAGAATAAACCCGGTCGGTCAAGTGACGGTTGGCAATACTCCTCTGTCGATCCTGGGCAGCTTTCAGGTTTCCCTTTATCACCTGGATATTCTGAGTAGTTTCTTCAACGATTTCAGGACCAACCAGAGCCCGCTCCCCAACTTCTGACCAACACAAGGGAGTTCGGCAAGGCTTACCATACAACGCTTCGAAAGGAGACATACCGATGCTCGAATGAAAACTGTTGTTGTAGGCAAACTCTACCAAAGAAAGATTATCATGCCACTTATCTCCGAACTGTAGCACTGAGGACCTCAGCATGTCCTCAAGGGTCTGAATGGTTCTCTCCGACTGTCCGTCGGTCTGAGGATGATAAGCAGTGCTGAACAGTAGTCTCGAACCCAAAGCTTTCTGAAAAGCTTTCCAAAACTTGGAAGTGAATCTGGGGTCACGATCGGAGATAATACTGACAGGAACACCATGGTACTTGACAACTCCGTCAATGAAAAGTTTAGCCAAACGGTCAAGAGAAAAATTCTCACGGACTGGCAGGAAGTGAGTTGACTTGGTCAGTCGATCCACAATCACCCAAATACCATCATAACCTCCACGAGCTAGGGGTAGCTTGTACACGAAGTCCATGGTGATATTCTCCCACTTCCACTCAGGAATGGGAAGTGACTGTAGTAACCCAAACGGTTTCTTCCTTTCAGCCTTGACCTGCTGGCAGATTAAGCAACGACTCACGTATTCTGCAAGCTCCTTTTTCATTCTACGCCAGTAGTAGAAAGGTCGGATTGTATGGTACATTTTTGTACTACCTGGATGCATGGCATAAGTGGAAACATGAGCCTCATCCAAGATTGCCTTCTTCAAGTCTGCATCGTTAGGCACATACATCCGGTCATTCATCAGAAGCACTCCGTCTGAACGTCGAACTCGGAAGTCATCCCTCGTACCATCAAGAACTGCCTGAATCAATTTCTGAGAAGTAGGATCGCTCGCCTGAGCCTCACGAATACGATCCAACAGAATAGGTCTAGCAGAGAAGTTGGCCAACAAAGCTCCAGTATGATCATAACCCAAGACTGCACCTGTACTCCTGAGCTCGGTCAAAAGAGGAATATGACAGGCGTACAGTGCGTTGAGCCGACCATGAGATGATTTTCTACTGAGTGCATCCGCCACAACGTTGGCTCGTCCAGGATGGTACTCGATAGAACAATCATAATCACTAATCAACTCCATCCACCGTCGTTGTCTCAGATTCAGATCTCTCTGCGTGGGCAAGTACTTCAGACTCTTGTGATCAGTGAAAATCTTGCACGTTTCTCCGTAGAGATAATGTCGCCAGATTTTCAGTGCGAAGATAATAGCTGCAAATTCCAGGTCATGAGTAGGGTAGTTCATCTCATGTCGTTTCAACTGACGGGATGCATAAGCGATTACCCTACCATGCTGCATCAAAACACAGCCCAGACCATTCAAAGAAGCATCACTGTAGACCTCGAAATTACCACTGCCGTCGGGAAGTGCCAAGACAGGTGCATGAGTAAGACAATGCTTCAACTTCTGAAAACTCCGCTCGCAATCATCATCCCACTCAAACCTGACATCTTTCCTGGTCAACTTCGTGAGAGGAAGGGCTGTGGCCGAGAAATCCCTCACAAAGCGCCGATAGTAGCCGGCAAGACCAAGAAAACTTCGAATCTCAGTGACGGTCTGTGGTCGCTCCCAATTCTCAACTGCTGATACTTTCTGAGGGTCAACAAGAACTCCCTCAGAGGATACGACATGTCCCAAGAAAGATACTTCATTCAGCCAAAACTGACACTTACTGAACTTAGCATACAACTGATTCTCCCGCAATTTCTTCAGAACTAGACGAAGATGCTTAGCATGCTCAACCTCACTCTTAGAGAATACTAAGATATCGTCAATGAAGACAATCACAAACCTGTCCAGGTAGGGACGGACTACCCGGTTCATCAAGTCCATAAACGCTGCAGGAGCATTCGTTAACCCGAATGGCATCACCAGAAACTCATAATGACCATATCGAGTCCGAAAAGCTGTCTTGGGAACATCATCTCGTCTGATCTTAAGCTGATAGTAACCTGACCTCAGATCAATTTTCGAGAAGACACGAGCACCACGGAGCTGGTCAAACAAGTCATCGATACGAGGTAGAGGATAACGGTTTTTAATCGTTACCCGGTTAAGCTGCCTGTAATCGATGCAAAGCCTAAAACTTCCATCCTTCTTCCTCACAAATAAGACCGGTGCTCCCCAAGGAGAGGTGCTGGGTTGGATAAAACCTTTATCCACAAGTTCTTGCAACTGAGACTTTAATTCTCTTAACTCCGCAGGAGCCATGCGGAAAGGTGGAAGAGAAATAGGATTTGTACCTGGAAGAAGATCGATGGTGAACTCTCCTTCACGATCCGGAGGTAGTCCAGGCAAATCATCAGGAAATACATCAGGGAACTGGTTAACGACATACACGTCTTCAACTCGTGCCGGATTCTCGTCGTTGACCACAACATGAGCAATGTAACCCTGACAACCTTTCCTCAACATACGTTTCGCCCTCATGGCGGAGATGAGTCCATGTCTTACCCCACTGCGTTCGCCGGTGAAAGTCACAACAGGCCTGCCAGGTCTCTGAAAAATGACAACCCTACGACGACAATCAACCACGGCGTGATTCAGATGTAGCCAATCCATACCCAAGATAACATCAAAGTCCTTGATGTCCAAAGGAATCAGATTAGCTGGCATATCCTCACCGTTAACAAGGACGGGACATCCTTGATACTCACACTGAACATAACAAACTTCGCCCCTAGGCATGGCGATACCCAAATCATACTCGAGAGGAGTAGAGTATGGTTGAGTGGTTTGAGCAAACTGAAGGGATATAACTAAATGAGAAGCACCTGGATCAATTAGAACTCTAGCAAAATGACCAAGAATGTTCAACGTACCCATGACAAGATCCGGATTAGCTTGAGCGTCCTGGGCAGTGATGTTAGTGACTCGGCCCTGTGTCTGCTGTCCTGTACGACCTCTAGATCCCTGGTTACTTCTACCCTGTCCTCCACGTCCCTGGTTCCCTCGACCGGTAGGTCTGCTCGGTCCACCGCCGCTAGAAGTAGCCTCACTGGTCTGAAACTGACCGCCGCCATACCACTGCGAACCACTCGGCTGATATGGAGGATAACCTCCCTGAAACTGCGGATAACCCTGAGAGAACTGAGAATAGCCTCCCTGGAACTGAGGAATGTTCGGTGTGAACTGAGGAACACCCATAGGGAACTGATAAGCATCTCCAGAATACTGAGACACATCACCCTGATAGTGAACAGCACCGCCAGAAGATGGCTGCTGGAACTGGCCTGATCCGTACGGTGGCATCTGCTGCTGGGGAACCGTACCGGACTGCTGACTCTGCTGTTTCTGAGGACAATTACTAGCTCTGTGGCCCACCTGGCCACAAGTGAAACATGCTCTGCTCGCCTGCCTACACTCTCCAGAATGATAGTTGTTGCACTGACGGCAACGAGTATTACTAGAGCCCCCTGAGCCCCCTGAACTGCTCTGACTCTGGAAGCGAGAACCAACATTGGTTTTACCTCCTCGAGGTGTGTTGGGGTTAGAGCCCCCACTGGATGATCCGCCAGAGTTGTAGCCACTCTTCTTAAAAGACTGATTCTTCTTCGGCCCAAATCTGGAATTACCCCTGTTATTGTTGTTGTTCTTCCTCTGATTAACATTACCCTCATCGTCATCACCACCACTGTCGGGAGTATTCTCCGAATCCTCAACCCGGAGTAAGGCCTCATAGAACTCCTGGTAGGTAGTGCATGGATATGAAGATGCGGCAGTGCGAAGATTCTTCCGGGCACCCTTTCTGAACTGAAGTAACATCTCCTTCGGATTACTGGCAATGGCTGGGCAGTAGCGGGAAAGGTCAGTGAACTTCCGGTGGTACTCGGCTACTGACATGCTCTTCTGCCTCAGATCAAAGAAGTCGTCTCGTTTCTTAGCCCAATACTCCGGAGGTAAGTACTTCGCCTCGAAATGTTCCTTAAAAGTAGCCCAGTCTTCCTGCAGATTTGGTGGAATTAGGGTCACTTCATAAGCCCACCAAGAACTAGCTTCACTCTGCAGGAACCACGTAACAGTCGAGACCCACTGTTCCGTCGGAAAGTTTCCCTGTCGTTCCATGGCTCGGAAGGTTTTCTCCACATGTTTGAGCCAATTCTCCGTCACCTCGGAGGTTTCTCTGCCTAAGAACGGCTTAACTTGAAGATTGGAAGCAATCTCCAAGACATTTTTCTGCTGAGTAGGAGGACGCCAATTCGTCTGAAAGGCCGTAGCAAAAGCTGCACCAAACTGTGCAAAATCAAATGGTGGTGCAACAGGCTCATCTGGTGGTGCCTGAGTACGAGGTGCTCTGCGAGGTGGCATAGTTCTGACATCACAAAAATCAAGAATTATTATAGCACATATCACAAAGTGACAAATGCAAGACTGCCTAATACTTTAGCTCTGATACCAATCTGACACATCCCGATCCCGGACACGCCAGGTGTCGGGAAGTGCTGGCACACGGTAATGTGACGAAAGCCAATTATGCAAGAAAAGGTGAAAAGTAGGAATATTAATAGTTGAGTGCGGAAGTAGAAGTGTGGCAGGGTTAAAACCCATAATACAGGATGCATAATAAAGCAGGGAGCTAAGTAAATAGTGCAGGAATATAAAAACATTCACATCCCTGAGGATGGATAATTAAAAGTTAACTCAAGTAGGAGTGAATCCTATATAGTTCAAGATATGTCGAACCGCCGACCACCGCGAAGAGAGCCCTCGAATCACCGCTATGAACTCACTAGTCCTGAGGGGCGAAACATAAAACGGTGAGTGGTCAAAAGCAAAGTTTGATAAAACCGCTGTTTTCAAGAGTTTACTAACCCCTCACCGAAAACATGTATAATTGAGAAAATACGCTGGCACCCGTAGGTATGAACCTCTCAAAATACTATCATGAAAACATTCAGGGTACTCCCGATATATAATGTACCGACATGCTCACCTATATGTAAACACACAAGTCCACGTGGCTAAAACCACACGAATGTGCTAGGTATAAAAGTAATATCGAGTACTACAATGACGCTGAAGCCCAACGCTAAGGCCGTGCACAAAGTGCAGTCACACAAGTCCGAGTTGCCTAGTGCAACCTAAGATGTGCTAGTACCTACAATGGATCCAAAGCTGCGTAGCTGCACGATAGTGACTACTCCTAACGCCAAGGCTAGTCTCCGGGCCACAAGATCGGTACTAATACTGGGTGTATACATCTAATGATGAGCAACAAAGAGGAAACATGTATGGCAATATAATACGAATGTTCTACCTCCAACAAACGATATGATAAGGAAGTATAGCAACAGCTTGAAGAAAGCATTGAAACCATACGTATATATACATTTACCAAAACAAAGACCCACTCACTCACCAGAGGGTAGCCGGGTCGTAGCCCCCGGTCCGGGCAGCCTTGTGAGTCCTCCTCGGATAGGTCTCACCTATATGAGATATCACCGTAATAATGATTAAACTCATTAAGGTTACTAAATAACTAATTAAATACACCTATCCCTTTTGTTTGCTCAATCCAGGAGGTTCTAAAACACCTCAAAATTAACATGCATAATACTCCTCGAGTAGTACACGCCGTCACGAAATATTAACACGCGGAAAACAGACGGGAAAAAGCGACCTCCCACGCCATCACGCGCGGTCGAAGGTGCGGAGCCTATGGCTCCACGCTGGCAGCCTACGCGCGGCTCACGCGCGAGTTGGCCAATCGGAGCTGCTGAGCCGTCAACGCGGCTCGGCTCGCCGCCAACACGGCTCGCCTGCCGCCAACGCCGCTCGCTTAAGCCGTCAACGCTGCGCCTTACTGAAATGGCCAACGCTAGCCGGCCAAGTCGGCCAACGCGCTCGGCGGTCAACGCGGCTCGGCTCAAGCCGGTTTAAGCCGCTGACGTCATCAAGCCCGGTCTGACCCGGTTTGCTGACGTCATCGCTGACGTCAGCGCCGGTTCTCTGGTCTTTTTCCGGTCGCCGCCGCCGTCGCCGTCGCCGGAATTTTGGCCGGTTTCTGGGAAATTTTTAAAACTTCGTATCTTCTTCATTTCAAGTCCAAAAATTACGTGCCATATATCAAAATGAAGCTGGAGAAGAGTAGAATCACGGTGTACCTTTGGATTGGTCGTACAAGCTCGGGAAAAGTCTTGAAATTGCCCCGAAGGTTGCCGTTCACTGTAGCAAGGTCGATCTACATCAAAACTCAACCAAATTAGGCAAACGACCTATGAAAATTCATCTACTCACCGAGAGGAACACAATGGTGGTAGTTAGAAACCTCACCTCGGTCTAGATTGGCCGGAAAATGGCCGAGAAGGTCCGGTTCTTCCGGTTGCGTTTCCCGTCAAACGGGTGAGAGTTTGGACGAACGGTTTGCACCGTTGAGTCCACGGCGTCGAGACGAAGGAGGTGGTGATTTTTGTTCGCTTCGATTCGACGGGTTTCCGTCGGTGTGCACTGTGCACTCACGGAGAGAAAAGGGAGAAAAAGTCAAAAATTCTGGGGAAAAGAAAGTGACGGGGAAGAAGGAAGGGGAAGAAAGAATAAGGGAAAAATTGGGTTTTGGGGGTATTGTGCACCCACCAAAACAGTAAACTTACACGCTCACGTGTACCAAATAAACACGCACGTGTAGAGAATATTCCACAGAAATTATTTTATAACAAACTTTTTACGGGATGTTACAATCTACCCCCCTTAAGGAAATTTCGTCCTCGAAATTAAGATTACATCAAGTAGCATTGAAAAACAAATAGGGGTAGTCGGTTCTCATTCGCTCTTCCGTCTCCCAGGTTGACTCCTCCACAGAGTGGTTTCTCCACAAAACCTTCACTAAGCTGATCGACTTATTCCGTAGAATTTTGTCTTTCCAATCCAGGATAGTCACTGGTAACTCATCATAAGTCAAATCCTGGTTTACCTCCAACTGTTGAGGATGAATAACATGAGAAGGGTCGGAGATATAATGTCGGAGCAAGGACACATGGAAGACATTATGCACCCTTGACAACTCGGAAGGTAACTCAAGCCGATAAGCAACCTCACCAATCCGTTCAGTGACGACATACGGACCGATGTAACGAGGACTCAACTTCCCTCGTTTCCCGAATCTCACAACGCCTCTCCAAGGTGACAACTTCAAGAACACCATGTCACCAACTGAATAAACCCGGTCGGTCAAGTGACGGTTGGCAATACTCCTCTGTCGATCCTGAGCAGCTTTCAGGTTTCCCTTTATCACCTGGATATTCTGAGTAGTTTCTTCAACGATTTCAGGACCAACCAGAGCCCGCTCCCTAACTTCTGACCAACACAAGGGAGTTCGGCAAGGCTTACCATACAACGCTTCGAATGGAGACATACCGATGCTCGAATGAAAACTGTTGTTGTAGGCAAACTCTACCAAAGAAAGATTATCATGCCACTTATCCCCGAACTGTAGCACGGAGGACCTCAGCATGTCCTCAAGGGTCTGGATAGTTCTCTCCGACTGTCCGTCGGTCTGAGGATGATAAGCAGTGCTGAACAGTAGTCTCGAACCCAAAGCTTTCTGAAAAGCTTTCCAAAACTTGGAAGTGAATCTGGGGTCACGATCGGAGATAATACTGACAGGAACACCATGGTACTTGACAACTCCGTCAATGAAAAGTTTAGCCAAACGGTCAAGAGAAAAATTCTCACGGACGGGCAGGAAGTGAGTTGACTTGGTCAGTCGATCCACAATCACCCAAATACCATCATAACCTCCACGAGCTAGGGGTAGCTTGTACACGAAGTCCATGGTGATATTCTCCCACTTCCACTCAGGAATGGGAAGTGACTGTAGTAACCCAAACGGTTTCTTCCTTTCAGCCTTGACCTGCTGGCAGATTAAGCAACGACTCACGTATTCTGCAATCTCCTTTTTCATTCTACGCCAGTAGTAGAAAGGTCGGATTGTATGGTACATTTTAGTACTACCTGGATGCATGGCATAAGTGGAAACATGAGCCTCATCCAAGATTGCCTTCTTCAAGTCTGCATCGTTAGGCACATACATCCGGTCATTCATCAGAAGCACTCCGTCTGAACGTCGAACTCTGAAGTCATCCCTCGTACCATCAAGAACTGCCTGAATCAATTTCTGAGAAGTAGGATCGCTCGCCTGAGCCTCACGAATACGATCCAACAGAATAGGTCTAGCAGAGAAGTTGGCCAACAAAGCTCCAGTATGATCATAACCCAAGACTGCACCTGTACTCCTGAGCTCAGTCAAAAGAGGAATATGACAGGCGTACAGTGCGTTGAGCCGACCATGAGATGATTTTCTACTGAGTGCATCCGCAACGACGTTGGCTCGTCCAGGATGGTACTCGATAGAACAATCATAATCACTAATCAACTCCATCCACCGTCGTTGTCTCAGGTTCAGATCTCTCTGCGTGGGCAAGTACTTCAGACTCTTGTGATCAGTGAAAATCTTGCACGTTTCTCCGTAGAGATAATGTCGTCAGATTTTCAGTGCGAAGATAATAGCTGCAAATTCCAGGTCATGAGTAGGGTAGTTCATCTCATGTCGTTTCAACTGACGGGATGCATAAGCGATTACCCTACCATGCTGCATCAGAACACAGCCCAGACCATTCAAAGAAGCATCACTGTAGACCTCGAAATTCCCACCACCGTCGGGAAGTGCCAAGACAGGTGCATGAGTAAGACAATGCTTCAACTTCTGAAAACTCCGCTCACAATCATCATCCCACTCAAACCTGACATCTTTCCTGGTCAACTTCGTGAGAGGAAGGGCTGTGGCCGAGAAATCCCTCACAAAGCGCCGATAGTAGCCGGCAAGACCAAGAAAACTTCGAATCTCAGTGACGGTCTGTGGTCGCTCCCAATTCTCCACTGCTGATACCTTCTGAGGGTCAACAAGAACTCCCTCAGAGGATACGACATGTCCCAAAAAAGATACTTCATTCAGCCAAAACTGACACTTACTGAACTTAGCATACAACTGATTCTCCCGCAATTTCTTCAGAACTAGACGAAGATGCTTAGCATGCTCAACCTCACTCTTAGAGAATACTAAGATATCGTCAATGAAGACAATTACAAACCTGTCCAGGTAGGGACGGAATACCCGGTTCATCAAGTCCATAAACGCCGCAGGAGCATTCGTTAACCCGAATGGCATCACCAGAAACTCATAATGACCATATCGAGTCCGAAAAGCTGTCTTGGGAACATCATCTCGTCTGATCTTAAGCTGATAGTAACCTGACCTCAGATCAATTTTCGAGAAGACACGAGCACCACGGAGCTGGTCAAACAAGTCATCGATACGAGGTAGAGGATAACGGTTTTTAATCGTTACCCGGTTAAGCTGCCTGTAATCGATGCAAAGCCTAAAACTTCCATCCTTCTTTCTCACAAATAAGACCGGTGCTCCCCAAGGAGAGGTGCTGGGTTGGATAAAGCCTTTATCCACAAGTTCTTGCAACTGTGACTTTAATTCTCTTAACTCCGCAGGAGCCATGCGGAAAGGTGGAAGAGAAATAGGATTTGTACCTGGAAGAAGATCGATGGTGAACTCTCCTTCACGATCCGGAGGTAGTCCAGGCAAATCATCAGGAAATACATCAGGGAACTGGTTAACGACATACACGTCTTCAACCCGTGCCGGATTCTCGTCGTTGACCACAACATGAGCAATGTAACCCTGACAACCTTTCCTCAACATACGTTTCGCCCTCATGGCGGAGATGAGTCCATGTCTTACCCCACTGCGTTCGCCGGTGAAAGTCACAACAGGCCTGCCAGGTCTCTGAAAAATGACAACCCTACGACGACAATCAACCACGGCGTGATTCAGATGTAGCCAATCCATACCCAAGATAACATCAAAGTCCTTGATGTCCAAAGGAATCAGATTAGCTGGCATATCCTCACCGTTAACAAGGACGGGACATCCTTGATACTCACACTGAACATAACAAACTTCGCCCCTAGGCATGGCGATACCCAAATCATACTCGAGAGGAGTAGAGTATGGTTGAGTGGTTTGAGCAAACTGAAGGGATATAACTGAATGAGAAGCACCTGGATCAATTAGAACTCTAGCAAAATGACCAAGAATGTTCAACGTACCCATGACAAGATCCGGATTAGCTTGAGCGTCCTGGGCAGTGATGTTAGTGACTCGGCCCTGTGTCTGCTGTCCTGTACGACCTCTAGATCCCTGGTTACTTCTACCCTGTCCTCCACGTCCCTGGTTCCCTCGACCGGTAGGTCTACTCGGTCCACCGCCGCTAGAAGTAGCCTCACTGGTCTGAAACTGACCGCCGCCATACCACTGCGAACCACTCGGCTGATATGGAGGATAACCTCCCTGAAACTGCGGATAACCCTGAGAGAACTGAGAATAGCCTCCCTGGAACTGAGGAATGTTCGGTGTGAACTGAGGAACGCCCATAGGGAACTGATAAGCATCTCCAGAATACTGAGACACATCACCCTGATAGTGAACAGCACCGCCAGAAGATGGCTGCTGGAACTGGCCTGATCCGTACGGTGGCATCTGCTGCTGGGGAACCGTACCGGACTGCTGACTCTGCTGTTTCTGAGGACAATTACTAGCTCTGTGGCCCACCTGGCCACAAGTGAAACATGCTCTGCTCGCCTGCCTACACTCTCCAGAATGATAGTTGTTGCACTGACGGCAACGAGTATTACTAGAGCCCCCTGAGCCCCCTGAACTGCTCTGACTCTGGAAGCGAGAACCAACATTGGTTTTACCTCCTCGAGGTGTGTTGGGGTTAGAGCCCCCACTGGATGATCCGCCAGAGTTGTAGCCACTCTTCTTAAAAGACTGATTCTTTTTCGGCCCAAATCTGGAATTTCCCCTGTTATTGTTGTTGTTCTTCCTCTGATTAACATTGCCCTCTTCGTCATCACCACCACTGTCGGGAGTATTCTCCGAATCTTCAACCCGGAGTAAGGCCTCATAGAACTCCTGATAGGTAGTGCATGGATATGAAGATGCTGCAGTGCGAAGATTCTTCCGGGCACCCTTTCTGAACTGAAGTAACATCTCCTTCGGATTACTGGCAATGGCTGGACAGTAGCGGGAAAGGTCAGTGAACTTCCGGTGGTACTCGGCTACTGACATGCTCTTCTGCCTCAGATCAAAGAATTCGTCTCGTTTCTTAGCCCAATACTCCGGAGGTAAGTACTTCGCCTCGAAATGTTCCTTAAAAGTAGCCCAGTCTTCCTGCAGATTTGGTGGAATTAGGGTCACTTCATAAGCCCACCAAGAACTAGCTTCACTCTGCAGGAACCACGTAACAGTCGAGACCCACTGTTCCGTCGGAAAGTTTCCCTGTCGTTCCATGGCTCGGAAGGTTTTCTCCACATGTTTGAGCCAATTCTCCGTCACCTCGGAGGTTTCTCTGCCTAAGAACGGCTTAACTTGAAGATTGGAAGCAATCTCCAAGACATTTTTCTGCTGAGTAGGAGGACGCCAATTCGTCTGAAAGGCCGTAGCAAAAGCTGCACCAAACTGTGCAAAATCAAATGGTGGTGCAACAGGCTCATCTGGTGGTGCCTGAGTACGAGGTGCTCTGCGAGGTGGCATAGTTCTGACATCACAAAAATCAAGAATTATTATAGCACATATCACAAAGTGACAAATGCAAGACTGCCTAATACTTATGCTCTGATACCAATCTGACACATCCCGATCCCGGACACGCCAGGTGTCGGGAAGTGCTGGCCCACGTGTAATGTGACGAAAGCCAAATATGCAAGAATAAGTGGAAAGTAGGAAAATTAAGAGTTGAGTGCGGAAGTAGAAGTGTGGTGAGGGTTAAACCCATAATAATGTGATGCATAACGCCCGAGCTAAGTAAATAGTGCAGAATATAAAACATTCACATCCCCGTGAGGATGGATAATTAAAAGTTAACTAAGGTTGGAGGAACCCTACATAGTTCGAAGATATGTCGAACCGCCGACCACCGCCGTAGAGAGCTCCTCGAATCACCGCTAAGTGAACCGTCACTAGGTCCCGGAGGGGCGCAAAACATAAAACGGTGAGTGGGTCAAAAGCAAAGTTTGGATAAAACCGTTGTTTTCAAGAGTTTACTAACCCTCACCGGAAAACATGTATAATTGAGAAAATACGCCATACCCGTAGGTAAGGAACCTCAAAATACTAACATGAAAACATTCGGGTACTCCCGATATATAATGTACCGATGCTCACCCATATGTAAACACACAAGTCCACGTGGCTAAACCACAATGAACAAGCAGTATAAAAGTAATACGCCGAGTACTACAATGACGCGAGTCTAGCGCTAAGCGCTGGTGCACAAAGTGCAGCCACACAAGTCCGAGTTGCCTAGTGCAAATCCTAAGACAGCTAGTACCTACAATGATCCAAGGGTGCGTAATCTGCACTGGAGCATAGTGACTACTCCAAACGTCAAGGCTAGTCCCGGCCACAAGACTCGAGTACCACACTGGGGTGTATACATCTGTCGATGAGCAACAAAAGATGAAAACATGTATGGCAAAGTATAATTACCTAATGTTCTACCTCCAACATTCGTAATGATATGAAACTACGCTAACAGCTTAAAGAAAAGCGTTGAAAAACCATACGTATATATGCATTTATCAAAACAAAGACCCACTCACTCACCCGTAGGTAGCCGGGTCGTAGCCCTCGGTCCCGGGTAGCCCCGTAGTCCCTCGGATAGGTCTCACCTATATGAGATATCACCTGTAATAATGATTAAACTCATTAAGGTTACTAAATAACTAATTAAATACACCTATCCCTTGTTTGCTCAACCGTGAGGTTCAAAACACCTCAAAAATTAACATGCATACTCACCCCGAGGTAGTACACGTCGTCACGAGTCGACACGTGAATCGTACGGAAAAGGGACCTCCCACGCGCCTCACGCGGCCGGGAAGGTGCGAGCTCAAGTGGCTCCACGCGCAGCCCACGCGCGGCTCACGCGCGAGCTGGTCAACGGAGCCGCCGAGCCGGTCAACGCTCGCCGCCGGTCAACACGGCTCTCTGGCCCAAGCCGTCAACGCGGCTCTGGCCAGCGGCCAACGCGTTCCTGGGCCGAGTTTCTGCCAACGCGGCTCGGCTCAAGCCGGTTTAAGCGCTGGACGTCATCAAGCTCCTAGCTCTGACCTGCTTGCCGACGTCACACGACGTCTACGGCTTCTGGTTTTCTGGCTGCCTACGCCACACGGCCTGCTGCCGGAATTTTGGCTTCTGATTGGTAATTTTTAAAACTCCATATCTTCTTCATTTCAAGTCCAAAAATTACGTGCCATATATCAAATGAAGTCGAGAAGAGTAGAATCACTTGTACCTTTGGATTGGTCAGTATGTCAGAAATGGCCTGAAATTGCCCCGAAGGTTGCGGTTCACCGTAGCAAAGTCGATCTACATCAAAACTCAACCAAATTAGGCAAACGACCCATGAAAATTCATCTACCTCACCCCAGAGGAACACAATGGTGGTAGTTAGAAACCTCACTCTCGGGTCTAGATTGGCCGGAAAATGGCCAAGAAGGTCTGGCCCTTCCAAGCTGCGTTTCCCGTCAAACGGTGAGAAATTGGACGAACGGCTTGCACCGTTGGAGTCCACTCGCGCCGAGATCACAGGTGGTGATTTTCGTCGCTCGGCCCGACCTGCTTCCTGTGCACCGTGCACTCACCTGAGAGAAAAGGAGAAAAAAAAAGTCAAAAATTCTCGCTGGGGAAAAGAAAGTGACTCGGGAAGTTAAGGAAGGGGAAGAGCATTAAGGGAAATTGGCTTTCGTGTGGTATCGTGGCACCCACCAAAACAAAGAACTTACACGCTCACGTGTACAAAAATAAACACGCACGTGTGTAATATTTCCATATTCCACAGAAATTATTTTATAACAAACTTTTTACGGGATGTTACAATCTACCCCCCTTAAGGAAATTTCGTCCTCGAAATTAAGATTACATCAAGTAGAATTGAAAAACAAATAGGGGTAGTCGGTTCTCATGCGCTCTTCCGTCTCCCAGGTAGACTCCTCCACAGAGTGGTTTCTCCACAAAACCTTCACTAAACTGATCGACTTATTCCGTAGAATTTTGTCTTTCCAATCCAGGATCGTCACTGGTAACTCATCATAAGTCAAATCCTGGTTTACCTCCAACTGTTGAGGATGAATAACATGAGAAGGGTCGGAGATATAATGTCGGAGCAAGGACACATGGAAGACATTGTGCACCCTTGACAACTCGGAAGGTAACTCAAGCCGATAAGCAACCTCACCAATCCGTTCAGTGACGACATACGGACCGATGTAACGAGGACTCAACTTCCCTCGTTTCCCGAATCTCACAACGCCTCTCCATCTCCAAGGTGATAACTTCAAGAATACCATGTCACCAACCTGGTCAAAACCCGGTCGGTTTCCAAGTGACGGTTGGCAATACTCCTCTGTCGATCCTGGGGCGCTTTCAGGTTCCCCTTTATCACCTGGATATTCTGAGTAGTTTCTTCTATGATTTCAGGACCAACCAGAGCCCGCTCCCCAACTTCTGACCAACACAAGGGAGTTCGGCAAGGCTTACCATACAACGCTTCGAATGGAGACATACCGATGCTCGAATGAAAACTGTTGTTGTAGGCAAACTCTACCAAAGAAAGATTATCATGCCACTTATCCCCGAACTGTAGCACGGAGGACCTCAGCATGTCCTCAAGGGTCTGGATAGTTCTCTCCGACTGTCCGTCGGTCTGAGGATGATAAGCAGTGCTGAACAGTAGTCTCGAACCCAAAGCTTTCTGAAAAGCTTTCCAAAACTTGGAAGTAAATCTGGGGTCACGATCGGAGATAATACTGACAGGAACACCATGGTATTTGACAACTCCGTCAATGAAAAGTTTAGCCAAACGGTCAAGAGAAAAATTCTCACGGACTGGCAGGAAGTGAGTTGACTTGGTCAGTCGATCCACAATCACCCAAATACCATCATAACCTCCACGAGCTAGGGGTAGCTTGTACACGAAGTCCATGGTGATATTCTCCCACTTCCACTCAGGAATGGGAAGTGACTGTAGTAACCCAAACGGTTTCTTCCTTTCAGCCTTGACCTGCTGGCAGATTAAGCAACGACTCACGTATTCTGCAAGCTCCTTTTTCATTCTACGCCAGTAGTAGAAAGGTCGGATTGTATGGTACATTTTAGTACTACCTGGATGCATGGCATAAGTGGAAACATGAGCCTCATCCAAGATTGCCTTCTTCAAGTCTGCATCGTTAGGCACATACATCCGGTCATTCATCAGAAGCACTCCGTCTGAACGTCGAACTCTGAAGTCATCCCTCGTACCATCAAGAACTGCCTGAATCAATTTCTGAGAAGTAGGATCGCTCGCCTGAGCCTCCCGAATACGATCCAACAGAATAGGTCTAGCAGAGAAGTTGGCCAACAAAGCTCCAGTATGATCATAACCCAAGACTGCACCTGTACTCCTGAGCTCAGTCAAAAGAGGAATATGACAGGCGTACAGTGCGTTGAGCCGACCATGAGATGATTTTCTACTGAGTGCATCCGCAACGACGTTGGCTCGTCCAGGATGGTACTCGATAGAACAATCATAATCACTAATCAACTCCATCCACCGTCGTTGTCTCAGGTTCAGATCTCTCTGCGTGGGCAAGTACTTCAGACTCTTGTGATCAGTGAAAATCTTGCACGTTTCTCCGTAGAGATAATGTCGCCAGATTTTCAGTGCGAAGATAATAGCTGCAAATTCCAGGTCATGAGTAGGGTAGTTCATCTCATGTCGTTTCAACTGACGGGATGCATAAGCGATTACCCTACCATGCTGCATCAGAACACAGCCCAGACCATTCAAAGAAGCATCACTGTAGACCTCGAAATTACCACTGCCGTCGGGAAGTGCCAAGACAGGTGCATGAGTAAGACAATGCTTCAACTTCTGAAAACTCCGCTCGCAATCATCATCCCACTCAAACCTGACATCTTTCCTGGTCAACTTCGTGAGAGGAAGGGCTGTGGCCGAGAAATCCCTCACAAAGCGCCGATAGTAGCCGGCAAGACCAAGAAAACTTCGAATCTCAGTGACGGTCTGTGGTCGCTCCCAATTCTCCACTGCTGATACTTTCTGAGGGTCAACAAGAACTCCCTCAGAGGATACGACATGTCCCAAGAAAGATACTTCATTCAGCCAAAACTGACATTTACTGAACTTAGCATACAACTGATTCTCCCGCAATTTCTTCAGAACTAGACGAAGATGCTTAGCATGCTCAACTTCACTCTTAGAGAATACTAAGATATCGTCAATGAAGACAATCACAAACCTGTCCAGGTAGGGACGGAATACCCGGTTCATCAAGTCCATAAACGCTGCAGAAGCATTCGTTAACCCGAATGGCATCACCAGAAACTCATAATGACCATATCGAGTCCGAAAAGCTGTCTTGGGAACATCATCTCGTCTGATCTTAAGCTGATAGTAACCTGACCTCAGATCAATTTTCGAGAAGACACGAGCACCCCGGAGCTGGTCAAACAAGTCATCGATACGAGGTAGAGGATAACGGTTTTTAATCGTTACCCGGTTAAGCTGCCTGTAATCGATGCAAAGCCTAAAACTTCCATCCTTCTTTCTCACAAATAAGACCGGTGCTCCCCAAGGAGAGGTGCTGGGTTGGATAAAACCTTTATCCACAAGTTCTTGCAACTGTGACTTTAATTCTCTTAACTCCGCAGGAGCCATGCGGAAAGGTGGAAGAGAAATAGGATTTGTACCTGGAAGAAGATCGATGGTGAACTCTCCTTCACGATCCGGAGGTAGTCCAGGCAAATCATCAGGAAATACATCAGGGAACTGGTTAACGACATACACGTCTTCAACCCGTGCCGGATTCTCGTCGTTGACCACAACATGAGCAATGTAACCCTGACAACCTTTCCTCAACATACGTTTCGCCCTCATGGCGGAGATGAGTCCATGTCTTACCCCACTGCGTTCGCCGGTGAAAGTCACAACAGGCCTGCCAGGTCTCTGAAAAATGACAACCCTACGACGACAATCAACCACGGCGTGATTCAGATGTAGCCAATCCATACCCAAGATAACATCAAAGTCCTTGATGTCCAAAGGAATCAGATTAGCTGGCATATCCTCACCGTTAACAAGGACGGGACATCCTTGATACTCACACTGAACATAACAAACTTCGCCCCTAGGCATGGCGATACCCAAATCATACTCGAGAGGAGTAGAGTATGGTTGAGTGGTTTGAGCAAACTGAAGGGATATAACTGAATGAGAAGCACCTGGATCAATTAGAACTCTAGCAAAATGACCAAGAATGTTCAACGTACCCATGACAAGATCCGGATTAGCTTGAGCGTCCTGGGCAGTGATGTTAGTGACTCGGCCCTGTGTCTGCTGTCCTGTACGACCTCTAGTTCCCTGGTTACTTCTACCCTGTCCTCCACGTCCCTGGTTCCCTCGACCGGTAGGTCTGCTCGGTCCACCGCCGCTAGAAGTAGCCTCACTGGTCTGAAACTGACCGCCGCCATACCACTGCGAACCACTCGGCTGATATGGAGGATAACCTCCCTGAAACTGCGGATAACCCTGAGAGAACTGAGAATAGCCTCCCTGGAACTGAGGAATGTTCGGTGTGAACTGAGGAACGCCCATAGGGAACTGATAAGCATCTCCAGAATACTGAGACACATCACCCTGATAGTGAACAGCACCGCCAGAAGATGGCTGCTGGAACTGGCCTGATCCGTACGGTGGCATCTGCTGCTGGGGAACCGTCTCGATCCAAACGACCTCGCAGTCATCGCTCTCTCAATTCAAACAGCCCACCCGGCCACAAGTGAAACATGCTCGCTCGCCTGCCTACACTCTCCGTAATGATAGTTGTTGCACCGACGGCAACGAGTATTACTAGAGCCCCCCGAGCCCCGAATCGCTTCCGACTCGGGAAGCGAGAACCAACATTGGTTTTACCTCCTCGAGGTGTAATGGGGTTAGAGCCCCCACCGGATGATCCGCCGAGTTGTAGCCACTCTTCTTAAAAGACTCGATTCTTCTTCGGCCCAAATCTGAATTTCCCCTCGTTATTGTTGTTGTTCTTCCCTTCCGATTAACATTACCCTCTTCGTCATCACACCACGTTCTGGGAGTATTCTCCGGAATCCTCAACCCGAGTAAGGCCTCATAGAACTCGGTAGGTGCAAGGCATGGATATGAAGATGCCGCAGCACGAAGATTCTTCCTAAACCCTTCGAACCGAAGTAACATCTCCCTTCTGACACTGGAAGGCCGGGCGTAGCGGGAAAGGCTCTAAGTGAACTCTGCACTTGGCTACCGACATGCTCTTCGCCTCGATCAAAGAATTCCGTCTCGTTTCTTAGCCCAATACTCCTGTGAGGTAAGTACTTCGCTCGAAATGTTCTTGGTGCAAATTTCGCCTTCCCAAGCAGATTTGGTGGAATTAGGTCACTTCATAAGCCCACCAAGAACTAGCTTCACTCATAGAAACCACGTAACGCCGAGACCCACTCGTTCCGTCGGAAAGTTTCCCGGTCGTTCCATGGCTCGGAAGGTTTTCTCCACACACATGTTTCAGCCACCTCCGTCACCTGAGGTTTCTCTCCGCCTAAGAACGTGCTTAACTTGAAGATTGGAAGCAATCTCCAAGACATTTTTCTCGCTCGAGTAGGAGGACGCCAATTGCCTCGAAAGGCCGTAGCAAAAGCCGCAACAACCGTGCAAAACTGTATGTGTGCACAGCTCATCCGTGGTGCTCGAGTACGAGGTGCTCACTGGCTTGCAACTGCTAGAACAGAAGTGGCATAGTTCCACACATCACAAAATCAAGAATTATTATAGCACATATCACAAAGTGACAAATGCAAGACCGCTCTAATACTTATGCTCGATACCAATCCGACACATCCCGATCCCGACACGCTGTGTGTTCTGAAGTGCTGGCCGACACGTGTAATGTGACGAAAGCCAAATATGCAAGAATAAGTGGAAAGTAGGAAAATTAAGAGTTGAGTGCGGAAGTAGAAGTGTGGTGAGGGTTAAACCCATAATAATGTGATGCATAACGCCCGAGCTAAGTAAATAGTGCAGAATATAAAACATTCACATCCCCGTGAGGATGGATAATTAAAAGTTAACTAAGGTTGGAGGAACCCTACATAGTTCGAAGATATGTCGAACCGCCGACCACCGCCGTAGAGAGCTCCTCGAATCACCGCTAAGTGAACCGTCACTAGGTCCCGGAGGGGCGCAAAACATAAAACGGTGAGTGGGTCAAAAGCAAAGTTTGGATAAAACCGTTGTTTTCAAGAGTTTACTAACCCTCACCGGAAAACATGTATAATTGAGAAAATACGCCATACCCGTAGGTAAGGAACCTCAAAATACTAACATGAAAACATTCGGGTACTCCCGATATATAATGTACCGATGCTCACCCATATGTAAACACACAAGTCCACGTGGCTAAACCACAATGAACAAGCAGTATAAAAGTAATACGCCGAGTACTACAATGACGCGAGTCTAGCGCTAAGCGCTGGTGCACAAAGTGCAGCCACACAAGTCCGAGTTGCCTAGTGCAAATCCTAAGACAGCTAGTACCTACAATGATCCAAGGGTGCGTAATCTGCACTGGAGCATAGTGACTACTCCAAACGTCAAGGCTAGTCCCGGCCACAAGACTCGAGTACCACACTGGGGTGTATACATCTGTCGATGAGCAACAAAAGATGAAAACATGTATGGCAAAGTATAATTACCTAATGTTCTACCTCCAACATTCGTAATGATATGAAACTACGCTAACAGCTTAAAGAAAAGCGTTGAAAAACCATACGTATATATGCATTTATCAAAACAAAGACCCACTCACTCACCCGTAGGTAGCCGGGTCGTAGCCCTCGGTCCCGGGTAGCCCCGTAGTCCCTCGGATAGGTCTCACCTATATGAGATATCACCTGTAATAATGATTAAACTCATTAAGGTTACTAAATAACTAATTAAATACACCTATCCCTTGTTTGCTCAACCGTGAGGTTCAAAACACCTCAAAAATTAACATGCATACTCACCCCGAGGTAGTACACGTCGTCACGAGTCGACACGTGAATCGTACGGAAAAGGGACCTCCCACGCGCCTCACGCGGCCGGGAAGGTGCGAGCTCAAGTGGCTCCACGCGCAGCCCACGCGCGGCTCACGCGCGAGCTGGTCAACGGAGCCGCCGAGCCGGTCAACGCTCGCCGCCGGTCAACACGGCTCTCTGGCCCAAGCCGTCAACGCGGCTCTGGCCAGCGGCCAACGCGTTCCTGGGCCGAGTTTCTGCCAACGCGGCTCGGCTCAAGCCGGTTTAAGCGCTGGACGTCATCAAGCTCCTAGCTCTGACCTGCTTGCCGACGTCACACGACGTCTACGGCTTCTGGTTTTCTGGCTGCCTACGCCACACGGCCTGCTGCCGGAATTTTGGCTTCTGATTGGTAATTTTTAAAACTCCATATCTTCTTCATTTCAAGTCCAAAAATTACGTGCCATATATCAAATGAAGTCGAGAAGAGTAGAATCACTTGTACCTTTGGATTGGTCAGTATGTCAGAAATGGCCTGAAATTGCCCCGAAGGTTGCGGTTCACCGTAGCAAAGTCGATCTACATCAAAACTCAACCAAATTAGGCAAACGACCCATGAAAATTCATCTACCTCACCCCAGAGGAACACAATGGTGGTAGTTAGAAACCTCACTCTCGGGTCTAGATTGGCCGGAAAATGGCCAAGAAGGTCTGGCCCTTCCAAGCTGCGTTTCCCGTCAAACGGTGAGAAATTGGACGAACGGCTTGCACCGTTGGAGTCCACTCGCGCCGAGATCACAGGTGGTGATTTTCGTCGCTCGGCCCGACCTGCTTCCTGTGCACCGTGCACTCACCTGAGAGAAAAGGAGAAAAAAAAAGTCAAAAATTCTCGCTGGGGAAAAGAAAGTGACTCGGGAAGTTAAGGAAGGGGAAGAGCATTAAGGGAAATTGGCTTTCGTGTGGTATCGTGGCACCCACCAAAACAAAGAACTTACACGCTCACGTGTACAAAAATAAACACGCACGTGTGTAATATTTCCATATTCCACAGAAATTATTTTATAACAAACTTTTTACGGGATGTTACAATCTACCCCCCTTAAGGAAATTTCGTCCTCGAAATTAAGATTACATCAAGTAGAATTGAAAAACAAATAGGGGTAGTCGGTTCTCATGCGCTCTTCCGTCTCCCAGGTAGACTCCTCCACAGAGTGGTTTCTCCACAAAACCTTCACTAAACTGATCGACTTATTCCGTAGAATTTTGTCTTTCCAATCCAGGATCGTCACTGGTAACTCATCATAAGTCAAATCCTGGTTTACCTCCAACTGTTGAGGATGAATAACATGAGAAGGGTCGGAGATATAATGTCGGAGCAAGGACACATGGAAGACATTGTGCACCCTTGACAACTCGGAAGGTAACTCAAGCCGATAAGCAACCTCACCAATCCGTTCAGTGACGACATACGGACCGATGTAACGAGGACTCAACTTCCCTCGTTTCCCGAATCTCACAACGCCTCTCCATCTCCAAGGTGATAACTTCAAGAATACCATGTCACCAACCTGGTCAAAACCCGGTCGGTTTCCAAGTGACGGTTGGCAATACTCCTCTGTCGATCCTGGGGCGCTTTCAGGTTCCCCTTTATCACCTGGATATTCTGAGTAGTTTCTTCTATGATTTCAGGACCAACCAGAGCCCGCTCCCCAACTTCTGACCAACACAAGGGAGTTCGGCAAGGCTTACCATACAACGCTTCGAATGGAGACATACCGATGCTCGAATGAAAACTGTTGTTGTAGGCAAACTCTACCAAAGAAAGATTATCATGCCACTTATCCCCGAACTGTAGCACGGAGGACCTCAGCATGTCCTCAAGGGTCTGGATAGTTCTCTCCGACTGTCCGTCGGTCTGAGGATGATAAGCAGTGCTGAACAGTAGTCTCGAACCCAAAGCTTTCTGAAAAGCTTTCCAAAACTTGGAAGTAAATCTGGGGTCACGATCGGAGATAATACTGACAGGAACACCATGGTATTTGACAACTCCGTCAATGAAAAGTTTAGCCAAACGGTCAAGAGAAAAATTCTCACGGACTGGCAGGAAGTGAGTTGACTTGGTCAGTCGATCCACAATCACCCAAATACCATCATAACCTCCACGAGCTAGGGGTAGCTTGTACACGAAGTCCATGGTGATATTCTCCCACTTCCACTCAGGAATGGGAAGTGACTGTAGTAACCCAAACGGTTTCTTCCTTTCAGCCTTGACCTGCTGGCAGATTAAGCAACGACTCACGTATTCTGCAAGCTCCTTTTTCATTCTACGCCAGTAGTAGAAAGGTCGGATTGTATGGTACATTTTAGTACTACCTGGATGCATGGCATAAGTGGAAACATGAGCCTCATCCAAGATTGCCTTCTTCAAGTCTGCATCGTTAGGCACATACATCCGGTCATTCATCAGAAGCACTCCGTCTGAACGTCGAACTCTGAAGTCATCCCTCGTACCATCAAGAACTGCCTGAATCAATTTCTGAGAAGTAGGATCGCTCGCCTGAGCCTCCCGAATACGATCCAACAGAATAGGTCTAGCAGAGAAGTTGGCCAACAAAGCTCCAGTATGATCATAACCCAAGACTGCACCTGTACTCCTGAGCTCAGTCAAAAGAGGAATATGACAGGCGTACAGTGCGTTGAGCCGACCATGAGATGATTTTCTACTGAGTGCATCCGCAACGACGTTGGCTCGTCCAGGATGGTACTCGATAGAACAATCATAATCACTAATCAACTCCATCCACCGTCGTTGTCTCAGGTTCAGATCTCTCTGCGTGGGCAAGTACTTCAGACTCTTGTGATCAGTGAAAATCTTGCACGTTTCTCCGTAGAGATAATGTCGCCAGATTTTCAGTGCGAAGATAATAGCTGCAAATTCCAGGTCATGAGTAGGGTAGTTCATCTCATGTCGTTTCAACTGACGGGATGCATAAGCGATTACCCTACCATGCTGCATCAGAACACAGCCCAGACCATTCAAAGAAGCATCACTGTAGACCTCGAAATTACCACTGCCGTCGGGAAGTGCCAAGACAGGTGCATGAGTAAGACAATGCTTCAACTTCTGAAAACTCCGCTCGCAATCATCATCCCACTCAAACCTGACATCTTTCCTGGTCAACTTCGTGAGAGGAAGGGCTGTGGCCGAGAAATCCCTCACAAAGCGCCGATAGTAGCCGGCAAGACCAAGAAAACTTCGAATCTCAGTGACGGTCTGTGGTCGCTCCCAATTCTCCACTGCTGATACTTTCTGAGGGTCAACAAGAACTCCCTCAGAGGATACGACATGTCCCAAGAAAGATACTTCATTCAGCCAAAACTGACATTTACTGAACTTAGCATACAACTGATTCTCCCGCAATTTCTTCAGAACTAGACGAAGATGCTTAGCATGCTCAACTTCACTCTTAGAGAATACTAAGATATCGTCAATGAAGACAATCACAAACCTGTCCAGGTAGGGACGGAATACCCGGTTCATCAAGTCCATAAACGCTGCAGAAGCATTCGTTAACCCGAATGGCATCACCAGAAACTCATAATGACCATATCGAGTCCGAAAAGCTGTCTTGGGAACATCATCTCGTCTGATCTTAAGCTGATAGTAACCTGACCTCAGATCAATTTTCGAGAAGACACGAGCACCCCGGAGCTGGTCAAACAAGTCATCGATACGAGGTAGAGGATAACGGTTTTTAATCGTTACCCGGTTAAGCTGCCTGTAATCGATGCAAAGCCTAAAACTTCCATCCTTCTTTCTCACAAATAAGACCGGTGCTCCCCAAGGAGAGGTGCTGGGTTGGATAAAACCTTTATCCACAAGTTCTTGCAACTGTGACTTTAATTCTCTTAACTCCGCAGGAGCCATGCGGAAAGGTGGAAGAGAAATAGGATTTGTACCTGGAAGAAGATCGATGGTGAACTCTCCTTCACGATCCGGAGGTAGTCCAGGCAAATCATCAGGAAATACATCAGGGAACTGGTTAACGACATACACGTCTTCAACCCGTGCCGGATTCTCGTCGTTGACCACAACATGAGCAATGTAACCCTGACAACCTTTCCTCAACATACGTTTCGCCCTCATGGCGGAGATGAGTCCATGTCTTACCCCACTGCGTTCGCCGGTGAAAGTCACAACAGGCCTGCCAGGTCTCTGAAAAATGACAACCCTACGACGACAATCAACCACGGCGTGATTCAGATGTAGCCAATCCATACCCAAGATAACATCAAAGTCCTTGATGTCCAAAGGAATCAGATTAGCTGGCATATCCTCACCGTTAACAAGGACGGGACATCCTTGATACTCACACTGAACATAACAAACTTCGCCCCTAGGCATGGCGATACCCAAATCATACTCGAGAGGAGTAGAGTATGGTTGAGTGGTTTGAGCAAACTGAAGGGATATAACTGAATGAGAAGCACCTGGATCAATTAGAACTCTAGCAAAATGACCAAGAATGTTCAACGTACCCATGACAAGATCCGGATTAGCTTGAGCGTCCTGGGCAGTGATGTTAGTGACTCGGCCCTGTGTCTGCTGTCCTGTACGACCTCTAGTTCCCTGGTTACTTCTACCCTGTCCTCCACGTCCCTGGTTCCCTCGACCGGTAGGTCTGCTCGGTCCACCGCCGCTAGAAGTAGCCTCACTGGTCTGAAACTGACCGCCGCCATACCACTGCGAACCACTCGGCTGATATGGAGGATAACCTCCCTGAAACTGCGGATAACCCTGAGAGAACTGAGAATAGCCTCCCTGGAACTGAGGAATGTTCGGTGTGAACTGAGGAACGCCCATAGGGAACTGATAAGCATCTCCAGAATACTGAGACACATCACCCTGATAGTGAACAGCACCGCCAGAAGATGGCTGCTGGAACTGGCCTGATCCGTACGGTGGCATCTGCTGCTGGGGAACCGTCTCGATCCAAACGACCTCGCAGTCATCGCTCTCTCAATTCAAACAGCCCACCCGGCCACAAGTGAAACATGCTCGCTCGCCTGCCTACACTCTCCGTAATGATAGTTGTTGCACCGACGGCAACGAGTATTACTAGAGCCCCCCGAGCCCCGAATCGCTTCCGACTCGGGAAGCGAGAACCAACATTGGTTTTACCTCCTCGAGGTGTAATGGGGTTAGAGCCCCCACCGGATGATCCGCCGAGTTGTAGCCACTCTTCTTAAAAGACTCGATTCTTCTTCGGCCCAAATCTGAATTTCCCCTCGTTATTGTTGTTGTTCTTCCCTTCCGATTAACATTACCCTCTTCGTCATCACACCACGTTCTGGGAGTATTCTCCGGAATCCTCAACCCGAGTAAGGCCTCATAGAACTCGGTAGGTGCAAGGCATGGATATGAAGATGCCGCAGCACGAAGATTCTTCCTAAACCCTTCGAACCGAAGTAACATCTCCCTTCTGACACTGGAAGGCCGGGCGTAGCGGGAAAGGCTCTAAGTGAACTCTGCACTTGGCTACCGACATGCTCTTCGCCTCGATCAAAGAATTCCGTCTCGTTTCTTAGCCCAATACTCCTGTGAGGTAAGTACTTCGCTCGAAATGTTCTTGGTGCAAATTTCGCCTTCCCAAGCAGATTTGGTGGAATTAGGTCACTTCATAAGCCCACCAAGAACTAGCTTCACTCATAGAAACCACGTAACGCCGAGACCCACTCGTTCCGTCGGAAAGTTTCCCGGTCGTTCCATGGCTCGGAAGGTTTTCTCCACACACATGTTTCAGCCACCTCCGTCACCTGAGGTTTCTCTCCGCCTAAGAACGTGCTTAACTTGAAGATTGGAAGCAATCTCCAAGACATTTTTCTCGCTCGAGTAGGAGGACGCCAATTGCCTCGAAAGGCCGTAGCAAAAGCCGCAACAACCGTGCAAAACTGTATGTGTGCACAGCTCATCCGTGGTGCTCGAGTACGAGGTGCTCACTGGCTTGCAACTGCTAGAACAGAAGTGGCATAGTTCCACACATCACAAAATCAAGAATTATTATAGCACATATCACAAAGTGACAAATGCAAGACCGCTCTAATACTTATGCTCGATACCAATCCGACACATCCCGATCCCGACACGCTGTGTGTTCTGAAGTGCTGGCCGACACGTGTAATGTGACGAAAGCCAAATATGCAAGAATAAGTGGAAAGTAGGAAAATTAAGAGTTGAGTGCGGAAGTAGAAGTGTGGTGAGGGTTAAACCCATAATAATGTGATGCATAACGCCCGAGCTAAGTAAATAGTGCAGAATATAAAACATTCACATCCCCGTGAGGATGGATAATTAAAAGTTAACTAAGGTTGGAGGAACCCTACATAGTTCGAAGATATGTCGAACCGCCGACCACCGCCGTAGAGAGCTCCTCGAATCACCGCTAAGTGAACCGTCACTAGGTCCCGGAGGGGCGCAAAACATAAAACGGTGAGTGGGTCAAAAGCAAAGTTTGGATAAAACCGTTGTTTTCAAGAGTTTACTAACCCTCACCGGAAAACATGTATAATTGAGAAAATACGCCATACCCGTAGGTAAGGAACCTCAAAATACTAACATGAAAACATTCGGGTACTCCCGATATATAATGTACCGATGCTCACCCATATGTAAACACACAAGTCCACGTGGCTAAACCACAATGAACAAGCAGTATAAAAGTAATACGCCGAGTACTACAATGACGCGAGTCTAGCGCTAAGCGCTGGTGCACAAAGTGCAGCCACACAAGTCCGAGTTGCCTAGTGCAAATCCTAAGACAGCTAGTACCTACAATGATCCAAGGGTGCGTAATCTGCACTGGAGCATAGTGACTACTCCAAACGTCAAGGCTAGTCCCGGCCACAAGACTCGAGTACCACACTGGGGTGTATACATCTGTCGATGAGCAACAAAAGATGAAAACATGTATGGCAAAGTATAATTACCTAATGTTCTACCTCCAACATTCGTAATGATATGAAACTACGCTAACAGCTTAAAGAAAAGCGTTGAAAAACCATACGTATATATGCATTTATCAAAACAAAGACCCACTCACTCACCCGTAGGTAGCCGGGTCGTAGCCCTCGGTCCCGGGTAGCCCCGTAGTCCCTCGGATAGGTCTCACCTATATGAGATATCACCTGTAATAATGATTAAACTCATTAAGGTTACTAAATAACTAATTAAATACACCTATCCCTTGTTTGCTCAACCGTGAGGTTCAAAACACCTCAAAAATTAACATGCATACTCACCCCGAGGTAGTACACGTCGTCACGAGTCGACACGTGAATCGTACGGAAAAGGGACCTCCCACGCGCCTCACGCGGCCGGGAAGGTGCGAGCTCAAGTGGCTCCACGCGCAGCCCACGCGCGGCTCACGCGCGAGCTGGTCAACGGAGCCGCCGAGCCGGTCAACGCTCGCCGCCGGTCAACACGGCTCTCTGGCCCAAGCCGTCAACGCGGCTCTGGCCAGCGGCCAACGCGTTCCTGGGCCGAGTTTCTGCCAACGCGGCTCGGCTCAAGCCGGTTTAAGCGCTGGACGTCATCAAGCTCCTAGCTCTGACCTGCTTGCCGACGTCACACGACGTCTACGGCTTCTGGTTTTCTGGCTGCCTACGCCACACGGCCTGCTGCCGGAATTTTGGCTTCTGATTGGTAATTTTTAAAACTCCATATCTTCTTCATTTCAAGTCCAAAAATTACGTGCCATATATCAAATGAAGTCGAGAAGAGTAGAATCACTTGTACCTTTGGATTGGTCAGTATGTCAGAAATGGCCTGAAATTGCCCCGAAGGTTGCGGTTCACCGTAGCAAAGTCGATCTACATCAAAACTCAACCAAATTAGGCAAACGACCCATGAAAATTCATCTACCTCACCCCAGAGGAACACAATGGTGGTAGTTAGAAACCTCACTCTCGGGTCTAGATTGGCCGGAAAATGGCCAAGAAGGTCTGGCCCTTCCAAGCTGCGTTTCCCGTCAAACGGTGAGAAATTGGACGAACGGCTTGCACCGTTGGAGTCCACTCGCGCCGAGATCACAGGTGGTGATTTTCGTCGCTCGGCCCGACCTGCTTCCTGTGCACCGTGCACTCACCTGAGAGAAAAGGAGAAAAAAAAAGTCAAAAATTCTCGCTGGGGAAAAGAAAGTGACTCGGGAAGTTAAGGAAGGGGAAGAGCATTAAGGGAAATTGGCTTTCGTGTGGTATCGTGGCCACCCACCAAAACAGTAAACTTACACGCTCACGTGTACAAAATAAACCCGCACGTGTAGAGAATATTCCACAGAAATTATTTTATAACAAACTTTTTACGGGATGTTACAATCTACCCCCCTTAAGGAAATTTCGTCCTCGAAATTAAGATTACAATCAAGTAGAATTGAAAAAAAAATAGGGGTAGTCGGTTCTCATGCGCTCTTCCGTCTCCCAGGTTGACTCCTCCACAGAGTGGTTTCTCCACAAAACCTTCACTAAACTGATCGACTTATTCCGTAGAATTTTGTCTTTCCAATCCAGGATGGTCACTGGTAACTCATCATAAGTCAAATCCTGGTTTACCTCCAACTGTTGAGGATGAATAACATGAGAAGGGTCGGAGATATAATGTCGGAGCAAGGACACATGGAAGACATTGTGCACCCTTGACAACTCGGAAGGTAACTCAAGCTGATAAGCAACCTCACCAATCCGTTCAGTGACGACATACGGACCGATGTAATGAGGACTCAACTTCCCTCGTTTCCCGAATCTCACAACGCCTCTCCAAGGTGACAACTTCAAGAACACCATGTCACCAACTGAATAAACCCGGTCGGTCAAGTGACGGTTGGCAATACTCCTCTGTCGATCCTGAGCAGCTTTCAGGTTTCCCTTTATCACCTGGATATTCTGAGTAGTTTCCTCAACGATTTCAGGACCAACCAGAGCTCGCTCACCAACTTCTGACCAACACAAGGGAGTTCGGCAAGGCTTACCATACAACGCTTCGAATGGAGACATACCGATGCTCGAATGAAAACTGTTGTTGTAGGCAAACTCTACCAAAGAAAGATTATCATGCCACTTATCTCCGAACTGTAGCACTGAGGACCTCAGCATGTCCTCAAGGGTCTGGATAGTTCTCTCCGACTGTCCGTCGGTCTGAGGATGATAAGCAGTGCTGAACAGTAGTCTCGAACCCAAAGCTTTCTGAAAAGCTTTCCAAAACTTGGAAGTGAATCTGGGGTCACGATCGGAGATAATACTGACAGGAACACCATGGTACTTGACAACTCCGTCAATGAAAAGTTTAGCCAAACGGTCAAGAGAAAAATTCTCACGGACGGGCAGGAAGTGAGTTGACTTGGTCAGTCGATCCACAATCACCCAAATACCATCATAACCTCCACGAGCTAGGGGTAGCTTGTACACGAAGTCCATGGTGATATTCTCCCACTTCCACTCAGGAATGGGAAGTGACTGTAGTAACCCAAACGGTTTCTTCCTTTCAGCCTTGACCTGCTGGCAGATTAAGCAACGACTCACGTATTCTGCAATCTCCTTTTTCATTCTACGCCAGTAGTAGAAAGGTCGGATAGTATGGTACATTTTAGTACTACCTGGATGCATGGCATAAGTGGAAACATGAGCCTCATCCAAGATTGCCTTCTTCAAGTCTGCATCGTTAGGCACATACATCCGGTCATTCATCAGAAGCACTCCGTCTGAACGTCGAACTCTGAAGTCATCCCTCGTACCATCAAGAACTGCCTGAATCAATTTCTGAGAAGTAGGATCGCTCGCCTGAGCCTCACGAATACGATCCAACAGAATAGGTCTAGTAGAGAAGTTGGCCAACAAAGCTCCAGTATGATCATAACCCAAGACTGCACCTGTACTCCTGAGCTCAGTCAAAAGAGGAATATGACAGGCGTACAGTGCGTTGAGCCGACCATGAGATGATTTTCTACTGAGTGCATCCGCAACGACGTTGGCTCGTCCAGGATGGTACTCGATAGAACAATCATAATCACTAATCAACTCCATCCACCGTCGTTGTCTCAGGTTCAGATCTCTCTGCGTGGGCAAGTACTTCAGACTCTTGTGATCAGTGAAAATCTTGCACGTTTCTCCGTAGAGATAATGTCGCCAGATTTTCAGTGCGAAGATAATAGCTGCAAATTCCAGGTCATGAGTAGGGTAGTTCATCTCATGTCGTTTCAACTGACGGGATGCATAAGCGATTACCCTACCATGCTGCATCAGAACACAGCCCAGACCATTCAAAGAAGCATCACTATAGACCTCGAAATTCCCACCGCCGTCGGGAAGTGCCAAGACAGGTGCATGAGTAAGACAATGCTTCAACTTCTGAAAACTCCGCTCACAATCATCATCCCACTCAAACCTGACATCTTTCCTGGTCAACTTCGTGAGAGGAAGGGCTGTGGCCGAGAAATCCCTCACAAAGCGCCGATAGTAGCCGGCAAGACCAAGAAAGCTTCGAATCTCAGTGACGGTCTGTGGTCGCTCCCAATTCTCAACTGCTGATACTTTCTGAGGGTCAACAAGAACTCCCTCAGAGGATACGACATGTCCCAAAAAAGATACTTCATTCAGCCAAAACTGACACTTACTGAACTTAGCATACAACTGATTTTCCCGCAATTTCTTCAGAACTAGACGAAGATGCTTAGCATGCTCAACCTCACTCTTAGAGAATACTAAGATATCGTCAATGAAGACAATCACAAACCTGTCCAGGTAGGGACGGAATACCCGGTTCATCAAGTCCATAAACGCTGCAGGAGCATTCGTTAACCCGAATGGCATCACCAGAAACTCATAATGACCATATCGAGTCCGAAAAGCTGTCTTGGGAACATCATCTCGTCTGATCTTAAGCTGATAGTAACCTGACCTCAAATCAATTTTCGAGAAGACACGAGCACCACGGAGCTGGTCAAACAAGTCATCGATACGAGGTAGAGGATAACGGTTTTTAATCGTTACCCGGTTAAGCTGCCTGTAATCGATGCAAAGCCTAAAACTTCCATCCTTCTTTCTCACAAATAAGACCGGTGCTCCCCAAGGAGAGGTGCTGGGTTGGATAAAACCTTTATCCACAAGTTCTTGCAACTGTGACTTTAATTCTCTTAACTCCGCAGGAGCCATGCGGAAAGGTGGAAGAGAAATAGGATTTGTACCTGGAAGAAGATCGATGGTGAACTCTCCTTCACGATCCGGAGGTAGTCCAGGCAAATCATCAGGAAATACATCAGGGAACTGGTTAACGACATACACGTCTTCAACTCGTGCCGGATTCTCGTCGTTGACCACAACATGAGCAATGTAACCCTGACAACCTTTCCTCAACATACGTTTCGCCCTCATGGCGGAGATGAGTCCATGTCTTACCCCACTGCGTTCGCCGGTGAAAGTTACAACAGGCCTGCCAGGTCTCTGAAAAATGACAACCCTACGACGACAATCAACCACGGCGTGATTCAGATGTAGCCAATCCATACCCAAGATAACATCAAAGTCCTTGATGTCCAAAGGAATCAGATTAGCTGGCATATCCTCACCGTTAACAAGGACGGGACATCCTTGATACTCACACTGAACATAACAAACTTCGCCCCTAGGCATGGCGATACCCAAATCATACTCGAGAGGAGTAGAGTATGGTTGAGTGGTTTGAGCAAACTGAAGGGATATAACTGAATGAGAAACACCTGGATCAATTAGAACTCTAGCAAAATGACCAAGAATGTTCAACGTACCCATGACAAGATCCGGATTAGCTTGAGCGTCCTGGGCAGTGATGTTAGTGACTCGGCCCTGTGTCTGCTGTCCTGTACGACCTCTAGATCCCTGGTTACTTCTACCCTGTCCTCCACGTCCCTGGTTCCCTCGACCGGTAGGTCTGCTCGGTCCACCGCCGCTAGAAGTAGCCTCACTGGTCTGAAACTGACCACCGCCATACCACTGCGAACCACTCGGCTGATATGGAGGATAACCTCCCTGAAACTGCGGATAACCCTGAGAGAACTGAGAATAGCCTCCCTGGAACTGAGGAATGTTCGGTGTGAACTGAGGAACGCCCATAGGGAACTGATAAGCATCTCCAGAATACTGAGACACATCACCCTGAGAGTGAACAGCACCGCCAGAAGATGGCTGCTGGAACTGGCCTGATCCGTACGGTGGCATCTGCTGCTGGGGAACCGTACCGGACTGCTGACTCTGCTGTTTCTGAGGACAATTACTAGCTCTGTGGCCCACCTGGCCACAAGTGAAACATGCTCTGCTCGCCTGCCTACACTCTCCAGAATGATAGTTGTTGCACTGACGGCAACGAGTATTACTAGAGCCCCCTGAGCCCCCCGAACTGCTCTGACTCTGGAAGCGAGAACCAACATTGGTTTTACCTCCTCGAGGTGTGTTGGGGTTAGAGCCCCCACTGGATGATCCGCCAGAGTTGTAGCCACTCTTCTTAAAAGACTGATTTTTCTTCGGCCCAAATCTGGAATTTCCCCTGTTATTGTTGTTGTTCTTCCTCTGATTAACATTACCCTCATCGTCATCACCACCACTGTCGGGAGTATTCTCCGAATCCTCAACCCGGAGTAAAGCCTCATAGAACTCCTGGTAGGTAGTGCATGGATATGAAGATGCTGCAGTACGAAGATTCTTCCGGGCACCCTTTCTGAACTGAAGTAACATCTCCTTCAGATTACTGGCAATGGCTGGGCAGTAGCGGGAAAGGTCAGTGAACTTCCGGTGGTACTCGGCTACTGACATGCTCTTCTGCCTCAGATCAAAGAATTCGTCTCGTTTCTTAGCCCAATACTCCGGAGGTAAGTACTTCGCCTCGAAATGTTCCTTAAAAGTAGCCCAGTCTTCCTGCAGATTTGGTGGAATTAGGGTCACTTCATAAGCCCACCAAGAACTAGCTTCACTCTGCAGGAACCACGTAACAGTCGAGACCCCTTTGTTCCGTGGAAGTTTCCCTGTCGTTCCATGGCTCGGAAGGTTTTCTCCACATGTTGAGCCAATTCTCCGTCACCTCGGAGGTTTCTCACGCCTAAGAACGGCTTAACTGGTGGTAATCTCCAAGACATTTTATGGCGAGTAGGAGGGCCAATTGATGCGAAGGCCGTGGCAAAAGCTGCACCAAAGCTGTGCAAAATCAAATGGTGGTGCAACGGGCTCATCTGGTGGTGCATGCGGAGTGCTGCGAGGTGGCATAGTTACGACATCACAAAAATCAAAAATTATTATAGCACATATCACAAAGTGACAAATGCAAAGGCGCCTAATACTTTAGCTCGTGCAGGCACATCCCGATCCGGACACGCGGGTGTCGGGAAGTCTTGCCCGACACGTGTAAGGTGGCCCGAAAGCCAATTATACAGAAACGGTGAAAAGTAGGAATGACCCGAGTTGGTGCGGAAGTAGAAGTGTGGTGAGGGTTAAAAACCCACATAATACGGGATGCATAACGGTCGAGCTAAGTAAATAGTGCGGGAATATAAAAACATTCACATCTAGTGAGGATGGATAATTAAAAAGTTAACTACAAGTAGGAGTGAATCCTACATAGTTCGAGAAGATATCGAGAACCGCCGACCACGCGTAAGAGAGCCCTCGAATCACGCTAAGTGAGCCGTCACTAGGTCACGGAGGGCGCAAAACATAACGGTGAGTGGGTCAAAAGCAAAGTGATAAAACCGTTGTTTTCAAGAAGTTTACTAACCCCTCAACTGGAAAGCATGTATAATTGAGAAAATACGTCATACTATATTGGGTATGAACCTCAAAATACTAATATGAAACATTCGGGTACTCCCAGATATATAAATATCTTGACATGCTCACCTATATGTAAACACACAAGTCACGTGGTAAACCACAATGAACGAGGCTAGGTATAAAAGTAATACGAGTACTACAATGACGCGAGTCTAGCGCTAGCGTGCACAAAGTGCGGTCACCTCAAGTCGGTGCCTAGTGCAGCCTAAAAGACGAGACGCTAGTACCTACAATGGATCCAAGGCTGCGTGGCGGTACAAATAGTGACTACTCCTAACGTCAAGGCTAGTCTGGCCACAAGGCGAGTACTAATACACAGGGTGTATACATCTAATGATGAGCAACAGTATGAAAACATGTATGGCGGTATGTCTGAATGTTCTACCTCCAACAAACGTATATGATATGAAGTATGCTAACAGTTTGAAGAAAGCATTGAAAACCATACGTATATATAGTGATATCTCATATAGGTGAGACTTATTCGAGAGGACTACACAGTACACCCGGGACGGGGGCTACGACCGGGCTACCTACGTATGGTTTTCCATGCTTAGTTAGCATAACTCATATTATATACGATTGTTGGAGGTAAAACATTCGTATTATATTGCCATGCATATTTTATATTGTTGCTCATCGGTAGATGTATAACACCAGGGTATTAGTACTCGGTCTTGTGGCGGGACTAGCCTTGGCGTTTGGGTAGTCACTACCGGTGCGCGTACGCGGCTTTGGATCCATTGAGTACTAGCACATTTTAAGGTTGCACTAGGCAACTCGAACTTGTGTAGCACTTGGTGCACCCGGCGCTTGGGTGGAGCTCGCGTCATTGTAGTACTCGACGTATTACTTATATACCTAGCATGTTCCTCGTGTATCTCGCAGGCTTGTGTGTTTATCGATGTCATTATCGAGGGGAGTACCATTATATTATCTTTGTTATAGTATTTTGAGTTAATGCCGGAAGGTATGACTTATTTTTCAAACTATACTTGTTTTCCGGCGGGGTTAGTATACTCTTAAAAACAAAGGTTTTATCAAACTTTGCTTTGACCCACTCACCGTTTTATGTTTTGCACCCCTCCGGGTCCTAGTGACGGTTTCGCCGCGGTGACTCGAGGGCTTTCTTCGCGGTGGTCGCGGTTCAACGGCTTCTCTGGTTTAGAGTAGAAGTTCCTGCTATTTTTAGTTAACTTCTTATTTATCCATCCTCACGAGATGTGAATAATTTATACTCTTGCACTATTTACTATGCTCATTGTTATGCTCTGTATTAATGGGTTTTAACCCTCACCACAATTCTACTTCCGCACTCAACTCTTTATATTCTTACTCTTTCACAGTTCATGCATAATTGGCTTTCATCACCTAACACGTGTCGACGGCACTTAGACACACAGGCGTGTGAGGATTCGGGATGTGTCATTAAAACCCTTATATATTCTTCTTTTTAATGTCCATTACAAGTTTGTCTAATACATGAATATATGACCCTATGACTTTTTATAAGATACATGAACATATTTTTTTAAAAGCAGAAAATCTTTATAAATTAATAATCTCGTTAAAATAATAATTTTTTTCAGTCCCAAGAGTATTAATTTGCTCGAGGTTTTACGTACTTAGTAGGTAGTGAGTATCCTATATACTCACTTCCTAAACAAACTCGTATCCTTATGCTAAGACATGATCAATCCGTTATTTAACTTTCTTGGGCTTTCAAAAATAAGAAATACATGTTATCTTTTGATTTTGGTCGAATCAAAAAGTTAGTATAGGATCCATATAGTCATATTAAATTGATGTCTTAGTTTCATAATAGATTGATAAGAAAAAGTGATTTATGCGGTTTTAGTTTTCTTGTAAATTTACGGGTGCGGAGAGTTTTGTTGTACGTAAATGGTCTCGGTCTAAAACTTCGCAAATAAAGGTTAGGGGTTTCTTACGATTTAATTCCGGTAATTATGGTTCTTGATCGTGCCCCTAAAAATAATGATTAGTGGAACCGTTTTGCGGGTGAAGTGATTAATGCGCCCGGAAAGTGGGCATTTCTCGCGGATTCAAAGATGATGGTGGGTATACCGAAAGGTTTTAAACTTAACTATGGCTGTCATAATGGCTTAATGGATCTTGGATTTGGCATCAAGAATGTTTTTATACAACCACCAAGAGTGTCTCAATGACTACAACGAGGGGAGAAGAAATTCGACTTCGGATATAGGACTAAAACTAAAGTCGTTGGAGATGTGGGCGGCCCGCGTCGGCCAAGCAGTAAATCGTTGTTTTGGCTGGAACGGTGAAAATAGAGAGATTTGGAGATGGAGGGAGGGAAATAGAGAATGGAGGTTTTTGTTGAAATACTTAAATAAACGGTTGCATGGTACATCGGGATGATCGGCATGCACATCGGGATGGTTTGAATGATGTATCGAGTTCTTTGTTTTCTCATCGGGTTCTTTGTATAACCCTCATCCGGTTGGCTCCTTTGTCCCTTTGAACTACTGCGTGCTCTGTACAACGTTTGTTTTTTAAGTACTTGAGTGTTACGTTATCTGTATCGATCCTTCTTCCCTTGATTAAAGGAAGATGGCGATTGGTGACGTGTATTGGTATTAGTGTAATCTCCTTATTTTAAGGATTAGATTAAGCGTAGGTTTACTAGGTCACTAGAAGTCATTAAGTAGCTGGGTTGTTTTCTTTCTTTTCTATATGTAAGAAAGCATACTTGTGTAAATTGAAATTAAAAATAAAACAATTCATTGTGAAGATTTCTTCATGGTATCGAAGCGAGTTCAATCTTAACACGACTCTACAAAAAAAATTTCTTTTCATTTGTAAAATTATTTCGTCAAAATGGTGAGGAAGGATCTGTAAATTTGAGAGGGAGCTCAAATGCTCCCCTCAAATGTTACCTACTCGGATACCTCGGGAGATTTGAGGTAAACACCAACCAACGACTATGTTGATTCTTTGAACGAGTTTAATTATTTACCATGGTCTCGAGCTGTCATTGGCCCTTGGAGGTAGGGAAGCTCGGTTTCATAAATGGAGGCGTGGAAGTTCCCGGACGTCTCTTCGCTTTGTACAACGGATGGGCTGTGCAAGATCAATCTAGTTATCTCTCCCCTACTTAACCTGTGGAGAAGCATATAGGCGAGATTTTCGGTATTCTAATTCCTCTCGAGAATTATGGAAAAGCTTGAAGGAAATGTACGGAAACCAAAACAATTATGCGCGAGTGTTCCGGCTAAAGAAAAGACATTGCAGCCTCAGCCAAAGAAGGTAAATCCTTTGTTCAACATCTCGGAAGCTCAAAACCTTGTGGAATGAGTGGATGTGTCTCACCATACACCAGGCCACACCCAATGCTACCAGAAAAGACGAGAGGAAGACGAGAATCTGGATTCTTTGGGAAGTTTGAGCCCAGGACTACGAGGACTTGAGAAGCCACATTTTGATGAGCCAAGAATTACCTTCCTTGACAATGTTTGTGCTATAGTTCGAAGAAGCACGAAGGAAGTGAGCATCGGAGCAAAGCCCAAGGATGACGGAGTCACCAAATCGTGCGTGTCTCATGCCCAGCGAGCATGCGAAGCAAGGTGTACAAGGGCGATTCCCACACCTAAAATGCAAATACTGCAATGTTGTTGGGCATACTGAAGATAAGTGTTGGGAACTCCATCCGAGCTTAAACCCAAGTTCACCAAAGAAGGAAAAATCATATCGCGAGTCCTCTCAACAAAGTCACTTCAAGGCTCAAGTTGCAGCTATTCAACTATTCCTCCACATCCCATGGATCGAGTGAGTTCATGACCAATCCGCTTACTCATCAACGAGTTTGCGGAACTACTTATATGAGCGTGGAGGTGCTTACAGATTAAACTAATGAGTGAAGGAGACCAACATGCGGTTATGTTGGGAAAATTTGCGGAATTCCTTTCTAGAAATCGAGAGAATACCGAGTAAGGAGACACCAAGTATTCTACAAGCTTTTTCACGCATTATTAACTAGTATTGAAAAGATTATTGGATAGTGGTGCCCTTGATCATATGACAAACAAAATAAAAAATTTAAAAGGGTTTTAAATCTTTTTCAAAACCATCACATGTGTACATTGCGAATGGAAAAGAAAGCATTCTTGTTTTGGAAGCCTTTGGAGAAATTAACATTTTCAACCAAAACACCTTCTAGTGCCTTATATGTACCATTTAGTTCAATTGTTGTACGATGGGAAAATCACCAAAAATCTAGATTGTCGTGCAATTTTTTTCATCCAAATGATGTAATATTTCAAGATATTCTCACCAAAGAAGACGATTGGTGAAGGGTCTTCATAAATGGACTTTATTATCGTAGAAACCACACAAAAAATCAAGCCTTACAAGCCAAGTTAAAGTCCATAGATGAAAACCGAGTTATGGCATAGGAGGCTAGCTCACCTCGAGTTTGTAATGTCAAAAATCTTTCCAAATGTTTGTAAGCCCCTCAGCGGGCGTGAAACATGTAAATTTCAGAAATCCACCGGATTGCCATTACGGCAAATCTCAATCTTCGACATGTAAACCGTTTGAATTTATACGGTGATGTGTGGGGTCCTACTATTGAATCAATGGCGGGTTTTAGATACTTTGTCCCTATTTGTGGATGACTTTTTACCAAAAATTAGCTTTGTTTATCTAATGAAGTCAAAAAATGAAGTCTTCAATATCTTCAAGGATTTTCCACCTCACATTAAAACCCAATTTCAATCAAATGTCAAAAAATTTCGATCGGATAATGGCCTTTGAGTTCATGTCAAACAATATGTTTCAATATCTAAGTGAACATGGCATCATCCATCAAACAAGGCGTGGCAAGTGCTCCTCCAACGGGAATGGTGTTGCGAAAGAAAAACGGGGATCTTGGAAAAAACTCGATCCCTCATGATACATATGAGTGTTCCAAGAGGTTACGAATACTGCTTTATCCTTCGGCAACTTACCTCATCAACGGGTTGCCAAGTTCGGTGTTAGGGTTCAAATCTCCCTATGAAGTGCTAAAAGGCGGGGAAAAATTGACTTGACTCACCTCAAAATATTTGGGCGGCCAATGCATTACGTACACATTCAAGCCAAAAATCGAGATAAGCTTGATGCCGGGGCAACTAAATGCATATTCATTGGGTATTCCTCTACTCAAAAAGGATATAAATGCTTTGATCGATTACCAAGAAATGCATTGTTTCTAAGGATGTCAATTTGAAGAAAGCAATTCTTATTTGAGCATGCTGGCTTCCGGGGGAGGAAGTACTCAATTTGTTACTGCTTGCCTCAAGCCTTTCTTAGATCCCGATTGATACAAGAAGATTCTACAACTAATCATACGGGAGTTGAGAGAACCTCGAAGATGAATTAAGCACCTTGGAGCAATCGACAATAGTACGAATGAAGATCAATTCCAATCAAAGCCCAAGTGATCGGGAGAAACCACTCCAGGTAAAGAAAGCCTCAGACAAAATTACAGATTATGTGACTTATGCTTAGCGGTATCGAGTCACATGTAATTTTAGTGCAATGTCCCCTTCCCATGTTGCCTTTGTAAGTGCGCTAGACGAGCATTGTGAACCCGCGACCTACCGAGACGGCTCTTCTTCCTTCGTGAAACAAGCAATGGGAGGAAAAAGAGTACTTGGAAGATGCGCGTGGAGTCTTGTTCATCTTCCTCAAAGGAAAGAAGGCTGTTGGAAGCCGATGGATATACAAAATCAAGTCAAGGCGTGGCTCTATAGAAAATTTACAAGGCTCGTCTTGGCTCGCGGCTTCCACTCGGACTTATGGGGTCGACTATAAAGAAACATTTGCTCATGTTGCAAAGATGAACACTTAGTGGTCCTTCTTTTACGTGGCGATAAATAGTGGATGGTCTCTCTACCAAATGGATGTAAAAAATGCATTCCTTCATGGAGAACTTCAAGAAGAAGTCTACATGCAACTTCCCCAGAGGCTATGGTCCTCTGGGATAACTTTGGTATGTAAAGTTTGCCTGAGGCAATATATGGGTTGAAGCAATCACCTCCGAGCTTGGTATGCCAAGCTTGGCTACTGTGCGGCCACTGAGTTTCACACCGCAAATAATGTTGATTCTTCCTTTGTTTGTCCGCACAAATGGGGAAAAGGGAAACTTGTGGTTTCTTATATATGTTGATGATTTGATCATCCTTGGAGATAGTGCTGCGAGAAATTGCAGACTGAAGCCGGAACACTATGACGAACCTTTGCCATCAGGATTTGGGAGTGAAGTACTTTATGGGAATAGAGATGGCAACTTCCTCCAAAGTTGTTATCCATCAACGAAAGTATGTGATGGATCTACTCGAGAAGAAAAATGCTTGATTGCAAACTGCCACCACACACATCATTATGGCCCGAAGCTCCCACATTGATGGAGAGGCCATGTTGGATGTAAAGCACTATCAAGGCGGGTGGGACGGCTCATTTTACCTCACAATCACTCGACCGAGATGCCACCTATGTTGTTAGCATGGTGGAGTCGGTTCATGCATGCACCTACGTGCATCATATGCACATTGTCAAAAAGAATCTGCGTTATCAAGGTTTCCATCGGTCCCGAAGAATTCTCATGAAGAACAATCGAGTCTACTAATGTTTCGGCTATACGGATGCGGGTGGGCGGGGAATGAAGTTGATAGAAAATCTGGCGCTACTGTACATTTGTTGGTGGAAATCTCGTCACCTGGAAGAGCAAGAAATAACAAGTTGTTGCTCGCTCAAGTGCAGAGGCAGAATATCGGGCAATGGAGGTCACGGCGTGCGAATTAATATGGCTTAAAGGTTTGCTCTCTGACCTAGGCTTTCCTAGTTCTGCACCCATGTTTCTTATGTGTGACAATCAGACAGCTATTCACATTGCTGCTAATCCTGTGTTCCACGAGAGAACCAAGCATATTGAGGTGGATTGCCATTTCATTCGAAATCAAGTTCAATCTCAAGTTATCAGCACTGTTTTTACAAGAAGTCATGATCAGCTTGCAGATCTCTTCACCAAACCTCTGTCCTCAGTTCATCTACATCGTCTTTTAAGCAAGCTTGGATCTACTAACTTACTAGATCCAGCTTGAGGGGGAGTGTTGAAATACTTAAATAAACAGCTGCATGGTGTTGGAAATATGCCCTAAAAGTCAACCTTTGGAAGAAACTTTTCAGGACATTGACTGTATGTATGGATAACCCTAAATACAGCAAAAGGGCAAAGTCACTTATTAGGACAATCTCAATAGTTGATATATGTCCAAATAGTGAATCCATGGACAATGGATTGATGGAAGAAGTAATCTAATGATGTTAGACTACAGAGACCTTCTTCTCATAACCATGATGTTCAAAATGTTCCTGGTCATGGGATTGTCAGAGGGATACTGACAATCCATAGACCAGTACGTACTGTGTTAGCTTCAAATTGGAAGGATGGAAAGTCTCAGCCATTCGTGTAGTGACACTATGACAAGTATGTAGGTGCTCATTAAGGGAATGAGTTCACTGAATACAATCGAAGGGAGTACTTGCTTGGAGGTCTACTCACATGTCAAGCAAGTAACTCCATTGATTGGAATATGTAAGTAATCCTTTGACCTGAGACATCATAGTTGTCTTGTGGTTAGGTCCTTGATCTTTGACTATGTCAAAGTCACCCCAATCTTGAGGGTGTCCACGGCATAGTTGGGGTTAAGCTACTTAGCCATGGGGGCAAGTGAATGATCAACAAGGGATCTCTAATCCTCGTTACGAGAGGAAGAATACTCTAAGATATGATTTGGGAATCTTCGGCCGAAGTAATGAGCGTAGTGATGGAAAGTGTTCCTTTACGACTCAATAGAATCATATAACATGGTATAATCACATTAGGGGTTTGACATTATGTATCCATACCCTAATAGTGTGATTGAGAGTATTGTATTAGAGAAGGATCGAATTACATTGTAATTCCAATTGAATAGGTTCTCCGAACAAACTTCTACATTAGCTTGGGTAGCCATGATATATGTGTAGTGTGTCACTCATGGTTTGTGGGATCTTGTGAATGATTAATTAGTAATCATCAAAGAAGATAAAGAATTAAAATAAGTTTTAATTCACTAGATGATTGGAACTAATCAATTGGATTGATACCAATCACCTCACTGCCTTGCTAATTAGAACCTAAAACGATTGTACACCGAATACACTATAGTGGTGGATCAACACGTGAATGATGGAAATAATCCTTTGGATTAATTGAGTGTTATGATTAATTAGAAAGTCTAAGGAGATCATAGAAGCGATAAAAGATCGTTTTGGGCTTAATGAAATAAGTTCGGGTTAATCCAGGCCCATTGGGCCCTAACCTCTTTGGCCTTTTATTCAAGCATAAGATGACTTGAAATTGTAAAAGCCCAAAAGCCCACTCAACACTCTTTTAGCCGGCCATGAATGAGAGAGAGTGAGTGGAGTCAATTGTTGACTCACTTCTTTTATATATATTGAAAGTTTATTGAAACTTTCATGAGTGGAACATCACCATACCTCACACCATAACTTGTTATGGCTTTGGATTGAGTTTGTCAACCAAAGAGAAGAAAAATATCTCTCCCTTTCTTACTTACACAGCCGGCCAAACCAAGAGATTGAGATTGCTACACTTCTCTCTTTCTTTTGTGATCCATCATCCATTCCATCACTTGGTGGGTGTGGATCTTTAGAGGTCTTCTACTTTGGAGGCTCTAGGAGAAACCTATTGAAGGCAATCAATCAAGGTGGGGGAATCAAGGAGGGAAGCTAGGCTCAAGGAGTTCCAAGAACAAAGGGCTTGGAGGTGGTCCATCCTTGGTCTAAAGAGTAGATCAAGAGGTATAAAACTACACCTTCACTTTGTTCTTATTTTTCTTAGATGCATCAAATACAAACCTATGCTTCTTGAAGGGGATTTGCATGACTATTGCTTTGATAATTTAGCTTCCGTTGCTTATGCATATGAATTTTGAATTGCTTATGCATGCTAGTCATTAGAAATCCCAACATAATCTCATATTTTCCCTTCACATGGTACATCGGGATGATCGGCATGCACATCGGGATGGTTTGAATGATGTATCGGGTTGCTGTTTTCTCATCGGGTTCGCTGTATAACCCTCATCCGGTTGGCTCCTTTGTCCACTGAACTACTGCGTGCTCTCTGCTGCGCTGTTTTTTCTGTACTTGAGTGTTCTGTTGTCTGTATCAGTCATCTTCCCTTGATTAAAGGAAGATGACTGATTAGTAACGTCTGTTATTAGTGGTATAATCTCTGCTTATTTTAAGAGTTAGATTAAAGCGTAGGTTTTACCGGTCACTACAGAAGTCACGTGCAGTAGCCCAGATTGTTTTTCTTTCTTTTCTATATGTAAAGCATACTTGTGTAAATTGAAATTAAATACAAAACAATTCATTGTGAAGATTTCTTCAGTTTTCGATCTTTCCAGCAACTGTTCGCACGTTTGGCAATTGTTGGATAATGTGTTATCAATTAATATTTTGATAAAATTAATATTAGTATTAAGCATAAATGGCCAAAAGAATGATAATAATTGGTATTCAGATTTAATCTGAACCATTAATGTAGTCTTCATCTAGTTGAAATTTGTGTGTTTAAGGATTGTGTCTAAAATGTGGTGCACCATGAATCCTTCCCACAATATGTGAATTTATGAGGGAATCTGATAGAATATACTCGGTATCTTTTAAATATAATAGTCGATATACACCAATGAGCGTGGATCTCATATTTGCAATATAGTAGGATTGTAAAGCAAAATGAGAAAGAGTCAAATAAGAAAATTACTAAAGCCTTTGGTATTTAGAGTTAATCTTGATGTTTGCAGCCAACACCAACTAATGTGAGTCCATTTTTGTCTATTTACTAAAACCAGGAGATTAGATAAACGAACCCTAATTTAATTAGTTAGATATATCCAAATTCTACCCCACGTAAAATACAAATATAGGACGACTTATTTTCGTATAATTTAATTAAAGAAGATCTAACTAACCACAGAGAAAAACCAGAACAACTTTTAATTAGACTTACATATACAAGGCTTGTACCCATCTGTGCAAGATATACTTGTGGAAATTAAGTAATGAAATGAAGAATGCAGTTCAACTTCTGAACTGAGTTCAAATACTAGCAGCAAATTTCTGTCATTTTCCTTGGAGGAAGCCCGGCGTCAACGTAATTCAGGAAATGCAAGAATATTGACATTGTTCGAATTGAAAGCACGAAAGACTGAATTGAAACATTAGACATTTACAACAGACAAGCGTACTGTCAGCTGTATAAGAAAAACAAATACATAATAGTTCCCTGCCTGCCTTTCTTGGTGAATTTCAACTAGTTGACATATTTCACCTTGCAAAAGGATCCTTTGGTCACAAGAGAAAAACCAAGTAGATCATATAGTTCCCTCTTCGTGTCTGCCCACCATTAGATAAAGCTTGTGTGTCTATATATATATATATATATATATATATATATATATATATATATATTTATAACTGCAGTTCAAGAACTCAGATTGATACTGTAACATTAATATGCTGATAAAGTCACCAAACCTTTTAGATCTCCATGTTTCCAAGTTTATTACCTCTTGGCACTTCTCTATCTATAAAATGCTGGTTCAGATCCTTTAACCACAAATCACAACTCATTACCTTTGCAACAACACATCATTCTCCTATATGAACATCACCTCATTGTATCGCTCCAATATTAAACACTAGCCGATTGTAGCCTCTCAGCTTTTGCCTTTCATTACTTATGCTCTTTACCTTCTAACTTCTGAGCTCCAAAACGATGGTTGCAGGTGCTCGTTTTCTACTGAGCTCCTTGCCTCAAGTGCCTGAATTGCCGCCACTTCCAAAGATTCCCAACATTGCCGCAGGCGCTTTCAGACACCGCCTGCAGCTGGGCTACATTTACCAAAGCCTGAGCTGCAGTTACTTAAACATATAGCTTCCACAATTTCCAAAGCCTGAGCTGCCACTGGTACCCCATGTCCCAACTTTGCCAAAGCCAGAGAAGGCCTCAAGTTGGCTGAAATACCCCATATCCCAACCTTGCCCGGGGTACCTCAACCAAAAGCCTGAATTGCCACCACTTCCCAGTTTCCCAACTATACCAAAGCACAGGCTGCCAGCAGTACCCAATGTCCCCAACTTTGCCAAAACCTGAATTTTAAAGTTGCCCTGAAAGTTCCATCTCTTCCCATCTCAAACTGAGAGATATAGCCACATTTCCAGCTCATCCCAACCCTCCCCAAGGATACACTCCAGCCACCCACACCCACCCTCACAAAACCACCCTTCCTTGAATCTAAAAACTGGTTTTAAATTTTTAACTGGTTTGTTCACTTTGTATGTATCACAGGTTTTATGCATACATATGTATCATTGTAATCTTCATGTCCTGTTCTTTGTTTCTTTCTGGTCATGTACTGCTAAGTTCAGTATTACTATTATATAAAGTAGCTATGCAAGTGCTATTTATTGTTTACTGCTGTGTGACTTCTGTTATGATTTTATTTGTATTTTGTGTATAGTGTAACTTTTGCCTAACAGTCACCTGCAGTATTATTTTTCTCCTCGTTTGTAAATTGATATGGAAAAACTCAACTCAATGATTAAAGTCAAAACAGATTACTTAAGACAACACACCAAGCAAACGAAGAAAACGAATATGGGGGCATAAAGCAACTAATGACTTAAATTCTTGATAGAAAGAAAACAAATACAACCTTGTATACATGATGGCCTCAGGATTTGATAATGCTCAAGTTAATTCCCCTGTTCACATTGAAAGGCAGATTATCTACATATGGTTGCTTTTGAATCATAAATAAGCAGTCGATCTTTCATATTCTTAACTATGATGTACGGCATATGCTCAACTGGAGCCCTCACAGCATCTCTCACAGGCAATTCGTCAAACACTTCTTGTGCCACCCCATTGAAAGTAAGTAAACATTCTCGAAAAGGTCTGCTAAGTTGAAAGCAGGAGTCCTTTCTTGCGCTTCTTTCTATTTTACTACCAAGAACAAGAGCCCATCTCTATCTGTTTTAGTTTGTGAAATACAAAGTGGGCTTCATATATGAATTCAATGAACAAAGATGAAATGAATAGTAAGGCGGTGGAGTTGCGGCTGCCGTGGTCATAACTGGAAACCCTATCCTCAACTAATAAACACAACCTCCAATGACTCTCCTACTCATATCTCACATTATTCTCCTTATCCTCATGAAGCCTTGAACTTTAGAGCTTGCACAAGTTTTCTCTCTCCTGCTGTCCTCAATCTGAGCCAAAACCTGGATTTAATTTAGTATCCTTCCTCTCTCTCTCTCTCTCTCTATACTCATAGTAGGCTCATGAGTGATAATTACAGATATAGCTTATAGAAATGATGAAGAAAAATAGAAAGGAGTGAAGGAGTACCTGAGCACCTGGGAATCCGAGAAAGGCTGGAGTCTGCACTGAATAACCATGGAAGTGTTAAATACCAGAAGGAATTTAAAGTTGGAAGTTACATCCTGCATTTAATTATAGATCAAATCCATCTTCAAGTGCTTCCTGCAGAAAAATGACGCAGCATGGATAATCAAGGCTGCGCCAATACAGAGATGCTTTGATTTCATTTCCATTATCTTGCTTTTTGGATAGCTTTACTGATCAAGGTTCGACAGTTTCTGCTATTTAAAGAAACGAGCAAAGACATCATCTGTCGGATGAAAACACAACAAATTATAAACATTGTTTTGGCTGTTTGTTTAATACAAACAAAATCATACATGTTTTCAATTAATATTTAATTTAATCACCATATAAGTAACATAATTAAATAGTTGATGGATGGAGGTTACATCATACAAAGACCTAGATGAAATCAGGACCGAAACAAATAGTTTGTTGCTGATTCTATAACTGCTCACTGATTGCCTTCTTATAATCAAATTATTCCACTTTCTCCATTGTACAGTCAACCAAATTATATCTTCCACCATGTACAGCAAAGGCACGGCTTTTCCCCAGCACCTTCCTATCTCCCGCAGATGCGTAGGGCAGGTTCAACATTGACGGGTTGATTAGTTCATGCACAAAGGATATCATTCAATATGGGGCAGCATTTGTGAATCTACGGGCATCCTTGCTGCAATATATCACATACCGTGGTTGCAACCAGTTTTACCGCACAATGGAAGAATTAATCAACGATTTATCAAAAGAATTTGGTTTAACTCCCAGGATACCTTGGTAGATGGAATCGGAGTTACAATATATAATAAAACCTGAATGCTGAAATTACAATTTAAGCATATATAACTGAATTTCGACATAAGTCCAGCTGAGAATAAGCAAATACAAGGAGAAATAAGTATGTTAGACCAACATTGCAGGACAGAATTACTCTAAAAAATTATTACCTTCTCACAATGTTTGCATATTTAGATAAAACTGACTGAAGCAGCAGCCTTTAACCGACCTGTGCTTCAATAATAACTAATTTTAGGTCAAGCTGCACATAAAGAGAGTTCAGCGTGAAAATAACGACTGTTCTTGATGACAAATAAAAGCCAATATACACAAAGACCACATGCAGCAGCACAAAAATTTTGAGGAAAGTTTGTATTTTTATCACTTTAATGTCATGCTCATAAGGGGCTGAATGCCTCCCCACAGCAGCTCTTTGACTACTTGACCAATATGTTTTAAACCTACAAAGTGTTGCAGTTAGGACTAGTTTGTCTAGCTTTTTCTTGCTTCATTTTTCTGTGAAATATACATCACAGAGTATTCAACTTTTCTAATGCCAATGTTAGCTCCCTGTTGCAGCTCCACCAAGCAAGGATGTACCCATACTATAAGCGAAAAACTACTTAGATGAGTTTGTTGCTGATGAATTGAACAAAGAAATAGTAGGATTTTCGTTTAGAATTTATTCCCAAATACTGCTTTCAGAAATTAAAACTACAGTAAAGCATTTGTTTCGAGGAGTCACTCTTAAGCAAGAAAAATATTAAACAAATGCTGTTGAATAATAATATCTCATTTGAACATTTGATTCCACTTTTTGTATTTTCCCCAAATCAAAAAATGAAATAAAATAATTCAACTGTGATTTATAATGTATATATCAAGGAGAACTTACAAATTCATAATGTTGCATACTAAATGCTTCTCCAGTTTGAATCCCCAGAATGGTTGAGGGCATACACAAATCTACTGAGAAATGACCATAGAACATTCTGAAGCTCATTTTCGTATATATAAGCACTCCTTTGATTAAAAGTGAAACAGCAAATTATTAAATTTGAAAAGAAAAGAAGAGCCAAACTACATTTACTATATAATATTTTGGCATGGCTCCACACAAGAGATTTGAAGTAATATTAATTTTCATTTATAATGAAAGCTAAGTAAAGGAAATACGATTACTTTGCTAAAACTATTATTACCTCAAAGAATTCTTGGCCACTTACATGTGCTTCTTTGATTGGCTTGTTGTTTCACTTATCTCAATAGCATTATCAGTCTTCGTTTTCAGCTACTCCTCCAGTTTTTGTTTTTATGTTGACCTAAATTCCTAAGACTCTTGATACCACAGTCAAACTACTGAATTATTACCAAATATGAAAGGAAAGCATTTCTTTAATAATTCATCTTTGCCCAGTTTGATTCAACCAGTTCCTCGGAAAACGTTGTAAAAAAAATAGAACGATCTCTCTTGGATCAATCGAGAGTTCATGTAGTCAACAAATATGTGCCGTGTCTCCTATGTCTGACCATCAAATGAAGTTCGATCTTTGTGGTGCTTTAGCGAATCAAATATCTTATTTACAGGGTCTACCTAATAAAAGGTGATCCATGATTTTAAACAAGGGTGTGAACTGCTAGTTCTTACATAGTTGGACTGGTTCATGGATTTCTTTCACATTAGCTGAAAAGTCCTGAAGCAATTTCACTTAGGAACCGACAGAAATTCAATGCATCATTTTACTTATTTGAAATATTACAATACTCAAACTAAATCCTATTTCGTGTTTAACATTTATTCACAAATCAATCAAGGTAAGTAAATTTTAGATAAATCAGACATAATTGAAAGAATAAAAGCTAGGTATTAAAAGAAAAAACTTGACACCAAAGTTGAAACATAGATAAATAGACAGAAGGTTAATAAGCATTGGTTTGGCGAAGAACATTACGTAGAAGCATAAGATGAGTAAATAATCTATTTGGTTAGCTGAACATATGATTTCAGATTAGAACTAAAGATCTGCAGAAAAATGACAAAATAGACAAAATCAAAAGCAAGAAAATTACAGCGAAATGGTAGAAGAGAGAAAGGAGGTTTACTGGTCGTGCGTCCGAGGAGAGAGAGGAGGAATTGGAAGTTGGAGTCTTCCACAAAACAGGTTGGCACCAAAGGCGGCCCTTGAAGAAACAAATGGAAGGTAAATTTCAGTTTCCGGAAGCGTTTAAAGATGGTGAGAAAGGAAAGGTGTAGGTGAGTTGGTTTGGTCGAGATCAAGAGCCATTGTCACCTCCCACAAGACAAATCAGTTAAGTAATCTATTCAATGCCTCTGGTTGCAGTTTGCATTTCTTCTTCTGATGCGCTACATCTCAACTATCTTTCAAGAGCGAGATGTTGACAGTTGAGTTTTCTTTTCTTTTTCCCTTTCATAATAGAAAATAAGGCAGGTGTGTGGAAATTAGCATTTTATTAATGAAGTGATTTCACCCCCATTTATTTAAATGGTGAAGTGCTATTTTTCATTTGTCAATTAAAGGTTTAAGATCAGTTATCTGTAAATGGTGAGTTTGATATCAGTTATTGTGGATGATCTCTTGTAAACATTATTATTGCCAAATATAATGTATTATTTATTAAATCAGTGATTTTTATATACATATCTCTTGTGTCATTAAATTTTCACTATTTAATTCATGATTTAAGTATTAAAATTGAAACATTTCTAATATTAATATGTTTGTTTTATTCTTTCTTTCATTTACCTAACATTCAGAGTCCAGCAAAGAAAGTTGAAATGTGTCTATAACATCTGACTGGTTCCAAAGTCCCAGTACCTTACAGTCCCCATTGTAGTGTAAGGGAAGTTAAACAGGCAGATAAGTAATGGCCAAGTGTGCATGTAAAGTGAAAAGTGAAACAAGAAACTCAGGTTGGGATGAAGTGAGTGTAGTGATGGGGTGGGCTCATTATTACAGTTATAACAGTCGAGCAGAAGTAGCCGGTGCGAATAAAGCGTTCCGCATATCAGCAGTTCGGATAGTAAATCCTGGTTTAGCGTGAGCGCATGGTTTGATAATATTAGTTATCGCTATTAGTAGATAAGTGGCATTTATATCTTCATTATTGCGGTGTACATACCAGCGTGGGCCTATCGAAGATCCATCGTCTTCACGGATCGGCAAGCGAAATGGAACAACTAAAGGCTAAAAACGAAGAGACGGCGGAAACAATACCAGCGTCAGTACCACCAGGCAAGTGAACGATTGCCACTGCAACAGATGGCAGAATCACCAAGTAAAGATGCTTATATTCTAACGTGCTCAAATGGAACAGGTTTGGGTTAACGACTAAGTCAGCAATTAAGTAACATTGTGAAGTACAACAATTATTAAATAATCAGAGGACAGAGTTGTAGCTCATGGAGTTGCCTGCTGATGGTCAAGAAGGTAAGGCTGATTGACACTGGGGCTCTCAAGTGTTTCTAAGTCAGCAGAGTGACTCTGGGCAGAATTTCAGCATGTGGAAGGTGATTGACCAGGCTAGATCTCAATCAGAGGAAATGGTGCCTGGTGCTATTATGTTGATGGAGGATCAAATTGAATTATCAATCATATGGACATCTCTGAGCGCAGGGTTAGGTTCAGCTCAATGGGGAAAATAGACCAAACACTAACAGCATGTAACATGCCAGAACTATGACACATGCAGCAATTATTTTCAAAGGTTTGATTGGGATCCTCTTCCCAAATGTGCAATGTTGAAAAAAAAACTCCCTTCTCTTCCATCTTAGCGAGACCATAGGGAGGCTGAAGAGAACACTGTTATATTCATCATCCCATGATCACTCAATTAACCCAATTTCCATAGAACTACAGAAAAGGTTGATCCTTTTGTAGAACAAATGTCCAAACAATGGTTTGGTCAAACTCAATATAATTCTCAGCTTAAAAATTGTTCATCCATGAATGAGATTGAGAATCCTCTCTTGGTGTTACTTTGTGACAGTAATTCATAAGGTAAGAAGCAAACTTTTATGTGTGGAACTAAGTTGATCTTGGACACTACTGAAGTTTTAAACGTCATGACAAGTTTTTTATTTGAGTACTAACATGCGCTAAAAGCGCTGGTTTGTTGTGTGCCATATGAGGGTGTAATGACTAACAACTTCAGTAACAGCTTCAACTACTACCACCTCCTGTCTCATAGCCCTTACTTTAATCATACCAGCTCTCCTGCACACACACACACTATTATCTGCATGTCTTCCTAAAACCTGGGTTCACCATCATTCTGCCTCATTACACTTGCTGCCTCCACCATCTCAACATAATATGTCCCCTCACATTGCTCCCCCCACACACACACCTCTATTTTCATTTCTTCAACCACCATTCACAGCCATTGATAACACAATAACCTCTACACAATCCGATGCCACCGCAGCAATCGCCCTACACTCATGTCTTACCTATCTCACCACTATGCCGCTCAGTTGATGCTTTAGTATCCCAATATCTAGTGCATTTTTGGGCCTTTGTACATCCGATCCCGAACAAGCGAATAATATGCAATATAAACCATACGCGTTATCAACCAAAGCCGACGCGAGTCAGAATAAAGGATAAAGTCAACTGGTTTCAACGTGGTTCCGGGTGCGCGGGTGTGCAGGCGGAAATATCGAATACCACGATAGAGGATACAAAGATAAGCAACGTCATAAAGGATACCGCGCGGTCAGCACCGCATGTCCTTCGACGTCGCCGGGCTCCCAGCCAACTAACCTGGAGGGCGCCAAAACATAAAACATTGATAGGTCCAAAAGCAATGGCAATAAAATAATTGTTTTCTAAAAGAATCTGTGCCCCTCGTTTGAAAACAAGTATGGTTTGAAAGCCGTAATGCCGTGAGCATGAACCTCAAGTACTATCATTTTTTAAAACATTGGTACTCCCGATATATACAGTACTGATTTGCTCACCTTCTTAGCACACAGCACAAAGGGCTAAATCCTAGGAACAAAGCTAGAGCTGTAAAGAAATCAAACAAGTACTACAATGACCGTGGTCGCGTGTGTTGAATTGCACAAAATTCGGTCACACAATTAAATTTTTAAAGTTGCTCAGAACGACTATTTTCCAGCTGGATCCCAAAGCTGCCATGGCGGCACTGGTAGTAACTACTCCAAACGTCAAGGCTGATCACGGCCTGCAAGTAAGTACTATGCAGAATTGCAACACATCACGATGAAACGCAGTGTGAAAACGTCCACATGACAATATAATGTAGAATGTTCTACCTCCAACAAACGTAATAGCTTTACTTCCGCTAACAGGCACAAAGAAAATTATTGAAAAAATATATCTTATACTATCATCTCTTATCAAACAAAGACCCACTCACTCACCTGTAGGTAGCCGGGTCAGAAATGCCCCGTCTGAGTAGCCCCATTAGTCCTACGGATAAGCCCCACCTATTGAAAGGATATCCGATACAATGATTAAACTCATAAAGGTAACGAATTAACAATTATTCAAACTACGCCGCTTTGCAAATTGGAGGAGTCAAAACACCTTAAAAATTACCATCACGTACTACCGAGGTAGTGCAAGAAACGTCATGATCGACCGTGAAAAGCAGAAGTCAAATTTGCGACCTCCCGCCCTCACGCGCAGCTTGAAGGTCAGGGCTCGGCTCCACGCGCAGCGGCTCAAACCACGCGCGGCTCACACGCGGGCTTGATCAGCTCGGGCCAGTCAGCGGTCCAGCCCGATTGGTCAATCGCGGCGTCAGCAAGTCCGGTCTGAACCAGTCTGCTGACGTCAACAACGGTCCGATGACGTCAGCGCCAGTCATCCTGCCAAAATTCGGTCGCCGGTCGCGAATCTGCCGGAAAAAATGGCGGTTACGGGAAAACTTGAGCATAACTTCTTCATTTAAGTCCAAATTGGATGATTCAAGTACAAATGAAGCTAGAAGTGAGGAGATTCGAATTTACCACTTTGGAGACAAAACTGGCCAGAAGTGGCCTGAAAAATGGGGAGAAAATTCAGCCAAAAGGCGGGGCTTTGCCAGCCACGGTGCCAAATCAAATTGTTCAAGCATGGTTGGGTTCCCAAGGAAAAGCTGAATCTTTAATTTGGTCTCAGGAGGACCATGGAGGTCGAAAACACTGAGGAAAGTCCACGTTTTGATTTTAATTGTTCCTTGGGCATTTTCCCGAAATTGAAATGAAATTCTGAGGAATTTGTTAAGGTTCAAGGCCACTTTCCCAGCGACCTGCACAGCAGGTTGAAGGAGAATTGATGTGGTTTTGCACACAGACAAACCCAAAAGAAAAACAAGAGGAGCCACGGGGTGGCTTGATGCCCACACCTCTAGGTTTTTGCTGGGGACACCGTTTGGGGTTCTTGGCCTCGAGTTTGATGGTGGAGATTTAACTTGGTTGGCCAAGGTTTGGCTTGTGGAAGAGCCACGGGTGTGTAGAGAAGAAGAAGAAAGTGAGTTTGCAGAGGGAAGAGAGAGCACGGGACAAAACAGACAAAATCCCAGGAAATCTGGGATAGGCCCACGTGGCTGCAGATAATTGGGCCCCAGCCCAAATAAGACAAAACTGCCCAATTTGAAATACGGGAAACGCCGAAAACCAACGCCCGTAAAATATTCGTTCGGAGTCCGAACGACGTATGGCTCACATCTACGAATTCGTAGCAACGAGCACGTCAAGGAAATACAAGTGGATACGTCGTACGAGTTACGACGCAAAAGTCAAACAAAAAGTCAACACAGGGGTAAAAACGTCATTTCCCACTTCCGGGAATAAAATAATTTAAATTTTGAACGGGATGTTACAATCTACCCCCCTTATAAAAATTTCATCCCCGAAATTTCCGTAAGAAGCACAATGAGGTAGATTGGAGTACAAAACTGTTCACAACAACGTCTCCCAAGAAGCTCCCTCGAAAGAGACGTAGGTGAAGAAAAACAATTGTCAGATTCGAAAGCTGACAAACAGTGCTCCGACGTCACCACAACTCAAGGTGACACCAGTGCTTCGAAGTTTAATCAAAAGAGGGATACGATTAGTCGGAAGAGTAATTAGTCGTCCGAAAGACTTCTGATAGAGTTTACCTGCTACTACGTTTGCACGACCGGGAGGTGGAAATCGATAGTGCAATCGTAGTCACTCATCAGCTACATCCAACTCTTTTGACAGAGATTGAGGTCTCCCCGAGAACAGAGACGCCTCAAACTTTGGTGGTCAGTGAACGGTCAACACGTCTCACCAAAGAGAAAATGTCGCCAGAATCTCGGAGCAAAGATATTGGCAACGAGTTTCGAATCATGGGTATGATAATTCATCTCATGCGGTTTCAGTTGTCTGAAGCATGAGAGATTATCCATCCATGCTGTATTAGCACACAGACCAACCCGCTCAGTGACGCATCACTGTAGAACACAAAGTACCGCCGTCGTTGGAAAGTGCTAATACAAGAACAGGAGTAAGACCAAACTTGAGCAGTCGGAAAAATTTGGTCGTGGTCGTCGCTCTACACGAAGGTTAACGTCCTTCCTGGCAAGTTTCGTGAGAGGCAGAGCAACAGAAGAGAAATCCTTCACGAAACGTCGGTAAAAAACCGAGCAAGCCAAGAAAGTTCGAATCTTGTAACACTTCTGCGGTCGCTCCCAGATCCCCGCCACAGTAACCATCTGGGGATCGACAAGGATGCAATCCGCAGGAATCACATGCCCCAAGAAAGACACATGATTAGGCCAGAACAGGCATAAGGTGAAAACTCCTTAAACTTCAACGAAATCATGCGCAAAACTTTTTGCATGATCGGCCCCAGAATTGGAACACGCCAAACAGTTAACCAGAAGACTATCACGAACTTGTCGAGATACGGGCGAAGTACTCGAGTCATCAAGTTCATGAAAGTTACTGGGGCGATTGTCATCCCGAAAGGTATGACAAGAAAAACTCGTAAGGTTCGTAACGAGTCTAGAAAGTGGTCAAGTAACGACGAAGTTCTTGATCTATAGCTGACATTAATCAGCCCACAGATCGATCTTGGAGAAAACTGTGCACTTAGGAGCTGGTCAAAAAGATCATCGATTCTAGGCAGGGGATAACGGTTTTAATCGTCGCCCGATTCAATTGCCTATAATCGATGCAGAGCCTTAAAGTATAGTAACTTCAAACGAACAAGAAAGACTAGAGCTCCACAAGGTGAAGTGTAAGGCAGAAAGAAATCCTTAGCAAAAGTGCCTGAAATTGAAAATCTTCAACTCCCACCACTCACGTGGAGTCGAAAAATAAAAGGTAAGAGAGAGAGATACGTTCAATACCTGGAGAGATCGATGGTGAAAACCACTTCTCGATCAGGCGATAATCCAGGTAGATCGTTAGGAAGGATCCCAAGAGATTTTGTTGACAAACGGTACTTCGTTAACACAAAGAGAAATTCCAAATTCACACATGTGGTACAGCCACCACAACCAGAACTCAACAGTTTCGCTGCACTTGTAGCTGAAAGTCAGCTTACAAGTCGATTTTTTTTTTTTCGGTGCCAGCCGGGGAACGTCACAGTCGTTATGCCAGGTGGCAAGAAGGTGGTCAACCTCCGCCGACAATCACACTGGGCCCGAGTGAGGTAACAAACCATTCCTAGGATCACGTCGAAAAACCACGACATCAGAGGAATGAGATTGGCAAATAACTGATTAGCGATGATAACGGAGTATCACCGACAAATCCACAGAACAAGACAAACTTTGCCTCACGGCATAGTGATTCCCTGTGTACCCGGAAGAGTACAATGTGGTCAGTAGTTGAAATAAACAAAGTGGAAATAGATGAGTAGGTAATACTTGGATCCGTTTGGATCACAAGTAATAAGCCCAAAGAAAGTTTAACGTTTCCGAAACAAGATCAGAATCGTTCAGTGTATCCTACTGGTCGAAAGTACAACTCATCCAAGAGCAAACAGCGTTCCACACTGGAACTGCCAGGCACCACCAGGATACAGAGTAACGTAACCAAGATTCAGGAGAAAGGTTCCAGAGTATGGAATGACATTGCCTTGACAATGTCCGTCTCCACCGAAAGTACGTTTTATCGGTACTGCGGACATTGGTTAGCTCTGTGTCCCAATCGTCCACAGCCATGGCACACTTGAGTTTCTTGCGTACACTCACCAAAATGACAAGTGTCGCAACGATAGCAGAACTGGGCGACAGACTGGGTGGAGTTACCCAGTAAACAGAAACGAGATCCACCAGTGAATCAACCCCCACGGTTTAAGGTGAAGTTGATCCACTACTGGATGATTCAGAGCTGAACTTCCACATTGAAAGACAGATTCTTTCGGAGACCGAAAGAATGACTGCCCGATACCCAACTACTGGGTGAAAACTGCCAATTCGGATTTTGGTGTTTCTCGGCCAAACGCCACCGAGAAATGGCCGAGACAAGGTTCCTGGGGCTTCCAGGAGTTAACTGGTGATTAGTTTAAGGTACTTTAGAGTTGGTTTCACCAAGAAATGGCCGGAGTTCGAAATCGAACCTCGCCGAGAAAATTCCCGAAACTAGGTTTCAAAGGTTACCAGGGTCGGTAACTTGAGATCGACAAAGACGGTGGTAAGACCAGTGATCTCCCATAGCCAAAGGAATGGCTCAGAGAGAGCAGAAAGAAAGTTCGGGTGCCTAGAGTAGATTTTGGTTTGCAGAAACCAGAGAGAGACAAAGATGGCAACTTGATTAGCCAAGTGAACCAGTCACGGTGAAAAATCCTCATCGGCGTTCGAATACGAAGATTCGATAAAAAGTCAAATTGTACTCAGACAGTGGATACGCCGCAATTAGAGTCAAAATCAAAGTTATTTTCAATCACCGTCACTCGTGGATGTGCAATCCATACCGTCGCCGAAGCGAATAGTCAAGATAGCCGCACCTGCACAAGTGGGAAAATGATCGATTTGAATGACAAAAGTCATGAGTGGAAAGAAAATGTCGACTCCAGAAGTACGAAAAAGTTCTTCAACGTTCGAAGGAAAATGAGTCACGACAAACAAAACAGTCGTAAAGACTCCACACAGTTAAACAACACCACGAAAATGGATATTATCCAAAACTACCAAAAAGTAGTAGTCACGAATTGTTCGAAAAAAGTCGACCGACAGGTTCGGTTTACGATCATCGAAAAGGTCATTGCAGTCGTCACGTGCGGAAAGTAAGGTACAAGAATTTCACGGTGATACTTTTCCATTTCCGAATGAAAATGGAAAGTGGTTGAAACAATTGAGAGGAAAATCCGTCTCCAAGCCTTCACTGCTAAAAATTTGAACAACCGCTGACGTACTCAGCGATGGCCAAAACAACCACAAGAAGTTGAAAACGCGTCCAGTCAGGCAACACCAAAGAAAACGCGTTACCCGAAGGTTAAAGTCATTGGTTACAGTGTAAAACACTAGCAGTGCGAAGGAATTTGTGAAACTAGGTCTCACGAATTTAGTCCACTAGAACTTGTCGAACACGAAAGTTAGTCAACAGGTTCCGCCAACATCAACGCCTAGCGTTGTCCCCAAGGGGAAAGTACTTGATGAAAAATCATCCGTTGTGTCAAACTGACACCACACTCCGAAAATACGACAACTGAACCAGTTTCCCGATTCAGTGTGATTCCATCGGAAGTTAATAAAGAAAACGTCAAGTGTCACATGTGACACCCAAGTTCCTCGTCAACCAAGCTCAAGGTCGCACAAGTAAAGCACGAAAAATTCTACGCGTACCGAAAAGTAGCGACAAAACTGTCGAAATCGGGGAACGCTGCCCGAAACTGCGTGAAACCTGACGTCGAGGTGGTATGACACTAAGAAGAACTTAGAATTAACCCAAGGAAAACAGTACACCAAAGTGTAAAGTTCGGAAAATTCTCGATTCCAATAGTAAGAATCAAGAAAGGATTCACGAAGTTCGAAGTCTGATACCACAGACGAGTACGGAGTACAGAAAGAAGAGCCTAGGTTACGAAAAACCATGCTCTGATACCAATCTGACACATCCCGATCCCGAACAAGCCAGGTGTCGGGAAGTGCTGGCCGACACGCGTTAGCGTGACGAAAGCCAAATAGAAAATTTAAAAATGAATAGTAGAATATTGAATAGTAAGAACAGAGTGCGGAAGAATTTTTAGAGTACACAACGAGTAGAGTGAGGGATACAAAGATATACAAACGTATAAAAATCCCTACATCGTCATACCACCGCGTCATCGACGTCGCAAGGCTCCCAGCCAACTAACCTGGAGGGGCGCAAACCATAAAACGGTGAGTGGGTCAAAAAGTAAAGTTTGATAAAACCGTTGTTTTCAAACGTCTAGTAACCCCTCGTTTGAAAACAAGTATAGTTTGAGAAAATACGTCATGCCCGTAGGCATGAACCTCAAATACTATCATTTAAAACATTCGGGTACTCCCCGATAAATCATTTACTGATTTGCTTACCCATATGTAAACACACATGCCCAAGGGGCTAAATCCCACAAGGAACAAGCTAGGTATAAAAGTAATACGCTGAGTACTACAATGACGCGAGTCTAACGCTAAGCGCTGGTGCACAAAGTGCAGTCACACAAGTTCGAGTTGCCTAGTGCAACCTAGAACAGGCTAGTACCTACAATGGATCCAAAGCTGCGTAACGGTACTGGTAGTGACTACTCCAAACGTCAAGGCTAGTCCTGGCCACAAGACTGAGTACTAATACCTGGGGTGTATACATCTATTGATGAGCAACAGTATGAAAACATGTATGGCAATATAGTACGAATGTTCTACCTCCAACACAAACGTAATGATATGCAACTACGCTAACAATTAAAGAAAGCGCTTGAAAAACCATACGTATATATACATGTCATTACTTATCAAACAAAAAGACCCACTCACTCACCTGTAGGTAGCCGGGCTCAAGTACCCGGGCCCCAGCCTCCCGGTAGTCCACCGGATAGGCCCCACCTATACAGGAGATATCACCGTACAATGATTAAACTCATAAAGGTATAACGAATTAACGAATTAATTGGGGGAACCTATCCCTTGTTTTCTCAATTTTGGAGGTCCAAAACACCTCAAAATGATCATGCGTACTACCCCGAGATAGTGCACACGCCGTCACTAGAGTTCGAAAAAGGACCTCCCACGCGCCCTCACGCGCGGCTCAAACGCGCTAAGCTGCGGCTCCACTCGCGGCTCACACGCGGCGCCACGCGCGGCTCCACTCGCGGCTCAGCCGAGTCGGGCAGCGCCGGTCTGAACCGGTTCGCTGACGTCAGCAAGGCCGGTCTGACCCGATTTGCTGACGTCATCGCTGACGTCAGCGCCGGTCATCCCTTCCAATTTTCCGGTCGTCGGCGCCGCCTGCCGCCGTCGCTGTCGCCGGAATCTGGGAAAATGGCCGGATTTCTGGAAAAACTTCAAAGCTTCATAACTTCTTCGTTTTAAGTCCAAATTGGACGATGCAAGTACCAAAATGAAGCTAGAGATGAGGAGAACAAGATTGTACCATTTTGGGGGCCAAAAACTGGCCAGAAGTGGCCTGAAATTGAGGAAAAAGACACGGTGCAAAAAGGCCGATCTTGGTTTCTTCGATTCTCGACCAAACACTGCCATCCAAGGCTCGAGCAAGGTACAATGGACATCCAGGAACACCATGGTGATCAGTTTGAAGTGATTTGGGTTCGATTTCACCAAGAAATGGTTGAGGCAAGAATTCGAGCCTCGTCGGAAAATTCGTAAAATCTGGGTTCTTCTGGTTTCTGGGTTTGCAGGGTCTAGGATCGAGCTCAACTGGCTCAAATGTGTTGAAGAAGGCCTAGAAACTTGGTTGGCCAAGGTTTGGCTTGTGGAAGAGCCACGGGTGTGTA